>CM076575.1:685303705-685792028 GCA_034641835.2 Pinus albicaulis
AACAACGTTTTTTGGGTATCATTTTACCAAAAAATTGGACCATCCAATTCGTCCCGAAAGTTGTAGTCCTTGGATAGAGCTTTCTAATGATGTATCATGTGCGTCAAACGGAGATAGTATGCCAAAGTTACGTCCCTGGGAAGTTGAAACACCAATTTACCCAAACGGGGCCCATAGTTTTGGCGCTTCATCTCCTAGGGTTAGGTTTTCGGGATGTTTAGGGTTCTCCATTGTTTCTCAATAATAAATAGGCCCTCGAGCCTCATTGTAACTCAGTTCAGAGGCCTGTAGCCGCCACATCTCTTCTCAGAGATAGCTACCAGTGCCCTAGCCAGTTTTATTTCCATTCTGTCTGTAAGCAAATTTCAGTTCTTTGATATTAATGAAATGAAGTGTTAATTCCGCTGCATCTCTGTATTTATGGTTATATGTTTATTCTGTTGTGTTCCTACATAAATCTGGATCAGTGGTATCAGAGCGGTCTGCTTTTTCTCGATCCTTCTTTGCATGTCCCCAACGAGGTCGAGGTATAAGGAGCTAGGGCTTGATCTGGTGGAACCTTTGCAAGATCAGCCTCGCAAACCTCGACGGACGCCCATGGGGGACGAAAAGAAAGATGAGGGGGCAAGAGATCCTATCAAAATATTGCTCGAGGAGGCCCTCGAAAAACAAAGGAACGCGATGATGGATAGCTTTGCTCAGATCCTTCAACGGCTGCCCACCGGCGGCGCATCTGCATCCAGTAGCCACTCGGGAGTTGCGACTCCCTTTAAGGTACAAGTAAATTTTCACATTCCCATATTTGAGGGTCAAATAGATGCAAGATGCTGTAGATAGATGTCTGAATCTATTATAAGGATATTTCTCTCGTTCATGACTTTTTAGACCGATATTGTTTCACTCCCTCAGCTACCCCCACAAAGCAGGACTAGTGGGAACCCATCAGAGAACAAGGACCGTACAAAACCTCTCGTTCTCACCGTACTCAACTGGAATTTTTTTCCCGACTCTGCCAAGGAACGATTATCTGGAAGCATGAGGACACGCAGACATACGACCATACACAGCCACCAAAGGGATCGAAGATGTCCATGAGTCAAGGAACTGCTCAGGATGTACCGCGCACAAGTTGGGTATCAAATATTCAGAGAAACATCTGGTGCTAAAGTATTGCAGTTGTCTGCACAAATACATTCAGGAGGTAATGGAGTTCCTCAACATCTCCTCGCTTGGTACGACATACCGGTATGCTGCCAAGATTGAGCATAAATTCAAACAGAAGAAGCGAGACTTTGGATCCGCGAATCAAAAGCAAGGGAAAGGTGCTCCCAAACCACAGAACAAAGGACAGAGCCAAGGCACGGTCACTCAAGACAACTTGTCGAAGCCACAAGCAAAGAATAACACTGCAAAGCCAAAGAAGGACACGGGAAAGTGGTGCGAGTTCCATAAGAGCTCCACTCACAACACAAGTGAGTGTCGGGCCAAGCAGTCGCTAGTGGCCGAGATGAGGGCTTCTGAGTCAGATGCATAATCCGACTCCGAATCAGAACCTGAAAAGGGGAATGAAAAAGGGAAACAGATTATTGATGCGGAGCCCAACGCCACCGTTGCCACTACAAAGGTCCAGAAGGAGGAACCGGAAGATCCAGAGGAGGAGGAACGTCTCTTCCACTCCCAGATGTGGGTAAAGGGCTCCCCTGTACAGCTCATTGTCGACAATGGGAGCCAAAAGAACCTCATTTCAGCAGACGCCGTGAAGCGGTTGGGCTTGCCGACCACAGCTCACCCACATCCATACACCATCGGGTGGCTTCACCAAGGATGAGATCTCCGCGTCAGCCAGCAGTGCCGCCTTCCCTATAGCATCAAGCCCTTCGCGGATGAGGTATTATGTGACGGTGCTCCTATTGATGTTTCTGATGTATTATTAGGACAACCATACTTGTGGAAGCGTCATGCTGTGTATGAGTCTCGACCTCATGCTGTTATTATTACTTTGGGAAATAAGTTGTACAGGATACCAGAGGTACCACCTCCTACGACTATATCTTTGGTTACTGCAAAACAATGCAGTAAGCTCATTTCCCAAACCAGGAAATTTGTTTTCCTAATGATCCGCCCCCAGGGCAAGAAGAAGACTGTGGCCACGACCTCTAGACAGGGCCCCTCTGCACGACAACAACAAATGGATAAGGTTGTGGAGGAGTACGGGGACATATTCACCTCGCCCACAGGGGTTCCTCTGCACTGTCAGGTCAAGCACCCTATTGATCTGACCCCAGGTGCACCGCTACCCAATGGACCGATCTATCAACGCTCTGTTCTAGAAAATGATGAAATCAAGAGGCAGATTCAGGAGCTGTTGCAGAAAGGTCACATCAGACCAAGTTCATCGCCCTGTGGGAGCCCGATCGTGTTGGTACAGAAGAAGGATGGGACGTGGAGACTCTGTATTGACTATCGGGCGCTGAACAAGATCACTGTCCGGAATAGATACCCAATCCCACGGATTGATGACCTTCTGGACCAACTCAAAGGTGCAAAATATTTCAGCAAGATCGACCTGAAGTCTGGGTATCACCAGGTACCAATTGAACCCTCCGATGTGTGGAAGACTTCCTTCAAAGCCAAGGAAGGCCTTTTTGAATGGCTGGTCATGCCTTTCGGGTTGACGAATGCTCCCGCAACCTTCATGAGGATGATGGATGACATCTTGCGGCCATTCACCAACTCATTCGTAGTGGTGTACTTGGATGACATTCTGATCTTCAGCAAGACTTTGGAAGAGCATCTTCATCACATCCGACAAGTCCTCCAAACACTGCGGCAACACAAGCTATGTGCCAATCTGGAGAAGTGCACGTTTGGCATGACCCAGGTTCAATATCTGGGATACATTATTGATGAAAGGGGGGTGCATGTGGATCCAGCCAAGATCCAAGTCATTCAGGATTGGCCAGCCCCAACCACTATAACAGAGCTTCGCAGCTTTCTGGGTCTTGCTAATTTCTATCGCAGATTCGTGTTGGGATTCTCTCATATCACTTGGCCCTTGAGTCAAGTCACTAAAGGAGGAGCAAGAGCAAAATTCTTTTGGTCGGAACCTCAACAGAAGGCATTCAAAGAATTGAAAATCACCTCTGTTCTGCCCCAGTGCTCACCTTACCAGACTTGCAGCAGCCATTTGAGATTGAGACAGATGCCTATGACTATGCTATTGGGTCAGTTCTTACTCAACAGGGACATCCAGTGGCATATCACAGTGAGACATTGTCTGAGACAGTTCGCAAGTATCCCACCTATGACAAAGAAATGTATTCCATTGTGCAAGCCTGTCGACAATGGAAGCATTACATTTTGGGGAAGGAAACAATCATCCACACAGACCACCGCCCCCTGCAGTTCATACAGACACAAGGGAAGTTGCAGAATGATCGCCATCAGAAGTGGTCCACATATCTGCAACAGTTTCATTTGAACATCAAGTACAAGAAGGGTAGCACCAATAATGTTGCAGACTGCCTCAGCCGACCACCGATCATGGCGCTCACCACCGTGCTCAACTCTTGTGGGCACGAGACTTCTAATTGGTCGCTTCTCTATGAGAGTGACCCAGAATTCGGCCACACTTACAAGGCACTCTTGGGGGGTACGCAAGTTCCAAATTTTCACCTCCAAGATGCACTTTTATGTCACCTGGGACACCTTTGTGTTCCTTCAAGCGAGCGTGCCAAGATGATATGGGAAGCACACTACAGTCGAGTCGCTGGGCATTTCGGGGTCGAGAAAACAGTAGCAATACTACATAAGTATTTCTATTGGCCAAACCTTCGAAAGGATGTCGAGAAGCACATCAGATCCTGCACTGCTTGTGCCATTGCCAAACCGACCATCAAGAAGCAAGGCCTATATACTCCACTACCTACCCTTAGTCGACCTTGGGAATCCATCTCCATGGATTACATGTCGGGCCTGCCCTCTACTAAGAATGGCAATGACTGTGTTTTCATGGTCGTTGACAGATTCTCGAAGATGGCCATTATGGCGGCCTGTAAGAAGAATATCACTGCAGAAGCTACTGCTAAACTCTTCTTTGAACGAGTATGGGTACACTTTGGGATCCCACAGTCTATCATATCAGATCGAGATAGCAGGTTCCTCAGCACATTTTGGTCCAGCCTCTGGTCAATGTTGGACACAAAGCTCACCAAGTCCACAGCTTTCCATCCCCAAACAGATGGCCAGACAGAGGTCGTCAACAGAATGATTATACACATTCTGCGCATGTACAATTAAAAGCATCCATGCACATGGGACGAGAGCCTCCCCTATGTAAAACATAGTTATAACCGAGCTCTCCACAGTTCAATTGGCCATAGCCCCTTTCAGGTGGGCTTGGGATTCCAGCCACTATGTCCCATTGACGTAGCCATGCCATTTGCAGCTGCTCAGGCCGATTCAGCGCACGTCCAGTCTGAAGTTGACAAATAAAGTAGCTTCATCGAGTGCATTCAACACATCCGCCAACAGGTTCATGATATATTGGACAGAGCCAATGCGAAGTACAAGCATCGCCATGATCAACACCGGGTGCCACACAAATTCCAGGTGGGCGACAAAGTATGGTTGCATTTGTAGAAGGAGCGCCTCACTGGACCTCACCGCAAGCTTCGCCCGCTCCGATACGGGTTGTACACCATCACCAAGGCTGTAGGGAACAATTCTTTTGAGCTTAGTATTCCACCATTCCTTGGTCTTCACCCAGTCTTCAATGTGGATCGCCTTCATCCTTACTTCCCACCTCTACTGGACACTTCGGACATTGCAGAACAACTCACACCAACAGAGTTAAATCCAGATTGCATGGAACAGGCCATCATAGATTGTATCATGGACATGCAAATTAAGAACACTCGCCAACAGAGGATCCAACTGTATCGGGTTATCAAAGCTGGCCAACTCCTGCACCAAGGAAAGTGGTTCACCAGGGACCAAGTTCAGCAGAAATTTCCTCATCTCATGGCGAAACTTAACGCAATGGGGACCATTTCTTCCGAAGGGGGGAGGAATGATCCAGGTGGATATTGGTGGCCACCCGCCTATTCCACTTGAGCCCCCACCATTGTCTCTTTCAGTTTTTCAGTTTTAGCATAACTTACTATTTTTAGCAGTTTTTCGGGTCCTGAACTTCCGGAGCCGTTTTGAGGCCCTAAACGACGTTTTTTGGGTATCATTTTACCAGCGAATTGGATCATCCAATTCATCTTGAAAGTTGTAGTCCTCGGATAGAGCTTTCTAATGATGTATCATGTGCGTCAAACGGAGATAGTATGCCAAAGTTACGTCCCTGGGAAGTTGAAACACCAATTTACCCAAACGGGGCCCATAGTTTTTGCGCTTCATCTCCTAGGGTTAGGTTTTTGGGATGTTTAGGGTTCTCCATTGTTTCTCAATAATAAATAGGCCCTCGAGCCTCATTGTAACTCAGTTCAGAGGCCTGTAGCCGCCACATCTCTTCTCAGAGATAGCTACCAGTGCCCTAGATAGTTTTATTTCCATTCTGTCTGTAAGCAAATTTCAGTTCTTTGATATTAATGAAATGAAGTGTTAATTCCGCTGCATCTCTGTATTTATGGTTATATGTTTATTCTGTTGCGTTCCTACATAAATCTGGATCAAGCCACCCTTCCGATTGAATGCGAAATTGCTTCTCTCAAGATAGTTGTTGAATTGTTGCCTAATACTTCACCAGAAGAAGAGCATCTTCTATATTTAGAGAGGCTTGATGAAACTCGCCGCTTTGCTTCTCTTGTCATAGAAGCACATAAAAAGTGGGTCAAAGCTCTTTTTGACTAGTCAGTTTCCCCTCATTCCTTTGTACAAGGAGACCTCTTCCTCCTGTACGACCAAAATCACGATAAGCTAGGGGCAGGGAAATTCCAACCCATGTGGCATTGGCCCTATATTGTTAAGCACGTTTTGAAGAACGAGGCTTATGAGCTAATTGATTATGAAGGTTATCCTTTGCATCAGCCCAAAAATGGGTTGTATCTCAAAAAATACTATGCATGAGTTTCTCGTGCATGTCTCTTTTGTACATAGGAGTTTTTTCATTTTTTGTACATCTTTAAATTGGTGTGCTTTGTGAGCAGTTTTGCTGCTTATTGTGCAGATGTTTGTCACTCCTTATGTTGGTTTTGCAGATGGTGCCTCCCACAGTACCTGGAACCTGTCTTTTGCAGCCGGGGTGATTTATAATCCTAATGGTGAGTTGATAGACCTTAAAGATATTTGTCTAGGAAGAACCACAAACAATGTCGCTGAATAGAGTGTTTTCATTGAACTCTTAACCAAGGCCATTGAACTTGAGATTTGTGCATTGATTGTTAACATAGAATCTCTTCTTGTTGTTCTTGAAAAAAATAAGGCATCACGATACATGTGAGTAGCCACAATAATGAGTTGTGCCCACGTGTTTGTTTTATAGAAATAAATTTTGATTACATCATATATCAACATATTCCTAGACAAATGAATGCGTTAACTGATACAGTAGCCAATACTGTATTAGATAGACATTTGCATAATTTTTAAAACATCATCATCACATGATAAGATTCATATAGGAAAATTGGCATATATATATATATATATATATATATATATATATATATATATATATATATATATATATATATATATATCATGTGTTTGTATCCATGTGCATCATAAGTTCAAAATATATGTATGTTTTGGTTACATCCTGAGACATCACGTCTCTCAAAAAATATGCAGAAATAAAAGCCTAGGTGTCTAGTGGGCATGATGCTCATGGTAGCATGTCACTGCCCGCACAAGCCGCCTCAATAAGTGGTGAACACGGTTCGACACCCCCACTGTGTGTCTCTGGTATGTGCGAGGAACATCATCAACTCTCGCATAGTCTAGGATTATACCTGTGAGTCCCTCCAGGTTGCATATGATTTCCTCCTCCTCGCTTCCCTCACCATGAGGGGCCACATCAAAATCACGAGGAATCCTCCATGCTATTGGAGACATTATTGCACGTCTTTCTGGGACAACATATGCAAATACATGGCTTAACATCAGAACATATATAATCAAAAAAATCATAATACTTATCAAAATAAAAAAACCCAATGCTTCATCCCAATCCTCTCCCGATGGGAGTGGGAGATCCACATCATAGGTAAATTTCGTGCCAGAATAGGGCCAGTCCTCCACGACAATTAGTTGTTGATGGAGCCACTCAAAGAACTCTGGTCTCTAGGACATCTGTTGATCGCCTCCTAATCTCGACATCAAAGCTGCCCAACAACCATCCGTGGCTCTTGGGCTGGTGGTGTAGGAAATATCACTTCCTAGCATTGGAAAATTGGTAACCATTCCAAGATGAATGGTACCAGGATGGACCCATAGCCGAACTGTTTAAACTTTCCATTATTTCATTTCGTCAATTAGCATTTCATACTGATTGTTACCACCTCTGCCTAGTTGTAGAGAGTGGGAACCATACAATCTACTGCAAGAAGTAACTGTGTTTTTGTGGCTTCATGCAGAGCCTAAGATCTAGTAGCTTGTGTGATGGTGTGCAACACTACTTTTCGTGCCAAATCGGGAATGGTTTGGATATCCACCTTCCCACTTTTGGATCATTTCCTTGCCCCTCGGCACACTCTGTCGATGATCATGCTCATGTTTTCCATTGTGGGCCGGTTACCTATCAGGATTGGTACTGCCCCCCTCCATGACAATCCAGTTATGAAATAAACATCCGAGATCTCAATCTCTAGCTCTTGATCATGAATTATGAATCTTTCCCGATCAATGTCCTATACACTTATCAGGTACTGTAATAGATCCGATTGATCTCAGAGACATGGTTCCATGAAGAATTTTTTAAGCCCGTAGTCCCTGAGTACATCCATGCATCTTATATTTCCCAAGGCTTGCTCATCTTCTTCACTATGTTCTCTTTCCTTCCATTCGATCACCATTTTTCTTTTTCACACCTGCAAAAACATCAATGTGGTTATCAATAGTCAAATTATTTGCTATTGAAGTGTTTAAAATAGACTAACTAATTGAATTCTAAGCCAAAATTCTTGGCTACGGTTGGCACGCCCCCATTTGAATTCAAGGCAGGTTGAAGCAAGTCTGTGCTCGAAACTCGAGTCGACCACCGTGCCCTAATTTGAACAAAAATCCCCCCACAGATCTAAAAAATGGGTTGCAGGAAGTAAAATTTACATCAAAATGAAGGCAAGGATATGAGCTCTTACCTGGAAAAGACAAATTCGCGATTGGCCTTCTGGATTTTCTGGTGTCAAATTCGCAAAATCACATTGAAAAAGGGTAAAAAGTGCTCACAAGAGGTAAAAGTGAAAAGTAATTTATTTTTACTATTTTTGGAATTTTATATACTTTCCATAACCCTAATTAGGTTTTTAAGCATATTTTTCAATTATTTTGCTATTTTATCTCATAAAATGGGTTTTACGTGCATTTCTTATGCAGCAACAGGTCCTCAACGTGACGACTATGAAGTAACGAGTTGTATTTTATACTTTTTCAGACACGGTAAAAACATGAAAGAGTCACCCATGGAGTCATCTTTTAGCTCTTCTCTGACTCTAAAAATTTGAAAAGATTGTTGAGACTCTTATCGTTTTGAACTCGTTAAAGGCTACGAAACGATATCTACCTAGTATAATTTTACCCCTTTTTAGGGCTGGGATAGATTATTTACAAAAAAGGAATACCTTAGCCTATCACGACTAAGAGGTTCTCTCAGACATAGTTTTCTACCTTTTCAGATCTGTGAGACTACCTACGAAAAGGGGCTGGATGGAGCTTTATTTTCCATTTCTTTTCAAACTCTCTAAACATGAAAAGATGTCGAGTTCTTCCTTTGTCAGACTCATTAAAACCTAAATGACATCAGAAACTATCATCATGATGTAACCGAGTTCCTCCTACCTAGGGCTTGTAAAATGTACTAGGATGGATTTGTACGAAGGAAAAACTTATTTGAAAAGCACATGCTATCCCCTTCAAGCTTGTTTCCAAAAATAATTGGGGTACTCGCCAGAAATGGTGGGGGAAAATGGAACTAGTTCTCAGTCTTGTCGGCAGTACGTCGCTCTTGAACATGACACTCATCTTCATTCGTGTCGGGTTGGGGATATCCCATTTCATGATTTTTTTTTTTCCTCCATGGGATTGGGTAATCTGTTTTGACCTCTCATCTACTCTTTGCCACGTCATAATGACCTCAAATCCTTTGATGTCAAATACTACCAAATTCTGGAGTCATGTCGTCAATATATTCAAGAGAAGTTTCCTTCTGAAGTTTTCAACCTCTTCTCCTCTGTTTGGTCCTGATTCACTATTATCTTGTTCCTCTATCTCTTGTTGATGATGTGGGAAACATTATGGCCCTCCTTCGACTAGGTCACTTCCTATCGACTTCAGCTCATTATCTAGGAAGCTGATCTGAAGACTCCCTTCCGGTACCTTGGAGCTTGCATGCCTCAATGGCAAGTTCTTCACATTCGATGACAGGTCCTCATCATTGGCCTTCGATCGAGTGATTCTGTGGGTGTTCCATGCTAACTCACTGTTCACATTTCGTGGATTGCGCCAGTTTTACCTTGAGAGCCATTGTCATTATTGGTGGTTTCTCTCGTGCCTGTTAATAACTTTCATCATTGGCTGGTAATTGGGTGACTTTCTTGCATGTTCGACTTCAGCTCACTCATTCACATGCTTGAATTTGTACTTTTTTGGGTTGAGATGGAATGCAAGACTATATGCATGATTTGGTTTATCATGAATATATGCATGACTCTTCTGATTGGATGGTTGTGACCATACCTGAGTCTAGTTATTGATCCTTCTTGCTGTATGGCTACGTCCATACCTCGGATCCCATTTTTATATGTACTCTTATGGATGTTTGTGCCCATGCCACATATTCATGTATCATAGATATCAGTTGTACTTTTATTTGTAGGTCTTCCAACGACAGTTTTTGGTTTGAATATGTTCTCATAAAGCATTTCACTCCTCCCTCTCTCTCGAACCTCATGCTTTAGGGGGAATATGTTACACAGTATTTTGTCACTATCCCTACAATCCCCATCCTGAATATTGGAGGACCATTTTAGTGACTTCTGTGTATTGTCATACCTTGCAAAAAGTGTCATTGCATACCTTGGCATGTGAAGAACATTTTCTCTGTTGATCATTCCTGGAGTGGGCTCTCAAAAATATATGATTTTGGGTCAGCGTTGGTAGGAAGTTATGGCCTCGCGCCCATTGGCACTCTGTCTTAGCGAACTTCCCACACCGAGCTATTTTTGGAAAGTTTTTAAAAATAGAAACAAAGTTTCCATGACCAACCACTTCGTGAGTGGGGTCATTATGGTTTTTTAATCTGAATAAAATTTAAGTCCTTCATTTGGATTCTTGTTTCCTACATTTGAGCAACTCCCCAAAGGATAAGGTCTCCCTTCCACCTTATGAAGGATCCCAAACCACCTCCTCCTCTCCTATAAATACATCCTTCTGACATATTTTCAGCTAGCTAAACAATCCTTACTATAGCTGGCGTGAGAATAAAGCAGAGAGGAATCCATTTTCAAGAGAGAGTTTAGGCCCATTGCCTCGCCAAGTCCGATCCTCGATGAATGCTTGAGACACGTTTTAATGGACCATCGAAGGAGGCTGCAACGTCAAGGCTTTTTGGTTGTAAACTTATTCTCTCTATCTTTAATACAAGACTGGTTTTTTGGTTCCAATTTTGTGTTCGATAATATGCAAAGTGTTTTGATTCTCCTTGAACAATTGAATAGCTATGAATGAAAATATGTTTTTGTATGTTGTCACCATTCACTTAACCCTTATGCAGGTACACATACATTGCCACTGAACTATCACGACGTGCAAAGACACATATCAACAGATCGCTGCTGCAAATGACAAAAATAGCATTGGACTAAGGTAGGTCATCTATCCTAACTCGTTTTCATTTATTAGCTAGGAGTCTGAAAGTCCATCTTGTTCCCTTATTGCTAGAACCACTCCAGGGCTAGAGGGATCACCTTTGTTCACAAAGGGGATTTACCTGCACAATAGAGCCAGAGCACTCTGATGGTCACAAGTGATTTTTTTTATTTGTTATGTTATGTTATTTAATTATTTTTTGAGTGAGGTGCTTATTGTATTTTCTTTCTTATTCTTTTGCAGGTACCTGATGGAGAACCTAGGATGATTTTTCCAGAATATCTTCCCTTCTGGAGTCCTCTGGTGATCTTCAGGATCAATCTTCATCATTCATCTCATGCCTTATTGATGTGCTCATTGCATGCACACATTTGCAATAGGAAGTCATCATCTTGTAGCAGTTCCCTTGTTGCAATTTTGGATCTCAACTATCATGAGGAAGGAAGGAAAAGAGTATAGGGATGATATGGGTGGTGTTATGAAGTGAATGGAGGGGTGTAGTGGAGGAGGATATGAGAGAATAGGCCCTGTGTGTGGATTTAGCCAAACTGGCTCACAGTGGAAAAATAGTGGGTTTTATGAGTGAATATTCATGCATGGGATGGAGTGATTGTTAGGGATGGTAGATATAGATAGAAAAAAAAATTCATGTATTTTTTATGGTTAGGTGGCCTTGGATGAGCTTATTAATCCTCGGGTGAAATTATTGTAGCATTATAGGGTAGCACTACAGGAAATCCTGTAGTAGTTTAGGACATCTTGTAGCACTGCAAAGAGTAAGAGAAAAATGAAAGTTTTTCTCACCTAGTGGTAGAGATAGATGAAGGAATGCATGTTAGGGTTGTAAATTTTTAGGTCCCTATATTATCAGTGTAATCCCTTATTTTTGTTAGTGTAGCCCCCTTATTGTTATTTTTGTACCTCTGTAACCCCCATATTGTTATTATTATTCCCTTACATTATTATTGTTAGGTTGGCTAGGATTGTATTGTGATCCCATGGACTCCTATATATAGAAGGAGGTTTTATCATTTGTATCATCCACGAATTGTTCATTTATGTAATGTAAAGGAGGTTTCCCCCTCGAAGTGGCTTATTTATAAGGATTTGATCTCTCTTTTCTTCTATTTTTGGATTTGGTTTCATAACTTTTGGTATTAGAGCTTTGGATTATAGGGTTTCACTAATCCAAACAGGTCATCATGGATTTTTCACTATAATGTTGTTTCTACGAAGGTTCAGAAGCTGGAATTTTTAGCACTCAAATTTGAAATCTCGAGGAACGTTGTGTACCAATTTAAGATCTTGGTTCGAAATATTTTCAAAGATATGATATGTGGAATTTAGGGTTTGTGCAGGATCCTCAATTTCATCTAAAATAAGAGATTGTGGGAAAATCATCATAACTCTCTCTCTGGGCATCGAATTTGATTTCTGTAAAAATTGGACACAAGTGCACAGACTCTATTTTTGTTTATATCAATTGAAAAGCCAAAGGAAAAAACAGTGACACATGGCACGCTGTACAATTTTGCTCTACTGAACTAGTCCATAATTAGGTAATTGTGGGAGATTGGGTATAACATTGCCTTGAAGAATCCAAATAAAGTCAGACTTGTGGCATTGGAAAAAATATTCAGAGGGATACTATAGGATTGAATTTAAAATATTTAATATCCAAAATTACAGAGATAATTCAGTTTCAATATAGAGATACTCAAAAGAAAGAAAAATGTGTGTATTTGTTTTCAAATTGCATAAGTCTTGTTTGAAAAATTAGTTTGAAGTGATTCCAAGAGCATATTGAAGCATAGATATCAGTATTGGGTTCTAAAATTCCCCCTAAAAAGAATTCAACACCCATTAAGCCCTCATAATACTCTACTATGAATCATGCAGATGAAGAAGGGCAACATGATATATAAAAAATACAAGAGCAAGTGCACCAAATTTCACTCTCGCAAAGAGAAACAAAAAATGAAATGGATGTTTTGAAGAAATGCTTGGAAGATAAGATGGATGGTTTGAAGAAGGGCATGGAAGCTAATATGGATGGATTGAAGAAAGGCATGGAAGCTAAGATGAATGGTTTGAAGAATGGCAAGGAAGACATGGAAGAAAAAATGGAAAACATGAAGAATGATATAAAAGCAGTCATGGAAGGCTTGAAAAAGTTGATACAAGAAATTATTCCTAATGGTGAAAATATAGTAGAGGAAACTCATGATGAGAAAAAAATTAATCGTGATTTCATAAGCTCAAATATTGGATGGAAGACCCACCATATTACAAAGATCGATATGAGGAAGTTTGATGGAAAGGATCCCGTAACATGGATACTACAGATGGAGCAATATTTTGATCTCAATAATGTGCAAAACACACATAAGGTACGCATTTCAACTTTATACTTAGAACAAAATACATTTGTATGGTATAGATGGCTTTGCTCCCGTAAAAAAATTGTCATTTGGTCAATTTTTATGGAGGAAATGATAACACATTATGAGGATACAAAGAGAAACACCTTCTTTAGCCAATGATAAATCTCAAACAAAAGGGTTCAATGGTGGAGCACATTGAGGACTTCCAAAAATTGAATATAAGGGTAAATGATATTCCATAGGAACACTTGATTGATGTCTTCATAGGGAATTTAAAGGATAACATCCAACATGAGGTTCACATTTGGGACTGATTCATTAGAGAAGGCATTCAAGTTGGCAAGAAAAATTGAATGTAAAGTTATGGCGACAAGGAAGCCTACCACTCACATCTATATAGATGGAAGTGTTTCTACTCCTAGACTTCCACAACCTACAAGGTTTACACCACAACAATTGGAAGAAAAAAGAGCAAAAGGGCTTTGCTACAGTTGTGATAACAAATACACTAAAGGTCATAAGTGTGCTAAGAAGAAATTATTTTACATAGATTTTGAAGAGGAGGAAGAAAATGAACAAGAAACTTCAAAAGAAGAGGATATACACTAGGATCCAACCCTAGAGAAATAAGAAAGGATCCCGACCATATCGTGTAATGCATTGGCAAGAATTACCACTCCTCAAACTCTCAATATAGAAGGACATATCAAGAAGAAAAATGTAATAGTTTTGATTGATTCGGGTAGTACCCATAATTTTATTCATTGTAAGGTAGCCAAGGAATTGAATTGCTTCATATACCTAACACCAAAATGTCAAGTGATGGTTGCAAATGGAAGAACTATAAATTTCTCTGGAAAATGCCATAATATCAAGCTAACAATGGGGGAATATGTATTGAATAGTTCGATGCTTTCCATTCCAATGCTGATGTTGTACTAGGAGTACAATGGTTACAATATTTGGGGATGGTAGCTTTTAATTTTCAAGAACTTTTCTTGAATTTTTTTTCGGAAGGAAATGAAGTTGAATTGCGAGGTATCGTAGGAAAGCCAGGAAAGATAATAAGCTCTAATGTCATGAAAAATATTCTAAAGAAATAACAACGAGGTGTAATTTCACAATTATGATCACTAGAAGTTCCAATATCAAAATCATCTATTTCTCCAAATCTCCAAAAAATCTCGGACAATCATTTCAAGGTGTTTGAAACTCCCAAAGGACTCCCACCTATTCGTGATCATGATCATGTTATTCACTTGATTCCAAGAAGTGTTCCTCCAAATGGAGTGTAAAAACTCTGGTAAACTTGAATTAGTATATATTATTATTGATAAAAGATGAGATGATTACAAGTGGGAATCACCAAGGCTTTAAATACAGCCCTACGGTGTCCCTTGGCGAAGAGGCATGATCGTTGATCATGCCCTTCCACATTAGTAAACCTAAGACAACTATATCTAACTAATAATTAATAAATTATACATAACATTGCCCCTCTTTTAAATATGATTTGTCCTCAAAGCATACGTAATGATGGACATTGTTGACGAGTGCTTGGGTTTCCCGAGAGGCGGGCTCTTGCTTCCCACATTTTTAAAAGATCGTGGAGCATCTTCTCGAGTTCAATCTTTTGGTGATGTGGATAGCGATAAGATCTGATGTTGACAGGGTTTGATTTTGCCTTGAATTTTATTGTATGTTCGATTTCCCTATTAGGAGGCATTTTCATTAGCAGGTCTTGGAATACTTTTTCATGTTCATGAACTAGTCCTTGTACTTCTAGTGACTCTTTGTGGTTTATTTTTGTAGATAACATTTCTAACTGATGACATTGTACTATATAGGTTGGCGCTCCTTTTCGAATCATATTCATCATTTGGGATGATGACATGATTTTATTTTCTGGTGCTTGGAATCCATACAACCTGTGCTTTTGCCTTCCCACTTAAAGCTTATAAACTTCTTCTGATGGTTGGCAGAATAAGTGTTACACCATTTTTTGGTCTTCTAACCTATTATCATTAGATGGACCCAAGTACACCATGTAAGACCAATTTTACTCCAAGTAAAATTGCTTTCACTATGAAAATAACTTATTAAATCACCTTTATTAACCTGTTTATGGTCTAAACAGGAAACCCCATGGGGAAACATTAGATAAATCCATATTTGTTTGATTTTCCTTAAGGAATAATTAGTTAAACACCAGTTTAATTAATATTCCTGGTTATATTTAACCCAAAACAAGGAAATAAATTAGATAAATCATTACTTATCTTATTATTTTCTAAGAATAATTATTTAAACATTACTTAAATAATATTATTTGTTAAATATGACCAAATATCCCTTAAATAATTAAATAAATAATTATTTATTTGGTTATTACACAACCATATCCTTAAAATGATAAATAAATCATTTATTTATTTATTATTTTTTAACCACATCCTTAAAATGATAAATAAATCATTTATTTATTTATTATTAGCTAATCACATCCTTAAAATGATAAATAAATCATTTATTTATTTATTATTTACAAATAAGAGGATTTGACTCAAGTCAAATTCCTTTTCCCTCCAACAAATATAATAAAATATTCCATAAAAGTTGGATCTTGATTTGGTTAACAATATTTTAATTATGCACCAATATCTAGACAAACTCAATATTTTGTTATAAATAGAAGGGTTTTCCCATTCATTTGTCACCTTTTTTTTCCTAAAGATCACTCTGGATCTCAACCCTTGGTCTGGCTATTGATCCACCATCATAGCCATATTTTTCCATTTTTGTCTGGGTTTTCTACACCATCAAGAGAGAGGAATTCTAAATCTGAAGTGCTGAGGACTTACAAGAACCCATCCCATTGAGGAGAACAGGGAAAAACCTATCATGTTTTCCTCCCAGGTGCCATTAATAAAAATGTCATTGGATATATTCTTGTCTTGTCTATTGGATCTATGGAGTAAATCTTATTTTTTCTACTGTTTTATGTCTTCTAATGCATAGATCTAGATTTTTGCAGCATTTGTCTTGATCATCTAACTGCAGATCTGAAGATATTAGCAATCATTTCTACTGTTAGGGCTGTTTGTTATGCATAGCTAAAGTGGTATTTTTCGTACACTTTGAATCAATATTCATACTAACAACTGGCGACTCCACATGGGTTTACGATTACGACCGCTGTCGTTTTCCTGATCCTTGCATATCCAGCTGCTTCAAACCCTAGGATTTCTCTTCAGCGCCTTGTTTTTTTCTCTTCTTGATGTTTTTTTTAACCCATAAAACCCTAAAACAATAAAATTTTTGACTTCCATGTGTTTTCGGACCTATTGCGTAGGTGACAAACATCAACCGCAGCTGAGACAGAAACTTTTTCTGAAATCTGCTGCCAAGAGTGTCGGAAGTGCAGGCCACATTTTTCAGCCCAAAACCTGCGACTTGGACCTCCAGGGTGCACTTTACAGCCCAAAAAGTGCGATCTCTGTTGAAAACAGGTCAGAAACTACGACCTGGACTTTTTGTAGGGATTTTTTTGAAAGTTTTCTAGGTTTGTCCGAACCTCTGTTCAGGGTTGTCTGACCTCCGTCTCTGCCAGTTTTAGACCTGTACTTGTTTGGTTTCACTCAACTAAGTGGGAACCTAGCCCCTTAGGGCTTCGGTCCTCCACTTTTTGTGGAAGAGTTTTTTCTGTAGCAGGTTGTCTGAAATTTCAGAGTCTTCAGCCATTTTTTCAGATCTGATACCTCACCTTCAGATCCACTTCAGATCGACTTGTTATCCATCCAAATCTCCTCATTTAGCTTTTTTTGGGTTTTCCTTTAGGGTTCACTTTGCTTCCCTCCTGGAGATAGCCTTTTTCCACCTCTTTTTACAACAATTCTTCCTCTGATTTGTTGTTGTTTCTGCACCACTTTCCTCCATATTTTGTCCTTTAGATCCCTGTCCCTTGTGACCTTAGATCTATTGGTTGTTTTAGTGTGTTTTAATTAGTTTTTTCACTCAGCTATAGACTATTTGTTGAGAGGCCCACCTTATTGGGATTAGATTATTGCATTATTAGCTGTTTATTTTCTATTTTGCAGGCTTATATACTGTCATTTGCAGGTTGTTTACAGCTATACAACACACTTTTTTATTTTTCTCTACAAATTTCTGGGTTTAAAAATTAAAATTTACACACTTTTACACACACACCCTAAGCGAAAAAGGGCTTGGTTAACACCGCCAAGAAAAGACTCTAAAACATTGAAATAAATTGATCCTGCACCTCTCTGCCCTTGTTTCGACATTGTAATCAGTTGATCCTACACCTCCTTGCCCTTGTCAGTCTCTTTTTCCTTTGTGCCATGTTTGTGTTGTCACCATTGCGCCACCAAGGCATTCATCTCGGAGACTTCTTGGCCTTCATCCTCAGTTTCCGGTTGGGAGACTTACTCCTCCGCATAGGATTCGAGTCAGTGCTCAAACGAGTCCGCACTTCGACTCTTCTTCTACTCTTGTGGGTTCTCCTTCTCATTCCGCCTTCGGTTCTCCCCCTGTCACCTTCACCATGTTTGGTGCAAGACCTAATACTTGTGGTAACCCCGGCCCTCCCACTGGGAATACCACTAGTGGGATCGCAATGAACACTACCCCGGCTGCACCCTTGCTCCCTTTTATGGCAGGCCTCAACCTCCCCGACTTCAACCAGTTGATAAACGACCCTATACACCATGATGCTAAGTGGTCTGCTATGCCAACAAAGCTCCCTTCAGACATCCCAAAGTTTGAAGGTCTTGTTGGAGTAGATCCTTCAAATCATATTCGATCTTTTCACATGTGGTGTTCATCTAATTCCATTACCGATGACTTTTTTCGTCTTTAGTTGTTCCAACAAACGCTTACAGGTGAAGCTTATAAGTGGTATGTTGATCAGGCCCCTTCCTCTCATACCACCTTTGCGACTCTGGCCCAGGATTTTTTGTCTTATTTCTAGCTTCCCCTTCGTTACGACACTGGTACTGAGCTCTTGACCTCTTTCCGTCAATCATCTGCGACCCGCCTATCCAAACATGTTCAAGAATGGCGGAGAAGAAGGAGCCTATGTCGAGACCCTATTTTCAAAGAGCATTTTTACATGGACTAGTTCCTTAGGACTCTCTTGCCACCTATCGGGAAAGACGTCGCATCGTAATTTCCTCAAACCAAAGAAGCCACTCTCCAAATTGCATTAAAATATGACCTGATCTATGCTCAGTCGGGTTATGTTTATACCGTCCTACCTGATCTTCCCAGACCTGGTGGTGCCAATGCTCTGGGGGCATCTCACGCTACCGACGGTATCGTTGGAGCTCTCTTTAATCTGTATGCCCAACCTCCCATGGGTTATGGTTTCTCTTAGGGAGGGGCCAACTCCTCTGGCACTTTTCCCCCTCCCGGTAGCACTTATCAAAGATACGACATGCCTCCTCCTTTTTACCAAACTCCTATTTACCACACGGCTACCCAACCTCATTATCTATAGCCACAATCTGGTGCTCCATCTCCTATAGCATTAGCACCTCCTCCTCCCTTGCCTTCTCAACCCCTGCACCAAAAACCACCACCCCCTCCGAGGCAGGTGTATGCATAGCATGGCACGACTAATCCTCCTCCCTCAAAAAGGAAGAGGAAAGGCAATCAAAATCAAGTTACCTCTGGTAATCCTAGACCTAATCAAGGTAATTCTCCTAACACTACTTAGCCCAAGCAGGATAGGCCTCTTCGTACGAACAAGCCCTATTCTTGTTGTGGTGTTTATGGTCATTATATGCATGATTGTCTTCTTCTGCCACAAATGTGATAGCTATGGGAGTCTCAAGCAACTTTGAGAGGACAATAAGCCATCCCTTCCATTCCTCCTAGTCCTGCACCTAGTCATCCAGATGTGATTACTGATCCTTTCCCTCAACAGGGATTTGTGGCTACCCAAATACCTAAAGGACAGGTGGCCACTCAATCTCTTCCATCTGGTTCCCCCGATTACTATATTTTCATGATGTCCTCTAATCAGCCTTCCGAACCTTCTTCTCCTGGCCCTTCACCTTCAGTTGGTACTCATGACCCCCTTTACCCTCCTGGGATGGTTCCTCCCAGCCTCAATCATCTTGGCGCCGTCCCGCTTGGTCATTACCCCTCCGGTCAGATACCGTTCCTCGCCCCCCCACCAGGAGTGTACACAGTACTTGTTATGGCCACCCTATCTCTTCTTAACCTAACCCTTGGGATTCCCATCTCGTACCTCGATCCTATAGCCACTATCCTGCCTGGTCAACCTAAACATTATCTCACTTTGAACCCAGTTCAGCCGGTCCCTATGACTTCTCCTGCTGCAACAGTGCCTCATTCACCTCAATAGGAATGACCTGCCATTGCGACCGCTTCGGGTAAGAAGGACAAAGCTCGCAAGGGGGCATCAAAGGAAAATACTACCCTGAAAAACCCTGCTCCTTTTCAGCCTCCAAAGCGTACCATCCAATGTGCTTTGTGTGATGTTTTTGGCCACGCCACCCATACTTGTCCAAAATTGCCTCACCTCAAGTCCATGGTCAATGAATCATTTCTGAAGTCTGATATCCTAGAGGTATATGTCACTATACCTGATTCCATCATGAAACTCAAACCATTGCCCACAAACCACCCTTGCGCTTTGTGTGATTTCCATGGTCACTACACTCACTTTTGTCCTCACCTCGAAGAGTATCGTTCCTCTTTAGAAGCCTTACGCCAATTCGAGGCCGAGCGCAATGAGTCACCCGCTCCCTTATTTTTGCATCTTTCTTCGGCAATACCCGAGGACACAGATGTTGCCATTAACTTTTCCCCTTATGATGTTGAGATAACGGGGCCTTGGTTGGAAGTCCACATTGGGACCTCCCTTGATGTTTCACCTGACCTCCCTTCAACACCCTCCCTAGTCTCATCATCGATAGATCCGCTATCTACTCACTCTTATGTCACCCCTTGTGACGATGTGCATGTGAAAATATCCTCTCATGATGCGGAGTAAGGTTGCTTCACCGCATTAGGTGGTCTTTCTTCCATCAGTCACCCCATCTTATATTAAGATGATGACATTATGGAAGCATTGACTGCTCCTAACTTTATCTATCCCCCCTTACATCGAATTCATGCATTCGAACCACATGCACCTTGTGGGCATTACATTTATACCCAATGTCTGGGTAAGGGGGCACCCATATTTGAGAGACCAAGAGAAGCAGTTCTCCACCACTCTCCTAGTGAATGTAGTCATGTCGACTCTAGTCCCATTATTCTTCCACATTTAGAAGAACCTCTAGAGTCCCATATCACTTCAAGATCGCTATAGGGATGATACCCCTCATCATTCCTTCATATTTTATCAACAACCCAGTCTCATAGACATTGTGGTTGACCAAAATATGAGCTTTCTGGGAGAACATCAGTTCATTATCCCCAAGTCTTGCCTTTGGGATAGCAACACCATGTATGCAAACCTAGAAACTTAAAGTCCATTTGATTCATATATGCAGTACCAAAAGAGATTGGTAATCGTCTATTTCCTTTCTCAAACTGCATAACCATACCAAAATCAAGCGACACACCACATCATTAAAATATGTTTAGATTTCCATTTTTATAAATACATTTTGGCATGTCCATAACATGCCTGGGGGCACCCATGCCCCTCAACCATAAAATATCGGATCTCAGCCCATAACAGCATTGAAACCCCTTTTCTCTGATAGGTCACACTTTTCAGGTCATTCCCTGGGACAGGTAGCAGTTTTCTACCCAGTACCTACTACCCAGGTCGTAGAACAGAACCCAAGAAGGTACGACCTGACCTGTTAATGAGCTCTGGGTACCTAAGCTGAAATTTCAACTCACTAAAATGAAAAGTAGGATGAGGAATCTTACCTACAACCGTCAGATCTCATATTCCAACAGTCAATTTATCCGCTACAACCGCTGCAAGATTTAAGGCCTCCTCTCCTCACGAAATTCACCACAGCTCCACCGACACATAAGTGAACCTGGAAGGAAAATGCCTTATGTTGGGTGTGGAGCCTGATTATCTTGTTTAATTTGTATCACATCATTGGACCCTTGTACCATAAATGGGGCGACAACGTCACTTGTAAATTAATCGCTGCTGTGGGGGGTCCAGGGGGGGGCGGCAGCAACTTTATGGAGCCCCCCTGTGGCGGGTGGTTTCGGGGGCAGCGCCCTTGAAGCTAAAAACAGATGTAGAATTGCCTTGTAAAAGTATAGTAATTTCTAGTCAATCTAAGCCGCTCATTAGGCAAATGATCTGACGGTAGAAGTTATGTTTAGTTTATGGTTTTTTGCCTTAGAAGGCAACCCCTCGCTTTTATGAGGGTATTGTATTGCGGCTGTGTATTGTATGTGTATTCTTTGAGAGGGAAATAGATAGGGAGACTGTGAGAGAGAATATAGGATATTACAGTGGATTTGCTGTAGGTTTTGTCTCTTCATTTTGCTGGATAATAGAAAGGAAGGACTGGTTGTTCGGGGTGGACGTAGCCCAAACTGGGTGAACCACGTATATCTGTGTCTCTCTGGTTTTATGTGTTTTGTGTGCTTGTATTTTCCGCATATGTTATGTGTTGCATTTCTCCATAATATATAATTTTCTAAAAACTGGTATCAGAGCCGAACGTATATTTGGCTGATAAACTCGCAGGAAAGAAGGGTTCCTGGTTCGAGTGGGAGCAATGGCGGAAGATGGTAAGTTTAGGGTCGAGAAATTTAACGGCCAAAACTTCCCACTGTGGAAGATGCAGATGGAAGATTATCTGTATCAGAAAGATCTGTACCTACCATTGAGCGGAAAAACAAAGAAGCCGGCGGCCATGACAGACGCCGAATGGAACATTCTCGATAGAAAGGCACTCGGAACAATACGGTTGTGCCTTGTGGCATCAATCGCCTTCAATATTTTGAAGGAAACAACAACAGAGGGTTTGATGCAGATGTTGGCGAAACTATATGAAAAACCCTCAGCCTCAAAAAAGTTTTTTCTTATGAAAAGACTATTTAATATGAAGATTTCGGAAGGTGGATCTGTTGTAGACCATTTAAATGATTTTAATACAGTTACCAGTCAATTAAGTTCAAACTTTGATGATGAAGTTAGAGCTTTGTTATTATTGTGATCATTGCTAGAGAGTTGGAATGGTTTAGTAATGGCCATTAGTAACTCTGTCTCTGGATCTAGTACTTTAAAGTTTGATGATGTTGTCAGTGCTATCCTTAGCGAGGAAATGCGACGACAAAGCTCCGGTGAGACATCGGGTAATGCTTTGAGTGCAGAGTCTAGGGGAAGAAGAATGGAAAGAGGAAAGAGCTCGAGATATCGCAGTAAATCAAGGAAAGGTAGATCCAAGTCCAGATTGGGGATAGTGTGTTGGATGTTGAGATTGCAACAAGATGTTGAGCTTAGTGGAAAGAAGTCGCCTTCACTAAGTGGGCCTGCAGGCTATTTTTTGCGCAAAGTCTATTTTTAGACATGTCGATCATGATTCTATAAGTTGCAGGATGCTATTTGTGGATGGTTGGTAAAGTTGTAAAAATAGATGGAATTATATTTTTAGACATACTGGGCGGAATCTATTTTTAGATTTCCATTATAAAAATAGATATGTCGAATATTATTAGCTCTTAATAATATTTGGACTATAAACATTATATTATTCTCTTGGAGCACTTCAGTTAAGTGCACAGATGTGGCACAGGAGCTGACAGGAGGAATTACACTATTCCTAAGGGTTAAGTGGAGCTATTGCATGGATACTTCAGTTATAACTCATGTGACAGAGTTTGGTGGAGTTGATTGAGGAGTTAATGGAGTTGTGTTCAGTTTAACTAATCTAAACATAGTTGAACTAGTTGTATTTAGTCTAACTGATTAATACACTAGTGAAGAGTGGTGTGAATTAATTATTAATTAATTCACTATTTATAAACTCATTAATCAACTAAATAATACATCAGTTAACTTCAGTGCATGGACAGTTTCAGTGGAGACCAGTGCAGAGATAGGTGAAAGAGCAGGTTAACTATCAGTTGTGACTATACTGTTGCATATTTGCAACAACCAGTGATTGGATAAGCCAATGAGGATTGCGTAGTACAAGCCAGGTGGCTCAAAGTTATTTATGAGCCATCCTACAACATTGATTATGCAATAGAGGCTGGCTATCAGGTGGCAGAGATTGGAGCATGTGTTTTGCTAGATCTAGCTTGATTAGTGTGTAGCAATTAGAGGTTGTGCTGAGAGCTTGTGAGGAGCTTTGTACAATGATTGTTACATGATCTCTATGACATATAATATACAGATAGTTGGGGGTTTTCAGCTTTAAGCTTTCCCATGAAATACTATGTTCATATGTGTGATTGTTTATGGTTTTAATGTGTGCATGCGATTGTTTTTTAATTCAGCAAATTAATGATCAATGGTAGAAGAGATTTTGTATTGTGCATGAAGTTAAAATAGTGTGTCATCAGAAGAATCTTGGTGAATAATATATCATTTATTCAAATTTCTACATGGTATTGGAGCGATATTGATCATTGGAGCAATTGCAAAACATTTAAGCAGTTGAGTTTTGAGCTGGCGGAATTTGAATTTGCAGCAGTGTTTTCTTGGTGTTTAAGTTGAGATGTATTTCAACGGATTGCGATTGGAGTATGCCCTTGAGGGAAGCTCAAATTATATTGCATGGAAGGACAAGATGGAGGCGGTGCTGGATGACAATGGGTTGAAGGAGTTCATAGATGCAGAAATTCCAAAACCTACTTCTAGCGATGCTGCCGTACTTGACGCATGGCAAAAGAAGACAGAAAAGTGTCGAAGGATTCTGTTGGAAGGTGTGAAGGATCACATAGTGTCCAGCCTTCATGGTAAGGCTTCTCCATTCTTGATTTGGAAAGCTTTGACAGATTTATTTCAAAGCAAGAGCGACTAGAGGAAGTTGGCGCTCAAGGATAAACTTAGAAACATAAAAATGGAGAAAGGCGATAGTATTCCCAAGTACCTCACGAAGTTTTTCCAATGCAGGGATGCGCTGGGAAGTGTGGGGGTTACTGTTGATGATGAGGACTTGGTGAGCTTGGCTCTCCTTGGGATTTCAAAGAGTTGGCATTCCTATCAGGACTTTGTCAATGGTTGGGAGAAATTGCCAGGATGGGAGCGACTTTGGTCGGATCTTGTGCAAGAGGAGATAGTGGATGGAGGAAGGAGGATGCTACTTCGGTAGAGGTAGTGGATGCCACTATTTATCGACAGTTGGTGGGGTCGCTTATGTATCTGGTCAATACATGACCCGACATATGCTATGATGTTAACCAGCTTTCACAAGCTATGGTTAAGCCTACCAAGCTCTACTAGAAGGTAGGCAAGCATGTATTGAGATATCTCAGAGGCACATCGGGATATGGATTATGGTACAGACAGTCGGATGAGGTGAAGTTGTGTGGCTTCACGGATGCAGATTGGGCAAGGAGCCCAACGGACAGAAAGAGCACATCTGGAGGGATTTTCAGTATCGGGTCGACAACAGTTTCTTGGTACAGCAGGAAGCAGAGATCCGTGGCACTCAGTTCAGCAGAGGCCGAGTATATGGCAGCGAGTTTGGCTGCATGCGAGGCTATATGGATGAGGAAGATCTTGGTCGGGTTGTTCGGTTCACACTTAGAGCCTACTGTGATTTATTGTGATAATCAGAGTTGCATCAAACTCTTGGTTAATCCAGTATTTCATGATAGATATAAACACATTGACATCCGGTATCATCATATCAGAGATTGTGTGCAGCGGAAGATCATGTTACTTTCATACATTCCCACAGAGGATCAGGATGCTGATATCTTGACGAAGGCGCTCACCAGAAGAAAATTCGAATACCACAGAGGCAGGATAGGGGTGGCAGATAATCCTTATCTTGTTGAGAGGGAGTGTTGAGATTGCAACAAGATGATGAGCTTAGTGGAAAGAAGTTGCCTTCACTAAGTGGGCCCACAGGCTATTTTTGGCGCAAAGTCTATTTTTAGACTATGTCTATTTTTAGACATGTTGATCATGATTCTATGAGTTGCAGGATGCTATTTGTGGATGGTTGGTCAAGTTGGAAAAATATATGGACTTCTATTTTTAGACATATTGGGCGGAATCTATTTTTAGATTGCCAGTCTAAAAACAGATATGTCGAATATTATTAGCTCTTAATAATATTTGGACTCTAAACATTATCTTATTCTCTTGGAGCACTTCAGTTAAGTGCACAGATGTGGCACAGGAGCTGACAGAAGGAATTACGCTATTCCTAAGGGTTAATTGGAGCTATTGCATGGATACTTCAGTTAGAACTCATGTGACAGAGTTTGGTGGAGTTGATTGAGGAGTTAATGGAGTTGTGTTCAGTTTAACTAATCTAAACATAGTTGAGCTAGTTGTATTTAGTCTAATTGATTAATACACTAGTGATGAGTGGTGTGAATTAATTATTAATTAATTCACTAATTATAAACTCATTAATCAACTAAAGAATACATCAGTTAACTTCAGTGCATGGACAGTTTCAGTGGAGACCAGTGCAGAGATAGGTGAAAGAGCAGGTTAACTATCAGTTGTGACTATACTGTTGCATATTTGCAACAACCAGTGATTGGAGAAGCTAATGAGGATTACGCAGTACAATCCAGGTGGTTCAAAGTTATTTATGAGCCATCCTACAACATTGATTATGCAATAAAGGCTGGCTATCAGGTGGCAGAGATTGGAGCATGTGTTTTGCTAGATCTAGCTTGATTAGTGTGTAGCAATTGGAGGTTGTGCTGAGAGCTTGTGAGGAGCTTTGTACAATGATTGTTACATGATATCTATGACATATAATATACAGATAGTTGGGGTTTTCAGGTTTAAGCTTTCCCATGAAATACTGTTTTCATATGTGTGATTTTTTATGGTTTTAATGTGTGCATGCAATTGATTTTATTTCCGCATGTAATGATCAATGGTAGAAGAGATTTTGTATTGTGCATGAAGTTAAAATAGTGTGTGATCAGGAGAATCTTGGTGAATAATATATCAGTTATTCAAATTTCTACACTAGAAATGCGGAAATAAAGGACACCTAAAGAAAGACTATAGATCTCGGAAGGGAAAAGAAGGAGACACACAACAAGAAAACAATCATGAAGCAAATGTGACAGGTGATGTGTTACAAGATGATTTGATTCTTTCTTTCGAAAATGTTAATGATTCTTGGGTTGTAGATTCAGGGGCTGCATTCCATGCCACACCTGATAAGAAATATTTTCATAAGTATGTTCAAGGATATTTTGGACAAGTTCTTTTGGGTGATGACAAACATTGTAAAATTGTTTGAATGGGTAAGGTTCTTGGAAAATAGCAGAATGGAAACCAATGGATATTAAAGGAGGTAAGGCATGTTCCAGATCTAAATAAAAATCTGATTTCAACAGGGCAGTTAGGTAGTGAAGGTTATGTGACAACTTTCACAGATAAAGCTTGGAAGGTCACCAAAGGAGCCCTGGTAATAGCAAAAGGCGAAAAGGTTGGTACATTGTATTTATGCAATGGTATTTCTAACTCTGTTAATGCTTTAACTTCCAAACGAGTAGATGCAACATTATGGCATCATAGGCTCAGACACATGAGTGAGAAGGGGATGAAGATTCTTCACTCAAGAAATTTGTTGCCAGGTTTGAAGAATGTTGATTTGGATTTCTATGAGAATTTCATTTATGGAAAAAAAAAGAGAGTCAGATTTCTCAGAGTTGGGAAAGAAAAGAAGAGCGAAAAATTAGAGCTTGTGCATAAAGATGTATGGTGACCTGCTCAGGTATCATCTCTCGGTGGCTCTCGTTATTATGTTACTTTTATTGATGATGCAACTAGAAAAAACTAGATTTATTGTATTCAGAATAAATTTGATGTATTTGATACTTTCAAGAAATGGAAAGCTTTGGTTGAGATTGAGACAGGAAAGAAGTTGAAGTGTCTCATATCAGACAATGGAGGTGAATATTGCAGCAAAGTGTTTGATAGGTACTATTCAGAGAATGGAATTCGTAGAGAGAAGAAAGTTCCAAGAACACCACAAGAAAATGGTGTGTCCGAAAGGATGAACAAAACAATCATGGAGCGTGAAAGGTGCCTGAGATTGCATGCGAGATTGCCTTTAAAATTTTGGGCAGATGCTGTAGATACTGTTGATTATCTAATAAACAGAGGGCCTTCAAGTTGCTTGGATGGTGGTATTCTAGAGGAAGCATGGACAGGTAAAAAGGTAAACTACTCTTTTTTAAAGCCTTTTGGTTGTGAGGTCTTTGTCCACATTACTAAAGAAAATAGAAGAAAGCTTGAGGAAAAATCAAATAAATGTATCTTTATTGGATATGGTGTTAATGA
Source organism: Pinus albicaulis (assembly GCA_034641835.2). Taxonomy (NCBI): domain Eukaryota; kingdom Viridiplantae; phylum Streptophyta; class Pinopsida; order Pinales; family Pinaceae; genus Pinus; species Pinus albicaulis. The sequence goes on from CM076575.1 coordinate 685,331,594, forward strand.
TTTTGGTTATCACTTATATGATTATGAAAATCACAAAATCATTAGGAGTAGAGATGTAATATTCAATGAAAAGGTATTTTATAAGAATTAGTTGCAGGAAAAGAAATAGGAAAAAGAAAGCAAGGAATACACAGTTCTTGATGAGATAAATGAAAAAGTAAAGGTGCCTGAAAATAATAATAATCAACAACCACAACAGCAACAACTACCACAACAGCAACATGCACCTCAAACACCTGAAAGTGGTGTTAGAACATCTACCAGGATAAGTAGACCCGCTGCATGATACTCTCCTTCATTATATTATTTATTGCTGACTGATTTCGGTGAACCCGAATGTTATGAAAAAGCAATGCAGGTTGAAAGCAGGAAGAAGTGGGAGCTAGCCATGGAAGAAGAGATGGAGTCCTTAATGCATAACCAGAATTGGGACTTACTCAAGTTTCCTGCAAGTAAAACTACATTGCAGAATAAATGGGTTTACAGGTTGAAGGAAGAAGATGGACGAAAAAAGAGGTACAAAGCTAGACTTGTGGTGAAGGGGTTTGCACAGAAGAAAGGTATTGATTTTGATGAAATATTTTCTCCTGTTGTTAAGATGACTTCAATCAGAACTATCTTAAGTCTTGTAACAACAGAAGATTTACATCTTGAACAGTTATATGTAAAGAAAACATTTCTCCATGGAGATTTGGAGGAAGAGATATACATGCAGCAACTAGAAGGATATGAGGTCAAAGGGAAAGAAAAATTGGTGTGCAGGTTAAAGAAGAGCTTGTATGGCTTAAAAAAGGCTCCAAGGTAGTGGTATCTAAAATTTGACAAGTTTATGTCTGAACAAGGTTATACTAGATGTCATTCTGATCATTGTGTTTACCTTAAAAAGAAAAATTATGGCAGCTATGTTATATTGTTATTGTATGTAGATGGCATGCTTGTTGCAGGGTCTAACATGCAGGAAATAAATGTGCTCAAAAGAAAATTGGAAAATTCATTTGCAATGAAGGATTTGGGAGCTGCAAAACAAATCCTTGGTACGAGGATAGCTAGAGATAGGAAAAATCACAAATTAACACTGTCTCGGAATGGGTACATAGAAAAGGTGTTGAAAATATTTAATATGCAGAATGAAAAACTAGTTAGTACACCTTTTGCTAGCCATTTCAAACTTAGTAAGGAGATGTGCCCCAAGACCCACAAAGAAATGGAATATATGTCTAAAGTTCCATATGCATCAGCAGTTGGAGGCTTAATGTATGCAATGGTCTGCACAAGGCTTGATATTGCACATGCAGTGGGAGTTGTAAGCAGGTACATGAACAATCCAGGAAAAGAACATTGGTTGGCAGTAAAATGGATTCTCAGATATTTGAGAGGTACCACAAATCAAGCATTATGCTTTGGTGGTTCAAACATTTATCTATAGGGATATGTTGATGCAGATATGGTAGGTGACAGAGATAACAGGAGGAGCACTACAGGATATGTATTTACTGTCGGTGGAACAACTGTCAGTTGGGTTTCAAAAATCCAAAGTGTTGTTGCACTTTCAACAACAGAAGCAGAGTATGTTGCTGCTACAGAGGCTAGTAAATAAATGATTTGGTTACAAAGGCTTATGGATGAATTGGGTAAGAAGCATGATATGGGCACGCTATACAGTGATAGCCAAAGTGCCATTCATCTTGCAAAGAACTCAACATTTCATTCCAGGACTAAACACATACATCTCAAGTACCATTTCATACAGTCAGTATTGGAAGATGGAGAGTTGAAGCTGGAAAAGATACACACTAGCCAGAATCCTGCAGATATGCTAACAAAAGTTGTAACCAGGGAGAAACTGAGAATGTGCTCAGTTTCAATTGGTCTTCAAGGATGACGATGAATATGAGAAACAACCAGGTCCAAAGAGGAGTCATTGTCCAGCAAATGAAGTAGTGATGGAGTTGCTACAATCAGTCTCCAAGTGGGATATTGTTGGGTGTGGATCTTGATTATCTTGTTTACTTTGTATCACAGCATTGGACCCTTGTACCTTAAATGGGGTGGCAACGACGCCCATAAATTAATCACTGCCATGGGGGGTCCAGGGGGGGCGGCAACGACTTTATGGAGCCCCCCTGTGGCAGGGGGTTTCGGGGGCAGCGCCTCCGAAGCTAAAAACATATGTAAAATTGCCTTGTAAAAGTATAGTAATTTCTAGTCAATCTAAGCCATTCATTAGGCAAATGATCTGACAGTAGAAGTTATGTTTAGTTTAGGGTTTTTTTCCCTAGAAGGTAACCCCTCGCTTTTATGAGGGTATTGTATTGCGGCTATGTATTGTATGTGTATTCTCTGAGCGGGAAATAGATAGGGAGACTGTGAGAGAGAACCGAGGATATTACAACGGATCTGCTGTAGGTTTTGTCTCTTCATTTTGCTGGATAATAGAAAGGAAGGACTGGTAGCCCAAACTGGGTGAACCATGTATATCTGTGTCTCTTTGGTTTTATGTGTTTTGTGTGCTAGTATTTTCCACATATTTTATGTGTTGCATTGCTCCATAGTATATAATTTTCTAACACCTTATTAAAGGAAAAACCCTGATTTTTCTTTTGCTTACTGCAACCAAACCGTAGCTCAGTTTGACGAACCATCTATACCATTGGAAATATCCCACCAAGCCCTCAAATGGGTATCTATTGTAGGTTTTAAACCTGAACATAAATTATCTACACACGAATATTATAACATAAAATAAACAATAGCGAGAGCATAAAACATAAAACAGATAAACACAGAGATTTTCCCCTGGATCCCAAATCGGGACGACCAGCTTGATTTTTCATTATATTCCTTTTAGTGTTATAACACATATATATAAATGTCGAAGCATACATAAACCACAATACATTAACCTTGGATTAGAACATAACCATAGTTCCCTTGACCGTATCTACAAAATACGAGGGGTCGAAAACCAACATACCCAAAAACCATGTGCAAACTCATGCACAAAACATGGGTGGGTCCGCCTATGAGTGGGTCCGCACACCAAAACAATTTTCGCCGGGGCGCTGCCCCAAACCCCAACAGTGGGGGCTACCTCCCCCCTTGTGACCCCCCTGCTGCACCAGGCGCAACATACAGTGCATGGGGATAGTCATGGAAAGAATATAACACATACCCAACATTCTCCCACTTGTTGTTTTCTTTCCACAGGGGGCCACAGGAGAGCTTAGTCATTGGGCCAATTCTTCAACACCCATTGTTTCTCTACACCAAGAGAACTTTTGAGTGCTCACAAACTTCGTCAATGCATCTGCAACATTCTTCAAAGTGTCCACCTTTACTAGCAACACCCTTTTAGCCTCAACCATATCTCTAACAAAGTGATATTGAACATCAATGTGCTTTGTCTTTGAATGGTAAGCAGGGTTCTTAGCCGAGAAAATTTCACTTTGGCTATCATAGTCTATCCTTATATCTTTTTGTACCAACCCCATACTTGAACACAATCTATGCAACCAAACTACTTCCTTGCTTGCATGAGTGGCTGCTATGTATTCTGCCTCTGTAGTTGAAAGAGCCACTACAGACTGTCTTTTACTCATCCAAATTAATGCGCCTCCAAATAGGCTAAACACATACCCACTTGTATATATTCTTTGGTCCAGATCTCCAACCTAGTTTGCATCAACAAAACCACGAATGTCCAACATTCTTTCCAATCCTAGTCTTCCCTGGTAGCACAAGCCATAATCACTAGTGCCATGTAAATATCTGAAAACCCACTTCACTGTTGTCCAATGCTCCTTTCCTGGGTTTGACATAAACCTGCTCAATACTCCCACTGCATGTCCAATGTCTGGTCTATTACATACCATTGCATACATCAGGCTACCCACTACACTTGCATATGGAACACGGAACATATCCTCCTCTTCTTCTTATGTCTTGGGACACTGTTCAACAGATAGCTTTACACCTATATGAATGGGAACATTAACTGGTTTACTATCCTGTATATTGAACCTCTACAATATAGTCTCGACATAATTCCTCTGGTTTAACTAGAGCTTCCTCTTTGCCCGATCTCTCTTAATTTCCATGCCCAAAATATAGTTTGCAGCATCAAGATCCTTCATGTAGAATTTGGAGAACAACTGGGTCTTCAAATCTTTGTCATTTCCAATAAAAAACATATCATCCACATACAAGACCAAATAAATAACACGGTCACCAGTTAATTTAAAATAAACACAGTGATCCTCCTTGATTCTGGTGAAGCCAAGTCCTCGTAAATAGGTATCAAATTTATGATACCACATCCTTAGTGACTGTTTTAACCCATACAAAGACTTATTCAACCTGCACACCAGTTCTTTCTTACCCTTCACCATAAAGCCTTTAGGTTGCTTCATGTAGATTTCCTCTTCTAGATCCCCATGAAGAAATTCAGTCTTCACATCCATCTATTCTATCTCAAAATCAAGTGCAATAGCAACAGATAAAAGTAATCTAATAGAAGTAACTTTGGTAACAGGAGAAAAAATATCACCAAAATCAATTCCCGACACCTGGGAATAAACTTTTGCTACCAATCGAGCTTTGTATTTCTCCACCTTGCCTTCTACATTCATCTTCTTCTTAAACACCCATTTTCTCCCGATGGGCTTCCTTCCAGCCGGAAACTCCAGATCCCATGCCTCATTTTTGTGTAAGGATACCATTTCATTAACCATGGACTCCTTCCAGAGTTTTCCATCCTCTGAATCTACTGCCTCCCTGACAGTTCTGGGATCATCATTAGTTATAGTTAAGGAAAAACCTGAACAGAAAGCAGATGGACTATACCTTTCTGGTTGCCTTCTTTCTCGAACTGATCTTCTCAAAGTTGGAGTTTGTGGCTCTTCCTCTTCTAAATTTTCTTCTACTGTAGAGTCTGATTCATACTCCTTTAACTCAAACTCTATCTTCTCAAACACCACATCTCGGCTGTACACAACCTTCCTTGTTTTTGGGTTCCAAAGCTTGTAACCTTTTAAACCATCCTTATACCCAATAAAGATGCACCTTTCAGATTTATTATCCAACTTGGTCCTTTTCTCCTTTGGAACATGTACATATACATAACATCCAAATACCCTTAGATGTGAAAGAGAGGGTTTCTTACCATTCTATACCTCATGTGGAGTCTTATCCTCCAACACTAATGAAGGTGATCTGTTAACCAGATAGCATGCAGTCTCCACTGCCTAAGCCCAAAATTCTTATCCTAACCCGGTACCACTGAGCATGCTTCTTGCCTTTTCCATCAGTTTTCTGTTCATTCTTTCTGCAACTCCATTTTGCTGAGGTGTGTATGGAGTAGTCTTCGGTCATGCTATATCACACTTCTTACGAAACTCTTCAAATTCCTTCTTGCAGAACTGCCCACCATTATCTGTCCTTAGCGCCTTTATCTTCTTCTCTGTCTGGTTTTCCACCAGAGCCTTAAATTCTTTAAATCTGTAAAAAGCTTCAGATTTCTTCCTCAAGAAATATATCCATGTATTCCTTGAGAAGTCATCTATGAATGAAACATAGTACACAGACTTTCCCAGTGATGGAACTGACAGAGGTCCAAACACATCACTGTGCACAAGTTCTAATATCTTGTTTTCCCTCTTAGCACCAGAAAGAAAACTCACCTGATTCTACTTCCCATATACACAATGTTCACAGAAATCAAAATCCAGAGAGAAATTAGACATAACTTCTACCATGCCATTTCTATGTAGTATTCGAAGGCCCTTCTCTCCAATATGTCCAAGCCTTTGATGCCATAACATGGTATTTTCTCCAGAGATAGCTAGGCTTTCCGCTCCACTTTCAGGAACCACATAACTATTACACCCATCAATAACAGTGCTACCTTGTAGATTGTATAGAGTTCCAGTCCGAACTCCCCGCATTAATACCAGTGCTCCCCGAACCATCTTGCAGACATCTTTCTCGAACACTGTTTTTACACCTGCATCATCCATCTTGCTTACATAAATCAGATTTTTGGCCAATGCAGGAATATGCAGAACACTAGGAAGTGTTCTAATCCTTCCACCTTGCAGCTTCAGCTTGACCTTTCCACGTTCGATGATTTTGGCCTTCCTATCATCCTCTAGGAAGACATCACCACCATCATATTTCTCATACTCGCAGAACCACTCCCTATGGGGAGTGAAGTGAAAGGATGCACCTGAGTCAATCAACCATGACTCATGATCGACATGTGTATTTGAAGAAGAAGCCAAATACACATCCCCACCTTCATCTGAGGTGGTTTTTGCCTTTGCAGAAGGAGCATCATCAGATCCCTTTCCTTTCTAAGGAGCTTTAGATCTGCAGTCCTTTTTGTAGTGCCCTTCCTTTCCACATTTCCAGCATACCTTTACAAAATTTCCAGGAGATTTAGATCTCCCTCTAGATTTTGATCTCCCACTCGAAACATTATTCTTGTTTCTGTTTTGGGACCTTCCTCGTACATATAAGGAATCTCCATTATGGCCCTCCATATTTCTCTGTCTCATTTCCTCCGACAGCAAGGCTGAGAAAATGTCATCAAAATTAAAGGTAGTTGTATTGCTACCTATTGCAATAACTAGAATATCCCACGAGTCTGGTAGAGAACACAAAAAATGATGCAATTATCTTCATCTGAGATTTTAATATCAACAGATGACAACTGACTTACCACAGTATTGAAGGCGTTCAGATGCTCTGCCACCGAGTCTCCATCCTTCATCCTCAGGTTATACAGATTTTTCCACAGGAACAACTTATTCACCAGAGACTTAGATTGGTACAAAGTCCCAAGTTTTTCCCACAAATTCTTTGTCGTAGCTTCCCTAGATACATTCAACAATACTGAATCTAAGACACACAACCGTATTGTGCTCTTAGCCTTCCGATACAGTTTCTTCCAGTCTTCATCTGACATTGCCGTTGGTTTAGTACCTGGATCTATCGCGATCCAATGATCTTTATCCACCAGCAAATCCTCCATCTTGAGCTTCCACAACTCAAAACTCTGACCATTAAATTTCTCGATCTCTATCTTTCCTTCGCTTGCCATCTTCTTTCACTGCAAGAATCGATCCCGTAGATCTCCCACAGAACAGGGTCTACCTCAGGCCCGAGAAAAAAACCCTCAGCAGCAAAGGCTTCCCCTTGAAGCTGAAACTGCTCTGATACCAAATTTAGGTTTTAACCCTGAACAGAAATTATCTACACTCGAATATTATAACAGAAAATAAACAATAGAGAGAGGATAAAACATAAAACAGATAAACACAAAGATTTTCCCCTGGATCCCAAATCGAGATGACCAGCTTGATTTTTCATTATATTCCTTTTAGTGTTACAACACATATATATAAATACCAAAGCATACATAAACCCAAATCCATTAACCCTGGATTAGAACATAACTGTAGTTCCCTTGACCGGATCTACAAAATACCAGGGGTCGAAAACCATCGTACCCAAAAACCATGTGCAAACTCATGCACAAAACATGGGTGGGTCTGCCTATGAGTGGGTCTGCACACCAAAACAATTTTCGCCGAGGCGCTGCCCCGAACCCCAACAGTGGGGTCTACCTCCCCCCTTGTGACCCCCCTGCTACACCCGGTGCAACATACAGCGCGTGGGGCTAGTCGTGGAAAGAATATAACACATACCCAACATATATTAGCTTTTTGTGATTTAATACTTCACCAGGACACTTTTTTTCCAAGAAGTGCCACTTCACCCTTCCTCAAAATCTAATTTCTTCACTTGCAACACTCGTACTACGGGCACCATGTCGCCTCCATACTTTTCCACGCTCGGGTCGAATTTCGTCGTGAGTTACCATCTTGTACTCACGCTTTTACGGTCCCCATTGGACCGCCTTTTTCTATGTGGCAGCACCATCGAGTCACCCTTGCTTAGAGCATCTGAGTTGAGTCATCATAGCTTTCATGGAGTCTATCCCGAGTCCCTTCGCATCCCACCATAGTCCTCCATCCTTCACTGCGTGGCCCCTCTCTCGTGTCGCACATTATGGTCTTCAATACCACTATCCCCTATCCCTCATGATATTGTGTCAGTCGCTACCAGGTCATCCATGCCATTTATTCTCTAACAAGGGCAGTCGTCCATTTTCTACTCAGTCTCTCCCATTTCATCATCATCATTGGTGCCAGTCTGTTAGTGACTCTACTATTTTCTCTCGTGCCTTAGTTGAGGATCCCTTATTGCCTCACCTATGGAAGACCTCCTTCTATTAACATCAGCTCATTCATTCCAGAAGATAGGTCTAGAGGGTGGTGTACCTTGGTTCCAGCTTCCACTTTTGTTCAGTGCCTCGGATCAGGAAAAGGGACTCCTTGTTTCCCTTTGACTTGATTTTTTCTCAGCTCCAGCTCCTTTCAGCATGATCGAGATTCGTATACTCAATGGTTTAGTGATGCAACAGCTGACATCGGTGATTCTCGGGTGTGTGTGAGATGTCTCAGCCCTCATGAGGGGTTGGCCTTACAGGTAGCCCCCCACACACTCGGATGACCTCTTCATTTCAGCTTTTGATGCAGCTCCATAGATTTGATGATACTGATCGCAGTCGCTTGCAACAACTTCTTGATTGCATATATTAGTCAGATTTTCAGAGACCTTTCCTGTTTATAGGGGCATATGGGTTATTTTCATATCTCATGTACTCAGATATTATTGAACAAAGTCCTGGCTATTATCCCAGGCACAATATGTATGTGGGATTCATTATTATGTCATTCATCTGGCTCATGTTTATGCCAGCATATACTTTATTATTGTGTTCCGTGGTTTTCTAGACGCCTTATTGTTTTCACTATTGCCTCGGTGGGCATAGGTATGCCTCCTTTGCCGCCTATAGCAGGTACTCACTTATAAAAAAGACTTGTCGCACCTGCAAGTCACCTCCTCAGGGTCTAATTCTTTCAACACTTTTGGTCTACCTTACAATCCTCTCTCTTTGACTTCCCCTTCGATGTCTAGTGATTGAGTTCTTACAATGTACTTCGGTCATACGACTAGCTCCTAATGCTCGCATGCTGGGGGAAATCTGTTACACCATTTTTTGGTCATCTAACCTATTATCGTTAGATGGACCCAAGTACACCATGTAAGACCAATTTTACTCCAAGTAAAATTGCTTTCAATATGAAAATAACTTAGTAAATCACATTTATTAAGTTGTTTATGGTCTAAACAGGAAACCCCATGGGGAAACATTAGATAAATCCATATTTGTTTGATTTTCCTCAAGGAATAATTAGTTAAACACCAGTTTAATTAATATTCCTGGTTATATTTAACTCAAAACAAGGAAATTAATTAGATAAATCATTATTTATCTTATTATTTTCTAAGAATAATTATTTAAACATTACTTAAATAATATTATTTGTTAAATATGACTAAATCTCCCTTAAATAATTAAATAAATCATTATTTATTTGGTTATTACACAACCATATGCTTAAAATGATAAATAAATCATTTATTTATTTATTATTACCTAATCACATCCTTAAAATGATAAATAAATCATTTATTTATTTATTATTTAAAAATAAGGAGATTTGACTCAAGTCAAATTCCTTTTCCCTCCAACAAATATAATAAAATATTCCATAAAAGTTGGATCTTGATTTGGTTAATAATATTTTAACTATGCACCAATATCTAGACTAACTCAATATTTTGTTATAAATAAAAGGGTTTTCCCATTCATTTGTCACCTTTTGTTGCCTAAAGATCACTCTGGATCTCAACCCTTGTTATGGCTATTGATCCACCATCATAGCCATATTTTTCCATTTTTTTTCTGGGTTTTCTACACCATCAAGAGAGAATAATTTTAAATTTGAAGTGCTAAGGACTTACAAGAACCCATCCCATTGAGGAGAACAGGGAACACCCTCTTGTGTTTTCCTCCTAGGTGCCATTAATAAAAATTTCATTGGATATATTCTTGTCTTGTCTATTGGATTTATGGAGTAAATCTTATTTTTTCTACTATTTAATGTCTTCTAATGCATAGATCTAGATTTTTGTAGCATTTGTCTTGATCATCTAACTGCAGATCTGAAGATATTAGCAGTCATTTTTTCTGTTAGGGTTGTTTGTTATGCGCAGCTAAAGTGGTCTTTTTCATACGCTTCGAATCAAGATTCATACTAACGATAAGTACCTAAGGTTTGTAGCCACTGAATTCCTAAGACCACATCTACTCCTCGTAATGGCACGATGTATAACAGAGATTCTAAATTAAAATTTTGAATCTGCAATTTGACTTTATTGCATTTCCCTACCTTCTCAATTTTCTTACCATCGACCACCATTACCTTCGTATTTGGCATGAGAAATGTAAATATGTTGAGCCTTTTAGCCATGGTCGAATCTAGAAAATTGTGGGTACTTCCGGTGTCAAGGAGAACCATTACATCGTTCTTATTAATATGTCCTTTTAGTTTTAGTGTGTGAGGTTGTGATATACCTGTCATAGCTGATAAGGAGTTTTGTGTAATTCTTCCATCATCTAGTTCTGGAGGGAACTCTGGGGTGGCTGCATCTGATTCATCATTTTTATAGTCATTAGTTGCTTCATATTTATACAGATTATTTGTCTCGTTTCCTTTAGTGCACCAACGCTTAGGGTCCCACTTTTCACCGCAACGTTTGCACTTGCCCTCTCTCATTTTTTGTATTTCCACATTATATTTTTCTTCTTCACGAAGATGGGGTGGGGCATATTTTGTGTTATCTATATTTCCAGATTGAGGAAATCTTCGTCTCGAATACACTCTTTCTGATTTTGACCAAGATAACCTTTCAAATTTCTTTTTAGCAGCTTTTCCTTTTGCCTTGCTAGTTCTACTGATGTAATGTCGTGAAGTTCGAGCTCTTCTTGTATATGGACTTTAATTCCTAAGATGAAATACTGGATTAAATAAGATTCTGACAATCCAGGTACTCGTGTTGCTAAGGTCTCCCATTCTCGAGTGTACTCATGCACATCTCCTTTTTGGCGTAATTTGATGAATGTTGTAAAAAAAATTTCTTCTTTTATACCTTGAAATATTTTAAAGAATGCATCCTTAAATTTCATCCAACTGATAGCAAGTGTCGTCTTTTTCCACCACATATACCGATTATATGCTTCTCCTTCCATTTTCATGGAAGCGTGCTTAATTTTTTCGTCATCACTATTAATGTCATAAATCTCAAAATATTCTTCAGCTTTATTAAGCCATGCAACGCTATTTTTTTCATTACTGTCAAACTTGGGCAGCTCGATTTTTTCTTTTCGATGATATGCTAATGGTGGGACGAGAAAGGGGTATTGATTAGCAAATGCATTCTAGAGCTGCTTATTTTGAGAATCTACATTACTATATTTGTGATGATGTGGGGACTCAGTTTTTTCATGATGGTCTTCTGAGTTTCCTGAATCTGCTGAATTGTTCTGTTGATTATGTTCCATATTGGGGAATATTGGTTGTTGCATCTGATTTATCTTGTCACAGAGTTCTGTTAGCTTTTGCATTTCTTGGTTATGATTTTATGTGGCCTCGTGATGATTTAGCCAAATTTGTCTTTCTATTCGATTTGTCGTATCTTGAAGCTTTTTGATGTCGTTGGAATGTCCTGCAACTGTATCCTCGAGATCGACTAATATTTTTCCAAAGTCATCATAATTATTATTGATCTGTTTCTCAAGATCCAACAATTTTTTTTGGAAATCGGCCATCGACATTGATGAAGACATTGAACGCGTATGCGGTGGTGAATATTTTTTTTCCAGTTTTTTCCTCTCTTTTTTTTTTTAAATAATAATAATAATTTTTATTATATTATTATTATTATTTTAATTTTTAATTTTTAAATAATAATAATTATATAATAATAAATTGTATATTATATGGTTTATAAACTATATATATATATATATATATTTTAAACTATGATATATTTAATTCTTATTATAGCTAAAATTCGAATCGTAAACGTTACCTATGGAACCAAACTGATGCATAGTTTCGTAACCACCGTTGATGACCGTCATTGTTTTTTTATTTAATTTGACCCGATTTTTGTTTGACCGCAACACTATTGAGTGGCGACGGGGGACGGAGAGGTGGAAGAGGGACGGCGGGGTAGGAAGGGTGTCGGGGGAGGTGGGGGCAGGAGTGGGGGAAGGTGGAGAGGCGAGGTGTCGGGGGAGGCGGGAAGGAGAGGTGGGCGGAAGGGCAAGGAGGAGAAGTTTCGGGGGAGGGGGGGGGGGAGAAGGTGGGCGAGAGGGCCGGTGGGAGGAGAGGTGTCGGGGGGAAGCATGAGTGGGACAGCAGGACGATGGGGAGTGGGCCAAGAGATAGCGGGAAGGAGGGTGGGAAAGATGTGGGGACGAAGGAAAGGGTGGGGAGATGGGGAAGGGGTGGTTGGGAGGAGGAAAGGAAAGCCGAGGGACCGGGAGGAAGGATGGACGGGAGGACCAGCGGGGAGTGGGGGACGGAGATGGGGTGAGCGAGGGTCGAGGGGGAATGGAAGTGGGTAGTGAGGGGGATGGTGAGATGGTGAGGGGAGTGCTGTGTGAGCGTTGGGATGAGGGGTGAGGGGGTGCATGCAAGGGGGTTGGGGTGAGTGTAGCGTTGAGAATGGTTGTAAGCGGAGGTGAGCAGTCGAGAGGGTGAGGGATGCAAAGTGTTGGTTTGTAAGGTGCTCAACGGAGAGTTAATGGCAGCAGTTGAGCGATAGAGATCAACCACAGAAAGCAGTAGTAGTGATCACATAGATCTTGAAGAGCGACTGCTCTGACACCAATGGAGTGTAAAACTCTGGTAAACTTGAATAAGTATATATTATTATTGATAAAAGATGAGATGATTACAAGTGAGAATCACCAAGGCTTTAAATATAGCCCTTCGGTGTCCCTTGGCAAAGAGGCATGATCGTTTATCATGCCCTTCCACATTAATAAACCTAAGATAAATATATTTAACTAATAATTAATAAATTATACATAACACAAAACATCGGGCCTTACAGATATCCTTATGTCCAAAAGAGCGAAATTTAATGTATGATTGCAAAAATGTTGGAGGCTAGTAAAATTCAACCTAGTCAAAGTTATTTCTCTGCTCTAGTAATATTAGTGCATAAGAAGGATGGATCATGGCACATGTGTCTGGATTATAGGGAGCTCAATAAGCTCACTATTAAAGATAAATTTCCCATTCCTGTGATTGATGAGTTATTGGATGAATAACATGGAGAAAATTATTTTACCAAGTTGGATCTTCATTCAGGATATCATCAAATTAGAATGAAGACTAAAGATATTCCGAAAAAATAATTTCAAACTCATGAGGGTGATTATGAATTTTTGGTGATGCCTTTTGGCCTTACCAATGCACCTTCTACATTTCAAGGGTTGATGAATTCCATTTTCAAACCCTTCCTTAGAAAATTTGTGTGAGTATTTTCTGATGATATACTAATTTACAGCAAGTCTTGGAAGGATCATGTTCAACATGTTGACAAGGTGCTCAAACTACTAGAGGAGAAACAATTATATGCAAAAACCTCCAAATTTTTCTTTAGAGTACAAGAGGTGGAATATCTGGGTTATATTGTATGTCATGAGTGTGTTAAGGTAGACCCTAACAAAATTAAATCCATTAAGGAATGGAAAGTCCCCACAACGATAAAGCAGTTGCGAGGATTTCTTGGGTTAACAGGGTATTATCACAAGTTTGTTAAGAATTATGGGATAATAGCAGCACCTCTAACAACATTATTGAAGAAAGATTCATTTTCATGGGCTCATGAAGAAACTAAGGCCTTTTAACATCTTAAAGAGGCAATGCTCCTAGCACTGGTCTTAGCTACACTAGACTTCACAAAAACCTTTATTGTGGAATGTGATGCCTCAGGAAATGGAATTGGTGTTGTTTTAATGCAATAAGGAAGACATATTGATTTTGAAAGTCATCCAATAAAGGGGAAGTATTTACATAAAGCTATTTATGAGAAGGAAATGTTGGAAATACTACATGCACTAACGAAATGGCGACCTTACCTAATGGGAAGACACTTCAAGGTAAAAACTGATCATGATAGTCTTAAACAATTTTTGGAACAAAGATTATCTTCAGAAGAGTAGAAAAAATGGGTCACAAAGATGTTGAGTTATGACTTTGAAATCATTTAAAAAAAAGGGAAGCTAAATGTTGTTGTAGATGCACTCTCAAGAAATGATGAAGAGGTGGAAGCATTGCTTTGTGCCATTTTTATTATCCAACCAGATTGGATAACCAAAGCAAGGGATGAATGGAAGAAGGATGAAGAAGTGTGGACACTCATTCAAAATTTGCAGAAAGATACTAGTACATCTGATACATTTAGTTGGAAAAATGATTCCTTAGGGTACAAAGATCGCTTATATCTTTGTAAGAATTACCACCTAAAACAAAATATTCTTTTGGAATTGCTCATTTCTTCTTTAGGAGGACACTCAGGATTTTTAAAAACTTACCACAGGGTGAAGAAATATTTTTTTTGGGATGGCCTTAAATCTGATATTCAAAAGTTTGTGGTGGAATGTTTAGTTTGTCAGTAAAATAAAGTTGAGACATTTAAGACCCCAGGTCTTCTTCAACCTTTATCCATTCCAAGTCAATGTTGGGAGGATATTTCAATGGATTTTGTCATAGGTTTACCTAAGTCCAAAGGAGAGGGTGTCATCATGATGTTAGTTGATAGACTTACAAGTATGCAAAATTTGGTGCATTATCTCACCCATTTAAATCAGTTTCTACTACATTTATGGAAAGAATTCAAAAGATACATGGAAATCCAAAGATTATTGTAAGCGACAGAGATCCAATTTTTACAGGAAATTTTTGGACGGAATTATTTTCTTGTTTGGGTACTCAACTAGCTCATAGCTCATCTTATCATGCTAAATCCAATGGTGAAACTGAGATAGTGAACAAATTTTTGGAAGGATATCTTTGTTGTTTTGTATATGATAAACAAACACAATGGGTCAAGTGGTTACCTCTCGCTGAATGGTGGTATAACAATTCCTTCCATACTGTAGCAAAAATGACCCCATTTATGGCACTTTATGGATATCATCCACCATCCATCACATCATATTTAAGAGAAAATTCTAAGGTTAAAGCAGTGGAAGATCACATCGAGCATCAAAAAAAAGTTCTCCAAATCTTAAAATATAACCTAAATTTTGCGCAAAATAAAATGAAAAAACAGGCATATCAACATCGCAGTTAGAGAAGTTTTGATGTTGGAGACTGGGTATTTTTATGGCTACAAACATACAAATAAATGTCCCCCAAGCAAGCTAAGAAGGATAATAAATTATCACCAAAGTACTATGGTCTTTACAAGGTGTTGCAAAATATTGGTACTATGGCACACAAATAGGAGCTTCCTTCTTCTTTGCGAGTGCATCCAACTTTCCATGTTTCATGCTTAAAGAAGGATATAGGTGACAAAATTCCAGTTGAAAAAATATTGCTAGAACTTGATGAGGAAGGAAAAATCATATTGGAACCTGAATTAGTCACGAAAACAAGAACTCGATAGCTACAAAATCGATCAATTTCAAAGTATCTCATAAAGTGGAAGAACTTACCCACTGAAGACTCTACATGGGAGGATGAGAATTTTATACAAAAGCATCCAGAGCTACTCAAGTGTTGAGGACAACATTTTTTTGAAGGAGAAGGGCATGTTAGGTCCCTATATTACTAGTTTAATCCCTTATTTTTTTTAGTGTAACCCCCTTATTGTTATTTTTGTACCCCTATAACACCCATATTGTTATTATTGTTCCCTTACATTATTATTGTTAGGTTCGCTAGGATTATATTGTGACCCCATGGACTCCTATATATAGAAGGAGGTTTTTTCATTTGTATCATCCAAGAATTGTTCATTTATGTAATGTAAAGGAGGTTTCCCCCTCGAAGTGGAGTACTTCTAAGGCATTGATCTCTCTTTTTTTCTATTTTTGGAGCTAGTTTCATAACAAAAATGGAGTGGATAGGTAGAGGAGAGAGAGAGAGAGAGAGAAGGAACGTTTCTTCTTTTGTCCAAATTTTCCCTGTTCAACAACCTGTAAAACAAAAATAGGTTAGTGCATAGGTGCTGTGTCATTCTTTTGATTTTTTCCTTTTTTTGTTTTTTTGAAGATAGGTGGGCTACCTCAACAGAGTTTTTCACCCCACAAGCCTGCCTTGGGCGTCTCAAAGAGGTTTTCCCCAAAGTATATTTTATTTCTCTATTTTTTTTTTTTTGATCTAGGGTTGACTCATGGGGTTTTTCAACCTAGGAGTTGGCCTTGGATGCCTTAGAAAGGTTTTCACCCAAGTCTCTCTATTTTTTTTTCTAGGAAGATGAGGGGTTGGAAACTATGGAGCTTCCAATTAAATTCATCTCCCTGTTTATTTTATTAATAAATTAAACCTTAGAAAAGGGCTTCTTGTACATATTTAGCCTATAATCATTGACAACCAGATGGACCTATCCTCATCTATGGTTCTGATCTGAACAACCCCATTGTCATGGAATTTATCCACTTGATAAGGTCCTAGCCATCTGTTCATTAAATTAACCTTGAATTCCTTGAATCTGGATTCATAGAGCAGAGCCCAGTCTCCTTCTTGAAATGTATTCTCTTTGATGTGTTAGTCATGCCAAAATTTTCTTTCTAGTTGGATTACTTCTGTGTGAAGGAGGGCCTACATTCTAAATTCCTCTAAACCCTTCAACGAAAGCAACCTTTCTTTTTGTGCCTTTGTGATGCCCAAGCCCAACTGAGCTACCATTCTAAGAGTGTTATTCTCAAACTCAATGGAAAGCAAAGCTTTATTCCCATAAAATAAATCATATGGAGTAAACCTCGTAGTTGTCTGCAAGGCGGTATTGTAATACCAAGTGGCCTCCACCAATTCGTCTGCCCAATATTTCCTGCTACTGCTCACAAATTTGGTGAGGATTTTCTCCAAGGCTCTATTTATCACTTCCACCTTGCCATTTGCTTGAGGATGATAGGGAGTGGAAGTATTATGGTTTATTTTTTCCTGCCTCATGAGGGTTTCAATGAGATGAAATGTAAATTGAGCCCCTGATCGGTGAATACCTCTCTATGATATCTAAACTTTTAGAACACATTCTCTCTGAAAAAATCAGCTACCTTCTCTTTTGTGGTTGCCTTTACAACCCTTGTTTCAGACCACTTGGTCAAGTAATTGATGCAGACTATGAATTATCTCTTATGCTTGGATGGTTGATCAATGGGTTCATTGAAGTCCATGCCCCACTTTTCAAATGGATCTAAAGCCACCCGAGGTTGTAAAGGCATTTCATCCATCGGTGTAGGTCTCCCCATCCTTTGACATTGATCACATCTACTGCTGTATCTCTTGGAATCCTGGTGGAGGGTATGCCAATAATAGCCCGCTTGCAAGGCCTTGAAGGTTGTCCTCTTAGCAACAAAATGACCCGCATGGGGACCATCACGACATGCTGAGAGGATTTTGAAGACCTCCTCTTCCCTCACACATCTTCTGATAATTTGATCTAGACCCAATTTGAAGAGATTTCCACTAATCCAAGTGAAAGGGGCAATTTTCCTTATAATTATTCTATTTTATTTAGATGAAAGGTTTGGAGGAAACCTCTCAACAACCAAGTAGTTGGCTATGTCAGCAAACCAAGGAGAGCGTGTTGAGATAGAAAATAGATGTTCATCCAGAAGCTGATCATCCACCATCCCTTCCTCATTTGTAGATAAAGTTAGTCTAGATAAGAATTCTACAACAACATTTTCCTTTCTTGGTTTATCAGCAATTGTCAAATCAAACTACTACGGTAAAAATGACCATCTAATGAATCTAGCATTGAAATTAGGTTTATTCATTAAGTACTTGATTGCTATATGGTCAGTATGTACAAGGTATGATAACCAGTAATATAATTCCTGAATTTTTATAGGGAATGGACAATATCTAAGAGCTCCTTTTCAGTGAAAGTATAGTTAAATTCAACTTTGGACAAATCATTGCTAATGAAATAAATGGCATAAGGTAATTTGTCTTCCAATTGCCCCAATACTCCCCCCAATACTTTATCTGATGCATCTATATGAATGTGGAAGGGAAGAGCCCAATTTGGACCTCGAAGAATAGGGGTAGTGGTTATCTTTTCCTTGATGAGATCAAAAGACTCCTGACAAAGCATAGACCAGAAAAAATCATAATCTTTGGCCAAAAATCCAAATAATGGTGAAGCCACTTTGCTAAAGTCCTTGATGAACCTCCTATAGTAGCCAGCTAAACCTAAGAAACTTCTGACATCTCTCTTATTTTGAGGAATAGGCACCCTTTTTATGACGGTGATTTTGTTTGGGTCAACTTGTATTCCTTCTTGTGATATGGAGTGGCCTAGAACTATCCCTTCCCTTTTTAAAAAATCACACTTTTCTGGACTCAAGAAGAGATGCATTTCAATGCACTCCCTCAAAACTTTCTCTATATTGGAGAGAGCCTCTTGGAAATCATACCCATAAGGTGTAAAATTGTACACGTATATATCTAAAGAATCATGGACTAGTTCGGAGAAAATGCTCAAGTTTTCTCTCTGGAAATTAGCGGGGGAATTAAACAGGCAAAAGGGAAGGAATCTGTAAGAAAAAGTGCCCCAGGGATATGTGAAAGTGGTCTTGTCCTGGTCCTCAAGGCTGATCTGAATCTGGTCCTCAGGACTGATCTGAATCCATCCACGAAAGAGAAAAATTTCTTTCCTACAAGACCATCCAGGACTTGATCGATGAAGGGAAAAGGGAAATGGTCCTTTTTAGTGGCTTTGTTTAGTTCTCGGTAGTAAACACAGATTCACCACTTCACATTTTTCTTTGGGACTAGCACAAGAGGAGACACCCACTCATTGCTTGATATCAGATAGACAAAACCTGAATCTCACAATTTCTGCAGTTCATCCTTCACTACTTATTTTAAGGCTAGGTTCATCATCCTTTGGGGTTGGCACACATTCTTGCATCCATTTTTAATATAGATGTGATGTGTGCACACTGAGGGATGCACCCCTTTCATGTCCTTGTAGTCCCAAAAAAAAGATCTAGGTTTTCCTTCAGGAGTTGGCATAATTGCTCTTCTTCTTTGGTCCAGAGGGACGAGTTAATATTTAGGGATATAAATGAGCCAAATTCCACAACCTTGGTGGCTTGAGAGGTTGAGTCAACTGAGTGTAGCTCAATCCAAGGGTGGATTTCAAATTCTCTCACTAAATCATCGAGTGGAATGGCAGTGGGGGTTGTATTTGAATGATGTGGTCAATGAGATCATCCTCATTGGGTTGCACCCCTCTACGAACAATATCTATGGTACAAATGGGGTAAGGTGTGGTACTGTACACTTCGTCTTCTTCTTCTTCATCCTCCAACCACAAGGGTAGGTCATGGTCAATGGAAGGTTGGGCAAGAGGATATAATACCAGCTGTTTGGACAAGGGCCCATTTTTTATAGTCATGTTTCTGACTCTACAACTAATATAATCATCGACAGTGGCCAACCAAGGTCTTCCTAAAATGAGAGGATATCCATTAAACTTGTTTTTTGGCTAGAGGACCGAGAAATATGTGGGTACTCCTAGGATTCAATCAAGACTATAAAATCCTCAACAATTCCTTCTGAAGATACTATGGATCTATCTGCAAGTTGCAGAACAGTGGTGGTGTTTCTCAAGGCTCCTTGGAGGTTGAGTTTAAGTATAGTTTCCCCGGTCATCAAATTGATGGTAGCCCCGAGGTCAATCAAAGTGTGGGGGAATATAACACCATTGATGTGTACATCTACTAGTAGAATTCCAGGGTCTAGGTAGTTCGGGAAGATCACCCTTCCCAACATTAAGTCAGATAATTTTCCCACAAAATTGATGGTGGGGGTGTCTTTCTTCTTTCTCCCAGGATTTTGAAATAATTTTTATTTTATGAGCCTATTATAAATATGGACATCCTTAATGGCCTGGAGAAGGGGTATTTTCACACACAAGTTTTTTAGTTCTCCAACGAGTTCAATCTCTTATGGGGTGTGTTGACTAGGGTGGATTAGACACTCTGGAAAAGGAGGTTGATTGTTCTGAGGGTTTCTCTCTTCTTTTTCCACCTCAACCTCTGTAGGTGGAGATAGAAAATGATAGTATGGGACTACTCTTCCAGATTTGAGCTTAATTTCATTAATCTCCACAACATAAGTTGGATATGATGTTCGCCATTGTAAAATGTTGGAAATATTGTCATTGATGGCAAAGGATCACAAAGGAGCAGCACCAGAACTATCATTAAGGCAAAGGAGCAGAGAAGTAGAAGTAATAAGGCAAAAAAAAAAAAAAATCAGATCAGGAAATAATGCAATAAGAAAGAAACAAAGAGGGAAGGAGCAGCATTAGATCATCAAAAAAGGAAAAGGAGAAGAGATGAGAAACTTTAGAATCAAAGAAGCAAAGGCAGCAAAGGCAGTTAAGGTAGAAAGGTAGCAAAAGAAGAAAAGGCAACAAAGGAGCAAAGGAAGAAAAAAGGCAAAGGCAACAAAGGCAGAAAAGGCAACAAAGAAGCAAAGGAATTTAAGGCTGAAAAGGAGAAAAGGCTGAAAAACATCAAAGTCAGAGTCGTGAATGTGCTAGGTAGAGTCCTGAACGTGTTGGGTCAAGTCGTGCATGTTTGGGTCGAGTCGTGAACACTAAGCAGGTCAAGTCATGGATGCGGGGCAAGTGGTGAATGTGGGAAGAGTCATGAACGAGTCAAGTGTTCTATGAACAACAAGAAAGAAACAAATGGGCACAACCAAAGAAGCAAAGTTGGCAAACCAAAGTAAAGATACAACGTGGACTGTTCGATCTGGGAATTTATCAACGACGAAGATTAAATCACAAACCCAACGATATTTCACACTTCGGAGATTTTGTTGTTTATGTTTGTGTTGTGAAACCAACTCCAAAATAGAAGAAAAGAGATATCAACGCCTTAGAAATAAGCCACTTTGAGGGGGAACCTCCAATACATTACATTAATGAAAAATTCTTAGATGATACAAATTACAAAACCTCCTTTCTATATATAGGAGTCCATGGGGCCACATTGTAATCCTAGTGGGGCCACAATGTAATCCTAGTAGGGCCACAATGTAATCCTAGCCAACCAAACAATAATAATTTAAGGGCACAATAATAATAATATGGGGGTTACAGGGGTACAATAATAACAATAAGGGGGTTACACTAATAACAATAAGGGACTATACTAGTAATATAGGGACCTAACATGCCCCTCTCCTTAAAAAAAAGTGTTGTCCTCAATGCTTGAGTAGCTCTGGGTGCTTCTATATAAAATTCTCATCCTCCCATGTAGAATCTTCAGTAGGTAAGTTCTTCCACTTGATGAGATACTCTGAAATTGATCAATTTCATGGTTGTTGACTTCTTGTTTCCGTGACAGCTTCAGAGTTCCAATATGATTTTTCCTTCCTCATCAAGTTTGGGAAATATTGTTTGAAGTGGAAGATTTTCACCAATAACCTTCTTTAAGCATGAAATATGGAAAAGTGGATGCCCTCGTGAAGAAGTAGGAAGCTCCAATTTGTATTCCATAGTACCAATCTTTTGAAACACCTTGTAAGGACCATAGTACTTTGGAGATAATTTATTATCCTTCCTAGCTTTCTTGAGGGACATTTTTTTGTATGGTTGTATCCGTAAAAATACATAGTTTCCTACATCAAAAATTCCCTCGCAGCGATGTTGATCTGCTTGTTGTTTCATTCGATTTTGTGCCAAATTTAGTTTATCCTTTAAGAGTTGGAGAACTTCTTGTTGATGCTCGATGTGATCCTCCACTGCTTGAACCCTAGAATTTTCCCTTAAAGAAGATGTGATGGACGGTGGATGATATCCATAAAGTGCCATAAATGGGGTCATTTTTGCTGCAGTATGGAAGGAAGTTTTATACCACCATTCATCGAGAGGTAACCACTTGACCCATTTGTCTTGCTTATCAGATACAAAACAACGAAGATATCCTTTCAAACATTTATTCACTATCTCTGTTTGACCACCGGATTGAGGATGATAAGATGAGCTATGAGCTAGTTGAGTACCCAAACAAGAAAATAATTCCGTCCAAAAATTTCCAGTAAAAATGGGATCTTTGTCACTCACAATAACCCTTGGGTTTCCATGTAGCTTTTGAATTGTGTCCATAAATATAGTAGCAACTGTACTTGCTTTAAATGGTAAACCTGTGATAAAATCCATTAAAATCTCCTCCCAACATTGACTTGGAATGGATAAAGGTTGTAGAAGTCCTGGGGTCTTAATTGTTTCCACTTTATTCTGCTGGCAAACCAAACATTCCGCCACCAACTTTTGAATATCAGATTTAAGGCCATCCCAAAAAAATTCTTTCTTCACCCTGTGGTAAGTTTTTAAAAATCCTGAGTGTCCTCCTAAAGAAGTGTGCAATTCCAAAAGAATCTTTTGTTTTAGTTGGGAATTCTTACAAAGATATAAGCGATCTTTGTACCATAAGGAATCATTTTTCCAACTAAATGTATCAGATGTACTAGGATATTGTTGCAACTTTTGAATGAGTGTCCACACTTCTTCGTCCTTCTTCCATTCATCCCTTTCTTTGGTTAACCAATCTGGTTGGATAATAGATATATTACTAACATTTCCTTCTCATAAATATATTTATGTAAATAATTTCCTTTGATTGGACGACTTTCAAAAGCAATGGGTCTTCCTTCCTGCATTAAAAAAGCACCAATTCCATTTCCTGAGGCATCACATTCCATAATAAAGGTTTTTGTGTAGTCTGGCATAGCTAAGACTGGTGCTAGGCACCCTCTTTAAGATGTTCAAAGGCCTTAGTAGCTTCAGGAGTCCATGAAAATGCATTTTTCTTCAATAATGTTGTTAGAGGTGTCATTCTCCCATAATTCTTAACAAAATCACATAATACCCTATTAACCCAAGAATCCTTGCATCTCGCTTTATGGTTGTGGGGAATTTCCATTCCTTTAATGGATTTAATTTTGTTATTCACTTTAACACTCCTCATGAGATGGCGAATATGACCCGCATATTCCACCTCTTGTACTCTAAAGAAACATTTGGATGTTTTTGCATATAGTTGTTTCTCCTGAAATAGTTTGAGCACCCTATCAACATGTTGAACATGATCCTTCCAAGACCTATTGTAGATTAGTATATCATAAAAAAATACTAGCACAAATTTTCTAAGGAAGGGTCTGAAAATGGAATTCATCAACCCTTGAAATGTAGAAGGTGCATTGGTAAGGCCAAAAGGCATGACTAAAAATTCATAATGACCCTCATGAGTCCGAATGTTGTTTTCAAATATCTTCGCCTTTATTCTATCATTTTTGATGATACCCTAAACGAAGATCCAACTTGGTAAAATAAATTTCTCCATGTAATTCATCCAATACTTCATCAATCACAGGAATGGAAAATTTATCTTTAATGGTGAGCTTATTGAGCTCCGTATAATCCGAACACATGGGCCATGATCCATCCTTCTTGTGTACCAATACTACCAGAGCAGAGAAAAAAATTTGACTAGGTTGAATTATACCCGCCTCTAACATTTTTGCAATCATACATTCAATTTCGCTCTTTTGGACATAAGTGTATCTATAAGGCCTGATGTTTGGAGGAACACTTCCTTGAATCAAATGAATAGCATGATCATGATCACGAATAGGTGGGAGTCCTTTGGGAGTTTCAAACACCTTGGAATGATTGTCCAAGACTTTTTGGAGATCTGAAGGAATAGATGATTTTGGTGTTGAAACTCCTAGTGAGCATAATTGTGCAATTACGACTTGTTGTTCTTTCTTTAGAAGCTTTTTCATGACATTAGAGCTTATTATCTTTCCTAGCTTCCCTACAATACCCCATAATTCGACTTCCTTTCCTTCTGAAAAAAATTTCAAGAAAATTTCTTGAAAATTAAAAGCTATCGTCCCCAAAGATTGTAACCATTGTACTCTTAGTACAACATCAACACCTCCCATAAGAATGGAAAGCATTGGACTATTCAATACATATTCCCCCATGGTTAGCTTGATATTATGGCATTTTCCAGAGCAATATATAGTTCCTCCATTTGCAACCATCACTTGACATTATGGTGCTGGGTATAGGAAATAATTCAATTCCTTGGCTACCTTTCAATGAATAAAATTATGGGTACGACCTAAATCAATCAACACTGTTACCTTTTTCTTCTTGATATGTCCTTCTATCTTGAGATTTTGAGGAATGGTAATTCCTGCCAATGCATTACACGATATGGTCAAACTCATTTATTCCTCTCTATTTATTATTATTTTTTGTATATGTTCATTTTCGTCTTCCTCTTCACAATCTATGTAAAATAATTTCTTCTCAGCACACTTATGACCTTTAGTGTATTTGCTATCACAACTATAACAAAGCCCTTTTTCTATTTTTTCTTCCAATTGTTGTGGTGTCAACCTTGTAGGTTGTGCAAATATAGGATTAGCAACACTTACCTCTTTATAGAAGTGAGTGGTAGGCTTCCTTGTCGCCATAATCTTACATTCAATTTTTTTGGCCAACCTGAATGCCTTCTCCAATGAATCAGGTTCCAAAAGATGAACTTCATGTTGGATGTTATCCTTTAAAGTACCTATGAAGAGATCAATCATGTGTTCCTCTGAAATATCAGTTACCCTTATATTCAATTTTTGGAAGTCCTCAATGTGCTCCCCTACTAAACCCTTTTGTTTGAGATTTATCAATTGGCTAAAGAAGGTGTTTCTCTTCATATCCTCATAATGTGTTATCATTTCCTCCATAAAAATTGACCAAGTGACAATTTTTTTACAGGAGCAAAGCCATCGATACCATACAAATGTATTTTGTTCTAAATTTAAAGTGGCAATGCGTACCTTTTGTGTGTTTTTCACATTATTGAGATCAAAATATTGCTCCATCTGTAGTATCTATGTTACAGGATCCTTTCCATCAAACTTCCTCATATCCATTTTTGGAACATGGTGGTTCTTCCCTCCAATAGTAGAGTTTATGAAATCATGATTAAAATTTATTTTGTTCTCATCATGAGTTTCCTCTACTATATTTTCACCATTAGGAAACATTTCTTGTATCAACTTTGCCAAACCTTCGATTTCTACTTTTAGATCCTTCTTCATGTTTTCCATGTTGTCTTTCATTTTTTCATCGATCTTAGCTTCCATGTCATCCATCTTAGCTTCCATGCCCAATTCCATGCCATCCATCTTAGCTTCCAAACCATTCATCTTAGCTTCCATGCCTTTCTTCAAACCATCCATCTTAGTTTCCACGCCTTTCTTCAAAAATTCCATTTCATTTTTTGTTGTTCTTTGCGAGAGCAAAATTTGTTGCACTTGCTCTTGTAATTTTGATATGTCATGTTTCCATTCTTCGTCTTCATGAGTCATAGTAGAGCCTTATAAAGGCTTGATGGGTTTTGAATTATTTTTAGGGGCCATTTTAGAATCCAATATTGATATATATTCTACAATATGCCCTTGGAATCAATTCAACTTGATTCTTCAAACAAGACTTATACAATTGGAAAAAAATACACACCTTTTACTTGGTTTTGAGGAGCTCAATATTTAAATTGAATTATCTCTATAATTGCGGATCCTCAATATCTGAAATTCAGCCCTGTAGTAGCCCTCGGAAGCTTCTTTCAAATGCCACAGGTTTGATCTTATTTGGATTCTTCAAGACAAAGTTATGTCCAATCTCCCACAATGACCCAATTTTAGACTAGTTCAGTAGAGCGAACTTGTACGACTTGCCACGTGTCACTGTTTCCTCCTTTGTCTCTAAAATTCATAGAACGAAAATGACAGTCCGTGTAATTGTGGCCACTTTTTACATCATTCCAATCCGATGCTCAGAGAGAGAGCTATGAAGATTTTCCCATGATCACCTCTTTGAGATGAAATTTAGAAGCCTCAAAAAGCCCTAATGTCCACAGATCATATCTCCCAAAATATTGTGAACCAATATCTAAAATTTTGCGACGATGTTCCTTAGGATTTTGGCTTCACACTCTAAATTTTTTAGCTTCTTAACCTTTGTAGAAAAAAAGTTATTACGAAAATACCATGATGACTTGTTTAGGTTAAATTCAGGAGCTTGCAAAATGACTTAACTTGCACAAATCATATCTCCGAAAATATTGCGAACCAAGATCTGAAATTTTGTGATGATGTTCCTCAGGATTTTTTCTTCACACTCTAAAAATTTTAGATTCTAAACCTTCGTAGAAAAAAAGTTATAGCAAAAATTCCACACTGACCTGTTTGGAGCAGCAAAACCCTAGAATCTCAAAGCTCTGATACCAAATATTGTGAAACCAACTCCAAAAATAGAAGAAAAGAGATATCAACGCCTTAGAAATAAGCCACTTTGAGGGGGAAACCTCCAATACATTACATTAATGAACAATTCTTGGATGATACAAATTACAAAACCTCCTTTCTATATATAGGAGTCCATGGGGCCACATTGTAATCCTAGTGGGGCCACAATGTAATCCTAGCCGACCTAGCAATAATAATTTAAGAGAACAATAATAACAATATGGGGGTTACAAGGGTACAATAATAACAATAAGGGGGTTACACTAACAACAATAAGGGACTATACTAGTAATATAGGGACCTAACATTAGATCATCAACAAAGGAAAAGGAGCAGAGATGAGAAGCTTTAGAATCAAAGAAGCAAAGGCAGTTAAGGTAGAAAAGAAACAAAGGCGGCAAAGGCAACAAAGGAGCAAAGGAAGCAAAAAGGCAAAGGAAACAAAGGCAAAAAAGGCAGCAAAGAAGAAAATGAAGCAAATGAAGTTAAGGCAGAAAAGGAGCAAAGGAAAAAAAAACATCAAAGTCAGAGTCGTGAATGTGCTGGGAAGAGTCGTGAACATGTTGGGTCAAGTCATGCACGTTTGGGTCGAGTCGTGAATGCTAAGCGGGTCAATTCATGGATGCGGGGCAAGTGGTGAATGTGGGAAAAGTTGTGAATGAGTCAAGTGTTCTACGAATAACAAGAAAGAAACAAATGGGCACAACCAAAGAAGCAAAGTTGGAAAACCAGAGTAAAGATACAGCGTGGACCGTTGGATCTAGGCATTGATCAACCATGAAGATTAAATCGCAAACCCAGCGGTATTTCGCACTTTGGAGATTTTATTGTTTATGTTTAAAGACATCGCATGGTAAGATATTTTATTTATGATGCAAATAAGATTAGAAAACGAGTAGTGAGGATCCTTATATCTAGGCAATATCAACGGTGGACCTTAAATCGCACCCAGTGGTATGTCGCACATTGACGATTTTTGTGTTTAGTTCTAAGACTTCGCATGATAAGTTATTTAAGTTGTGATGCGAAGTGAGGGTGACGACAAGATGACATGGCAGTGACATGGATATGACGTGGAAGTGATGTGGCAAGCTAACATGGCAGATGATGTGGCCTCGACCCCACAAATCGTAGGTAAGTTATGATGACGTGGCAACATGATGTGGTGGTGACATGGTAGGGTGATGTGGCATGATGATGTGGAGATGATGTGGATCTGGCCCACATACCACACATCGCATATCGCAGAAGGTAAGAGATAATTTTTATTGCTAAAAGCTAAAACTTGCGAAGAGCGATAAAGAGGAGTGGACGCGATGGAGCTTCAAAGCTAAATTCTAGAGAATTTAAAGTTTCGCGTGGGACCTACTTGCATACTACACATCACAATCGACGATTCTTATAGTTAAATGTTAAGACTTCACAATTTATATGTTTTAAGGTACGACGTGCAATAAGGAGTTGGTTGTGATTTACGAAATCGCAGAATCGCAAGTATTGCGAAATATGTAAATTGGTAAAGTTGCGAAGTATGATTTGTGAAGCGGACATGATGTGGCTTAGAGGTGAATATTAATATATTTTAGGTCCAAGGTTTAATTTGTTTGTGTTGGTTTTATGAAGAAAACCATGGAAGCAGAGGTTGACTTAGGTTACAAAGGAAAGGCCTGAACGCATGAAAAAGGACTCGAAGCTTGTGCAAAACAATGTTATGTGGTTGCGGATGTAAGTTAAATGGAAAGGCTGAATGCGAGAGAATGGAATCGGGTAGAGAGACTCGACAGTGCATACAAATAATGTTTAACGTTGTGGTTAAATATAATAGGCAGATTCGAGAAAAATAAGGGTATAGTAGCACTTTTTGAAATGTAATTTCTAGGTCAAGTCAGGCTAAGACAATGATGCTGCAACACAGTTGGAAATACAATACTAGGAAAAGAAGAAAAGAAAAAATAGGCATAGAAGACAAGATGAATAGAAAAGCAATAAGTGGAAAGGGATGAATTGAAATATTATTGTAACTATAAATGTAAATTCATTGATTATTTTATATTGTTTGTGATGCAAAGTCAAGTATCGATAGGCATAGGAAGAACTCCGTCAGTGTTGTAATGATTATTTCTAATGTAATAACCTGAATTGAAGTGTAAGGAATCGAATGGGTGGAAGGAAAAGAGTCATTCCTATTCACTTCATATTCCCATAGAGAATGTAAACATTCATGAATTTATCTCTATAAAACAGGTAATATCCATGTGCAGAAGGTCACAAAAATAGGGAGAGAGAGAGAGAGAGAGTGTAGCAAAATTGAAGAGAGTTGAAGATTTTTATAAAGCTACAAAATGGAAGAGAGCATAAGAATATAAGAAAGCTGTAGAAGGTTGGAGAGTGAAAAAATAAGAGAGGACTAATAGAAATGCTGTGCATATCAGGAGCTAATTTGAGGGAGATATGAAGGCTGAAAAGGTAGCAATGAAGAAGGTGTAAAGCAGAGTTGATATCTAGGTAAATCAACCTATGATTTTATTGTAGTGCGAGGGAGTTGGTGCTTTGATATCAAGTTGTAGCTTGATAGATGTCCATTTGTAGCTGGTTGAGGCAGGATCCTCCTGTGGGTTGTAGCTTGCAGAAAAATACATGGGAGTTGGTGCTTTCGTTTCAAGTTGTAGCTTTATAGATGTCCAGTTGGAGCTGGTTGAGGTAGGAGCCTCCTATGGGTTGTAGCCTGCATAAAAATACATGGGAGTTGGTTCTTCCATTTCAAGTTGTAGCTTGATAGATATCCAGTTGGAGCTGGTTGAGGTAGGAGCCTTCTATGGGTTGTAGCCTATAGAAAAATACATGGGAGTTGGTGCTTCCATTTCAATTTGTAGCTTGATATATGTTCAATTGGAGTTGGTTGAGGTAGGAGCCTCATGTGGGTTGTAGCCTACATAAAATAGATGGGAGTTGGAGCTTCCTTCCAAGTTGTAACTTGCAGAATTTGAGGTAGTAGCCTCTTGTAGGTTGGAGCCTACAAAAAATCAGTGGTGAGAGGGATTTGGATCTTGCCTTTGCATCACAACAATAATAAGATGTGGTTTTCTCCCTTATGGGTTTCCACTTATATCTGCTGTCTATGTGCTTGATGATTATGTGTTGATGTGATGTTTTAATCTGCTTAATTAATTTATCTACACACATTAGGTATGTTAATTCATTATGTATTAAGCTTCTTATGAACTGAAGGTGTAATTGAGTTGAATGAAAAGTGTTTTAAATGTCCATGAATGTACTAAATTGATTCACCCCCCCCCCTCTCATTTTAGCTAAGAGTTCATCAATTGGTATCGGAGTCGGTTCCTTTGGTGTAAGCCTAATAGCTTAAAGGAGATTTGGTTGAGTCATGGACTATCACAATGTACCCATGTTGAATACAACAAAATTTCCTGAATGGAGAGATAAGGTTAAAACATATTTAATGGATTATGAACCTGGGGTATGGAAGTTTGTATGTGATGGTTACTACACAGACTCTCTCTCTTTGCAAGAACAATAGTGGAATTCCAAGGAAAAATGTGTGATACATAATAGTCTTCATAACAAGGATCTTGATTCAATAATGGATTTAAATTATACAAAAGGAATCTAGAATAGATTGCATCTCATGCATGAAAGAGACACTAGTGGATGCATTATCAAGAGAGAGAAGATAAACAAGAAGAAGAAGAAAACTTCATTTCAAAAGGAAATAGGTCAATCAAATGAGATACCTACTAGGGTGAATAGATGTGAGTACCATGAAGAAATTACAATTGAAGAAAAAACCAAACTTGACATAGCCTTGACTGAAATAGAAAGACTGAAGAATGAAAAAAAAACCCTTAAGACACTAGTGAAAGTATGTGATGAGAGAGAATATGAAGATAAGGAAGAAATTGTTGGCCTGAAGGCACAACTTGAAGAAGAAAGGAAAGTAGAAGACACTCTGTTGTAGCAAATAAGAGAGAAAAGTCTGGAATGTGGAAGATTGGAAGAAGAGGTGGTAATCCTGAGGATGAAATCAAAGAAGGCCCAAATTGAACTAATTATGAATATTCCACAAATGAAAAGCTTTGGATAGTTGGACTAGATTCTAAATGCTCAAAGGTCTCCTCTCATAAAGGCTGGGATAGGCTATGAAGGAGAAACCAGTAAGTCCAAGGTAGAAGATAACAAGAATATCATTTTTGTAAAATATGTAAAGGATAATTAAGCAACTCGAAAGATTCCTAGAGAAGTAGAAGCCAACAAGAACATGATTTGTAAAGAAACAAACAGAAGCAAGCAGTAACATGAAAGGACAGAGAATGAGAGGAAGAAACAGTCAACTGCTAAAGGCTCATATGCTCCTAAGGATGAATTGAAAAAATTTGAAAGATGTCAAAGGAGGTTCCTTCCTCCTGTGAGAAGTATCACTTGTTTTGACTACAAACCTAGACATACTTCGGCATACTATAAGACAAAGAAAATACAGTCCAACCAACTAAAGATGCAACCAATGAAAAGACTAACTCAAGCAAACAAATGGAGAAGACAATCTATCACTAGGTACACAAATCAATTCCATGGCTACTGTTATGCATGCAATGATTTTGGACATAAACTTGTTGAATGAAAATTATGTTAAAAAGGGAGCACAAAATATTATACATAAGCTCAAACATACCTTGGTAAAATAAGATGTTATGTATGCCACAAGCTTGGTCACAAAGAAAAATACTGTAAGCTACCATATACATTAAAGAACTCTAGACAAATGATGGAATCCAATCAAATCAGACAAAAATGTGAATGAAAAAGAAGTTTTGACATTATGAAGAACCCCAATAAAGTATGGAAGGAAAAGAGAAAGGGGGAGCCTGTTAATTCAATAAAATAATGAATCCATCATAGTCTCAGGGGGAGCTACTCTAGGAAGCAACACAAATATCCAGCCAGTAATAGATAAGAAGTAACATCCCAGGGGGAGAGTTCATAAAAAATCCCCATAAAGGTAGTATAAGAAGAGCTCCTTGGAATAAGAACAACTAAAAGTTCAAGAAGGGATAGGACAATTCCTCTGACAGAGAACTATAGAGGAAGAAAGAAACCTAAAGTATTCTATAGCCAACAGGTTGATGGAAGGATAGAAGGCAACAAGTAGCCATGGTGGTAGAGGGAACATCAACCATGAACATGTAAGCTAAGAAAACAACAACGCACTATGTGATCAATGGTTAAAATCACAAAAAAATATGTTTCGAGATATAGAACTAGAAAGATCCATAGAGGATGATCGCACTGTGCATCACGCTGCAAGTGTTAACAATGAAAAAAAATTAAGAAGGATGAGTAAGAGAAATGTTTTTCATCATTATATCATTACATCATTCATAAATAGAAGGTCCCCTCGGAGGAAAGCAGTTAAATGAGTGATAAAACTATGAGTTGTCTGCGCTTTTAGATTCCAAGTAAAGAAATTGAAGATGTATTCTTGAAGATCATTATGTTAGAACATTTGAATTGTATATAGAGTAGCAATGATTCTAGAGTAGTCCTAGAAAGGAGTATGCAGTGACATTATTTTAAAAACAGAATGACAGAATAAGCAAAAGGTTAATGATGCTAGAATTAGATTTTGTATATTGATGATTGCTGTTGAGAACAGTGGAGAGCTCAATAGTAGAAACTATGAAGGTTATCTTAGCTATGGGTGTATGTGTGAGATGAAGTGAAACTACTGCATGGATTATCAATTGGTATCAATTGGTATTTGAAACAAGCAGCCTGCCTATCAGTAGAATACCAAGTGTTATTAGTGGAGAAGTGGTATGGTATAAGTCCTCAAGATCAAAGTATTATGGCAGAAGTACATCAAGGTAGTATTCCCAGCAATTATCAACATTATAGTATATGTGGATTAAGCTCCGGAAGCTTTGATTATTAAAAAATATTTTATGATTGTAAATATTGGAGAATTTTGAGCTACATTATAAAAGCATGGAAAGGTCAATGAAAATGCCAAGGGATCATTATCTTGTTTACATTTGAAGTGTTATATTGAGCATTGAAGTAGTGTCTATTATTTGTTATAACTGCATGCCTTCCTCAAGTCAGTACGGATATATCTTCAAGGCCTTTTTCTTAAGATCATTCATAAAACTGTGTGAAGTCTGTTTGCTGAGATTTTAATTAAAAAACTTGAAGATGTTTTGCTAAAAATCATTATGATAGAACATTTGAAGTTTCTGAAGTATGAAGAGCTAGTTGTGTTAATATTACTATTGAATCTCAAGAGTCTTTTATTGATTCCTCTAAAGCCTACTTCAACAAAAATGAATTGCTGGTATTTCACCATTGCAGAGAGGTTGATCATTGACATACATACCCCCCCTTATGTCATAAATAAAATTGTATAGTTGATAACTGAGATTGACCAATGAATTGAATGTATCTAGCCTCAAGGGTTTGTTTTGAAAATACTCTGTACAATATTAAAGTCATTGGGTCTTTTAGATTAAAAGACAGTCTAGTTTTACAACAAGTTGTAAGGATTATTTAGATTCATTGTTCACATCAGTATCAAGGGATTTTCGGCTGTTAGTGTAATATCCCTGTCAACAGCCTAGCACATATCACCACCAAAAGGTAGTAAAGGTGAACCACAACTACAAAATATATATTGGCATCATCATATTTGAACAGATGTGTACTGCAAATGTGTATTGCAGAAGAATACATATTCCATCTACAACCTTCCTCAACATATATGTATCTTAGATGAAGATCATAATATAGACTGAAGTGTATTTAGAGCAGACTTTATATGTCGTATGGAGCATTCTTAGTATTTCGATATTATTCCATTGATGCATCTATGATTATATAAGTCTGGTACAATTTGTTCTATGAAGTGTCCATATCATCACTTTCAGCTTTATACAAGTGCAAGGAGTCTGTGCTTTGGGATGGTATCATCTTATTGTGTATATACATATAAGTTCAATGAATATCAAAGTGTTCTCCCAACAACTCTTGTACACCAATCTGGAGCAACAAGGCATAAAGTCAAAAGAAGAAGGCCTATACACAACTCAAAGAGAAATAATGCAAAGATGGAAACTACACTGGGAAATGTGCAACCCTTTTCCATTGATGTCAAAGGGGGAGGAAAATAAAGTAGAAGAATAAAGGCTCTTCTGAAAATCAAGCAGAGGAAGAAATACACTTCTCAGAATGAAAGGGGGTGGAAGTCTTGTAGGAAGTATTAGAGTATTGGTGAATGTGTTGCCATCAATGCCAAAGGGGGAGACTATTGGAAATATTTTCATTGATGGAAAAGGAGCACAAAGGAGTAGCACTAGAACTATCATTAAGGCAAAGGAGCAAAGAAGCAGCAGAAATAAGGAAAAAAAAAAAGCAGATCAAGCAATAATGCAGTAAGAAAGAAGCAGAGGCAAGGAGCAACATTAGACCATCAACAAAGGCAAAGGAGAAGGGAGGAGAAACTTTAGAATCAAATAAGAAAAGGCAAAAAAGGCAGCAAAGGCAGCAAATGAGTAAAGGCAACAAAAAGGCAAAGGAAGCAAAGAATCAAAGGAAACAAAGGAAGTTAAGGTAGAAAAGGAGAAAATAAAAAAAAACAAAAAAGGCAGAGTCGTGAACGTTCTGGGAAAAGTCGTGAATGTGTTGGGTCAGGTCGTGCACGTTTGGGTCGAGTCGTGAACGCTAAGCGGCTCAAGCCGTGAACATGGGGAAAGTCGTGAACATGGGAAAAGTCATGAACGAGTCAAGTGTTCTACGAAAAATAAGAAAGAAACAAATGGGCACAACCAAAGAAGAAAATTTGGCAAACCGGAGTAAAGATACAACATGGACCGTTGGATTTGGGCATTGATAAATGACGAAGATTAAATCGCAAACCTAGTGGTATTTCGCACTTCAGCAATTTTATTGTTTATGCTTAAAGACACCACATGGTAATCTATTTTATTTTCGATGCAAAGCAGATCAACCAAGGAGAAGTAAGGATTGTTAGATCTCGGCGAGATCAACGGTGGAACTTAAATCGCACCTAGCGGTATATCGCACATCAGTGATTTTTGTGTTTAGTGTTAAGACTTCACATAATAAGTTATTTAAGTTGCAATGCGAAGTGAGGGCGATGAAGAGATGATGTGATAGTGATGTGGATATGATGTGGCAGTGACGTGGCTGCCATCCCACAAATCGCAGGTAATTTATGATGACATGGCAAGGTGACATGTTAGGGTGACGTGGCATGATGACATGGAGATGACGTGGATCTGGCCCACTTACCGCACATAGAATATCGAAAAAGGTAAGAGATACTTGTTATTTCTAAAAGCTAAAACTTGCAAAGGACGAAAAATAGGAGCAGACGCGATGGAGCTTCAAAGCTAAAATGTAGAGAATTTAAAGTCCGGCGTGGGACCCACTCGTAGACTGCACATTGCAATCGATGTTTCTTACAGTTATATTTTAAGACTTTGAAAGTTAAATGTTTTAAGGTGCGATTTGTGATAAGGAGTTTTTTGTGATTTGCGAAATCGCAGAATCGCAAGTATTGTGAAATCTGTAAATTGGTAAAGTTGCGAAGTGTGATTTGTGAAGTGGATGCAATGCAGCTCAAAGGTTAATATTAATATATTTCAGGTCCAAGGTTTAATGTGTTTGCGTTGGTCTTATGAAGAAAAACGTGGAAGCGGAGGTCGACTCGGGTTACAAAGGAAAGTCCTGAATGCATGAAAAAAGGACCTGGAGCTCATGCAAAATAGTGGTATGTGGTTGCGGCTATGAGTTAAATGGAAAGGATGAATGCAAGAGAATGGACTCGGGTAGAGAGACCCGACAGTGCGTACAGAGAATGTTGAACATTGCAGTTAAATATAATAGGCAGAGTCGGGAAAAATAAGGGTATAGTAGCACTGTTTGAAACATAATAACTGGGTCAAGTCAGGCTAAGAAAGTAATGTTGCAACACAGTTGGAAATATAATAGCAGGCAGAGAAGACAAAGGGGTATCAGGTAGAGAAGACAAGATGAATAGAAAAGCAAGAAGTTGAAAGGGTTGAATTGAAATATTATTGTAACTGTAAATGTAAATTCATTGATTATTTTATATTGTTTGTGATGCAAAGGCAAGTCTCCGTAAGCATAGGAAAAACTCTATGAGTGCTGTAATGATTATTTCTAATATAATAACTTGAACTGAAGTGTAAGGAATCGAATGGGTCGAAGGAAAAGATTCATGCCTATTCACTTCATATTCCCATAGAGAATGCAAGCAGTCATGAAGTAATATGTATAAAATAGGTAATATCCATGTGCAGAAGGTCACAAAAACAGAGAGAGAGAGAGAGAGAGAGAGAGAGTGCAGCAGAATTGAAGAGAGTTGAAGATTGTTAGAAAAATGCACTGCAGAATGGAAGAGAGAAGAAGAATATAAGAAAGCTGCAGAAGGTTGGAGAGTGAAAGAATAAGAGAGGACTATTATAGATGTTGTGCATATCAAGAGCTGATATGAGGCATATATGAAGGCTGAAAATGCAGCAATGAAGAAGGAGTAAAACAGAGCCGATATCCAGGTAAATCAGCATATGATTTTATTATAGTGTGAGGGAGTTGGTGCTTCAATATCAAGTTGTAGCTTGATATATTTCCAGTTGTAGTTGGTAGAGGTAGGAGCCTCCTGTGGGTTGTAGCCTGCAGAAAAATAAATGGGAGTCGGTGCTTCCATTTCAAGTTGTAGCTTGATAGATGTCTAGTTGGAGCTAGTTGAGGTAGGAGCCTCATGTGGGTTGTAATCTGCTAGAAAATACATGGGAGTTGGTACTTCTGTTTCAAGTTGTAGCTTGATAGATGTCTAGTTGGAGTTGGTTGAGGTAGGAGCCTCCTATGGGTTGTAGCCTATAAAAAAATACATGGGAGTTGGTGCTTCCGTTTCAAGTTGTAGCTTGATAGATGTCCAATTGGAGCTGGTTGAGGTAGGAGCCTCTTGTGGGTTGTAGCCTGTAGAAAATAGATGGGAGTTGGAGCTTCCTTGCAAGTTGTAGCTTGTATAATTTGAGGTAGTAGCCTCTTGTAGGTTGTAGCCTACATAAAATCAGTGGTGAGAGGGAGTTGGAGCTTGCCTTTGCATCACAACAATAATAAGATGTCGTTTTCTCCCTTATGGGTTTCCACTTATATTTGTTGTCTATGTGCTTGATGATTATGTGTTGATGTGATGTTTTAATCTGCTTAATTACTTGCTCTACACACACTAAGTTTGTTGATTCATTATGTTTTAAGCTTCTTATGAACTGAAGGTGTAATTGAGTTTAATGAAAAGTGTTTTAAATTTCCATGAATGAACTAAACTGATTCAACCCCACCCCTCTTAGTTTAGCTAAGAGTTCATCATAAACCTGATGTTCCTGCTTGTTTTTTGGGTTAATATTAGGTTGGGGTGGCATTTGAGGAAACTTAGGTGGAGCAGAATGTGTGAGTTGAGTTTGAGGTTAAGGTGGAGGAAGTAAAGGAGGTGATTGGTTGTGTTGGGTTCTCCACCCTTGTGATGGGTTTCTCAACTGAGGTGGTTGAGGAACATATTGCTAGAAGGGTTGGTTCACAGGTTGAGGGTGATAAGGATGGGCATAAGGCCAAGTAGGAGGTGTGGGCCATGATGAAGGAGTGGAGGTATACAAATAATTCATAGGTGCATTTTGGTTTACATGGTAGTAGGAGTAAGGTTCACCTTGGATTCCCTGTTGATATGACCGAGGTCCTTGAGGCCTTCTCTGATTTATGAAACATAGTTGATTTGGCCCTGCTTCCCTCCTTGATATACTTCTTTGAGACCAGGTAAAGAGGGACACTTATCTGTGGCATGATTCTCTTCACATACTAGGAAAACCTTTATGACATTTAATGGACATTCATTTCGAGGGTGTTTCCTGGTGCATCTAGGAAAAAATATAGCCAACGCCATCTCTTCTTCCTCTTTCTTCCTCTTACTTTGCATTGTGTCCATTTTCAAAGAAAAGGTGTGTATCATCTCCCTTTTGAATTCCTCCAACATATTTCCAATCTCATTCTTGATGGAGGTGGAAGAGGAATGGGTGTTTTCCATGCTTTGGCTAGATCTACCTTTCTTCGTAGCTGCCCTAGAGTGGTTTCTAAAGGAATTTTTGATGTCCTCATAAGGTAACTGGTAGATATATCCTCTAGAAAATATATTAAGGGTTTCTATCACCTCTTCCCTCATCCCTCAGAGAAGTGTTAGGTAAACTTGACTCGGGATAGAGTCAATGTTGACTAGGGTAAATAGTAGTGGTTTTGGGGCACATGGTATTGTGCACCCACGGTTTTCAGCCCATGGTATTGCATGTAATGGAGCCTATAAAAGGCTGGGAAGAATTCATTGTATTGTAGGTCTGGAGGTGAGTGGTGAAGGTTCACTTGGCCGGATTGGCCAGATTTTTGCCCAATGCTTAATGAAATTTCATTGGTTGGGTTTTTCCCCAGATTTGGGGTTTTCCCTAATAAACATCTCTATTTATGTTTATGATTTATTTCTGGCCTTTTATGTTTATTTCTCTCTGTAAATTGTTTATTATTTCTGCCATAATTTATAACAAATGGTATTGGAGCTAAATATTGGCTTCAGAGGGACGCTTCTGCGGCCAAGGGTTTTATGGCCCGGTGGATAGAGATATTTGATTGTATATCGTGGAGAGTGATATGCCTGACATGGAAGATGTCGAGGTGGACACTATCGTTATGTGGCTCAGGAGGACCCTGCGATCACTAAGAGCCCTGAACACCATGATGAATTATGGATCTCCTTCTAAATGAAAATCTGGAATCTGAGATTTATATGAAGTGGCTAAGAACACTGCCATAGTTATCCACAAAGCATGGTATGTGTTGATTGTAGCCTATACAAGGTGAAAGCGTGAAATAAGTTTGAAGAATCTCTGAGAGGATATTTCTAGGATTCTAGCAAAGCACGCGCAGAAATCCTCTAGTTTTGCGCAATCATTTGTTGAGGATACAAAGAAGGAGACGAAGGCAGATTCTACACTGTAAACGCACAAGGAGATTGATGGTTTCTTCATAGTGGAGTAGCGGAGGAGACTAGGATGCGGCAGGGAAGTGCGTGGTGTGTAACGATGAGTTCGAACTGAGGAAATATGCAAATTGGATGCACTGTAACCATATGTATCATGTCGATTGCATTATTCTTTCCGAGTATGGAGATATGAGATGCTGATAGATGATCTGGAATAATATCGGATGCACACCCAAGGTATAAATGACACCATGGAAATCAGAAAACCCAGTAGACAGAGGACTTTGGATGTGTGAGGACGTAAATGTCGTGTGAGAGGGAAGCCATTGTTTGCACTAGAAAACATTTCAACCTCAGAGAACGAGGTGAGCATGGAAGAATGAGAAGGACCATGCATAAGATTGAGGGTGGTGTCACCGATCCCAAATTGGTCACAATGACAAGAGGCTTAGCATCAATGCTATCATTAGGAGAAAATACTTCCGAGAGGAATTGCAAAGAACAAAATCGTTGATCTAGTTAGCTAAGATGTGAAGACACGCCTACATGAAAAGTACAATAGAAAAGAGGTTACACCCATCGTTAAGATCGAGGATATTACAGTCACGACTGGAGAAGAGGAGGAGGATTTTCTCCTTGAAATTAAGGCGAAGCTATCCACCATATCTTGTTGGTTGTGGTGGATGTAAGGGAGAAGTTAAAACGATAACACCAAGCTAGCAGCCACGGGACTGCACATAGTTCAAGAGCTATTCTAATGACTTCGGGGCATGCCATGAATCAATAAACTCATATGTCTGGACACGGATATTGGATCTCGGTGTGTAGATGGGTAATGGCATGTTGTCACATGAACGAGGCTAGATGCGATGGCTGGTACGTAGTACGTGAAACAAAATATTAGCAACAACCTGTAGGATGGAAAACATAGAGCATACCTATGTGGAGTTGCATGTGGTCGTGCTGGTGGTTGCCAAGGTATGGATCAAGGTCACCCTACGACAAGAGGAAGAAATAAATGTCTTGGTCTCGGTCCAAGTCTCCTTACAAATATCGTTGTGATAAGAAACACCAAAGGAACTATGGCGATGACAAAGAATTCCAACGGGTCATATTGGTGTTAGAAATCGTAGATCATAGTGCTAAAGAGATGCATAGCAAAGGCCGTGGAAAGGCTCATGAAAAATTTGTAGAAATTTGCTGAATAAATCACTTATTCAATCGAGATTAAACTGATCACACATCAATGTCGAATTGCATGCATAACACATAATCTCTTCTACGATTAATCGTCACATGCGGAAAGAATAGAAGCGACAGAACATCAATTCATCACACACATTTAACACAGTATGTCTGGGGAAAGCTTATAGCTGAAAACCCCTCAGCTATTTTTTATATTATATGGAGAGAACATGCAGCAAATACATAGCACAATACTCCTCACAAGTACTCAGTACTATCTCATCAAGCTACACACAAACTAGCTTGGTTTTGAACAAGTCATAGGTTCAAAACACATCCACTAATTTCCTGCCTCTATTGCGCAGTCCAAAAGGATATAAGATGAGATCCAAGTTCGAATCCCACTGGCTCCAACTGCGCAATTCTCATTGGCAATTTCCTCCAAGTGTGGTGCAAATCTCATGCACAACTAATGTCACAACTGATAGCTATCTCAACCCTTTCATCTACCTCTTTCACTTATCGCCACTGAACTGACCATGCACTGAGTTAAACTGATGTGTTCTTTAGTTGAATAATGAGTTAATAATTAGTGAATTAAATAATATTTAATTCACCCAACTCATCTCTAGTGTATTAGCCAGTTAAACTAAATACAACTAGTTCAACTAGTTAACCAGAACACCATCTCCATCAACTGTCACATCAACTCCACCGAACTCTGCCACTTGAGCTCTAACTGAAGTCAACCATGCATTAGCTCAACTAAACCATAGTAAAAGTGTAAATCCTTCTGGCAGCTGCATGCCCCACATCCGGGGGTCAAACTGAAGTGCTCCAAGAGAGTAAACTGAAGTTTAGAGTCCAAATATTATTAAGGGTAAATAATATTTGACTGTTCTATTTTTAGCCCGGCAGTCTAAAAATAGACTTCGACCTAAATGCTAAAAATAGAGGTCCATCTATTTTTACCAACATGACCAATCCTCCAAGAATAGCATACTACAGCTCCCGGTCCATGATCCATATGTCTAAAAATAGACATAGTCTAAAAATAGACTTTTCGACAAAAAATCACGTGTGGTCCCCACCTAGTTTAGGTGATCACTTTCCAACTAGGATCAGGAAATATGTTTCAGGAGGCCTCCTTCACTGTTTCTTGTTGCCATTTTCAACACTCCCTCTCAACAAGAAAGGATTGTCTTTGCATGCGACATGCAACTCCATGCATTCGCCCTGCAACCTTCACAAGCGCCATGCAACTTCATGCATGCAACATGCAACTCCATGCATTCGCCATGCACCCTTTGCATGTGCCATGCAAACTCATGCATGCACCATGCAACTCCATGCATGTGCCATGCACCCTTTGCATGTGCCATCTACGAAACTGAATAGGCTCAAAACAACTCAATCAGTCTGATGCATCTAGCATCTATCATCAAAGTCTTCGACCTATGCTTAGCTACTGCACATGTCATCAGGAACCACTGTGCTGTTGAACTCTTTGCACCCATGCACTCTTGCACTTGCTGTCAACTCTGATCCACGCTCCAGTATCTGACACTATCACTTTGATCTGCCTGCATCACTCCAACTGATCTGCTACTGCTGCGCTGTGGGCACCTCGTAGCCAGGTTCAACTCATGAGATCCACACCATCTCATGAATTCTGCCCAGAAATCTCATCTTGAGATTATTCATGCATGTCGCCCCACCTCTCACCTGGTGGTATAGCTGCATGCACTCCCTCTGCCCATCTGGCACGAAATTTCTCTACATGAGTGGTTTCTCCCACTCCATGATCCTCGTGTGGCTGCTCCACATCCCGAGGTTCACTATCACCTGCATGCAAAACTTGCTCCTTCTCAAGCATCAGTTGCATGTCTTTCTCCCGCTTCCCAAAAGTAGGAAGCTCCGTAGACATCCCATCTACTTCAAGTCTGTAGATATTCTTTGATCGAATCCCAACCTTCTTGACTTGTCCCGTTGCCTTGTGCCGAAGGAAAACTTTTCCTTCTCTGAAGACAACTTCATACCCTTTATCCTCTAACATTGAGACTGAGATCAAATTCTTTGTTAGACTTGGTACATGCAATACATCTTGTAAAAGAATGAGTTTACCTGACACCCTCTGAAAGGTTATGGTAGCAATTCCAGTCGCATTGTATTGTCCACCGTCGCCCAACTCAACATGCATCTAGAGACCTTTCTCCACCAAGTCACTGAAAAGATTTGCATCTCCCGTCATGTGAAAGGAAGCGCCACTATCAATATACCACCCCGATCCCAATGCACTAGAAAACATGCATGCGATCAATGAGAAGTCCAGCTCAAATTGCGAGGCAAGAGCCTCACCATCTGCAGCTCCAATAGCCTGCTTGTTCTTCTTCTTTTGTGGACAATTCGTGGCGTAATGTCCATGATCGTGACAGTGAAAACACTTCACTTTGGACATGTCACGCTCTTTACCATCTGCACCGGATTGAGAAGCCTTCTCCTTGCCCTTCCCCTTCCTTTCTTTGGCAGCCAAAGCGCAGTCTTCTTCATCAGATGCCTTTGATGAAGATCCATCCCTGGTATTCCGCCGGATCTCTTCTTGCACCAGATCAGACCACAGTATTTCCCATCCGGGCAATTTCTCCCGACCATTGACACTGTCTTGATATGCATGCCAAATTTTCGGAAGACCCAGGAGAGCCAAGCTCACCAATTCCTCATCCTCCACCATCACTCCCATGCTTCCCAGCTCATCCCTGCATTGGGTGAACCTCGTGAGGTACTTGGGGATGCTCTCTCCTTTCTCCATCTTGATGTTCCTGAGTCTATCTTTGAGAGCCAACTTCCTTTGGTCGCTCTTGCTTTGGTATAGATCCGTCAAAGCTTTCCACATTAAATATGGAGAAGCCTTTCCATGCAGGCTGGATACAATGTGATCCTTTACGCCCTCCAACAGGATCCTTTGACATTTTGCTTGTTTCTTTCGCCAGGCTTCCACAACAGCAGCATCATTAGAGGTAGGCTTTGGAATCTCTTTCTCCATGAATTCCAACAGCCCATTATCATCTAATACAGCCTCCATGCGATCCTTCCATGCAACATAATTTGAACTGCCTTCCAAGGCATATTCTAGTCGCAAACCGTTGAAAGACATTTTCGCCGCGGCACCAAGAACACAAATCTGCAAATTCGAATTTCACCACCAGTTGATAACTCAATCGCTTCCGATCTACACAAGTGTTTCGTCAGATATTGTTTGCCCATTTTGCGGACCTTTCATAGAAAGATGAATCCAGAGGCTATCTGGCCCGTATGCAGGCTCTGTCCGAGGAAATAAGTTTTCAATCACCGTAATAGATCTGACGATTAATATTTCTCCGATACCATGTAGAAATTTTCTGAATAAATCACTTATTCAATCGAGATTAACCTGATCACACATCAATTTTGAATTGCATGCATAACACATAATCTCTTCTACGATTAATCGTCACATGTGGAAAGAATAGAAGCGACGGAACATCAATTCATCACACACATTTAACACAGTATGTATGGGGAAAGCTTATAGCTAAAAACCCCTCAGCTATTTTGTATATTATATGGAGAGAACATGCAGCAAATACATAACACAATACTCCTCACAAGTACTCAGTACTATCTCATCAAGCTACACACAAACTAGCTTGGTTTTGAACAAGTCACAGGTTTAAAACACATCCACTAATTGCCTGCCTCCATTGCGCAGTCCAAAAGGATATAAGATGAGATCCAAGTTCGAATCCCACTGGCTCCAACTGCGCAATTCTCATTGGCAATTTCCTCCAAGTGTGGTGCAAATCTCATGCACAACTAATGTCACAACTGATAGTTATCTCAACCCTTTCATCTACCTCTTTCACTTGTCGCCACTGAATTGACCATGCACTGAGTTAAAATGATGTGTTCTTTAGTTGAATAATGAGTTAATAATTAGTGAATTAAATAATATTTAATTCACCCAACTCATATCTAGTGTATTTGCCAGTTAAACTAAATACAACTAGTTCAACTAGTTAACCAGAACACCATCTCCATCAACTGTTGCATCAACTCCATCGAACTCCGCCACTTGAGCTCTAACTGAAGTCAACCATGCATTAGCTCAACTAACCCATAGGAAAAATACGTCATACCGGAAGGTACTTCACCACATCCGGGGGTCAGTGACTCCCAGACAATGCTTGAAGTTTAGAGTCCAAATATTATTAAGGGTAAATAATATTTAGTGACTACAAATACTAGCACAGCAGTCCTAAAAATAGACACGACCTAAATGCTAAAAATAGAGTCCATATGTTTATAACATGACCAAACCTCCGAAAACCAGCATCTGCCGGCTCCGGTCCATGCACCATGTATTAAAAATAGACATAGTCTAAAAATAGACTTTTCGACAAAAAATCACATGTGTGGTCCCCACCTAGTTTAGGTGATCACTTTCCAACTAGGATCAGGAAAGATGTTTCAGGAGGCCTCCTTCACTGTTTCTTGTTGCCATTTTCAACAAAATTAATTGGTTTTACTGTAGTTGGTGGGAATATTCATGTACAACTATGATGTCCTCTTTGGAGAGGAAATCATGAATTTAGAGAATGGTCATACAAAGAATAGCAACAATGAAAAAAAAAAAAATAGTATTATAATGGAGTTAATTTTTACATGTAAATGGGCATACTATTGTAAGACCTGGTATGGCATGCATACCCCTGGGTAATCACTGGTAAAGTCTGGGTTAGACCTAGGTGATAGGGGGGATTTCAAGTTAACAATAATTCTGGGTAAAAATTTTGAGGGGGTGAAGGGCTAGAGTGAGCAGGGTTGTCTCACTTAGCAATTTTGGCTGGATTTAGTCAAAAAAACCCAAGTCAGGTTTAAGGGGGG
Source organism: Pinus albicaulis (assembly GCA_034641835.2). Classification (NCBI taxonomy): domain Eukaryota; kingdom Viridiplantae; phylum Streptophyta; class Pinopsida; order Pinales; family Pinaceae; genus Pinus; species Pinus albicaulis. The sequence goes on from CM076575.1 coordinate 685,376,342, forward strand.
AATTGTTAGGTAAAATTGACTCGGGATAGAGTCAATGTTGACTAGGGTAAATAGTAGTGGTTTTGGGGCACATGGTATTGTTCACCCATGGTTTTTAGCCCATGGTATTGCATGTAATGGAGCCTATAAAAGGTTGGGAAGACTTCATTGTAATGTAGGCCTAGAGGTGAGCGGTGAAGGCTCACTTGGACAGATTGGCCAGGTTTTTGGCCAATGCTTAATGAAATTTCATTGGTTTGGTTTTGCCCCAGATTTGGGGTTTTCCCTGATAAACATCTTTGTTTATTTTTATGATTTGTTGTTGGCTTTTTATGTTTATTTCTCTTAGTAAATTGTTTATTATTTCTGCCGTAATTTCTAACAAGAAGTAACAATTTGAGTAATCCATGATCAAGGGTGTAGTTGGCTCTTTTATATTTAAGCTGGAATCTTTCTTCATAATCCTCCAGGGATTCATCAGGTCCCAAGGTCATCCTAAATATCTCCTCTTTGGTCTCTTTGGAACTGCAATAGTCTCTATATTTTTTGTCAAAGGAATCTTTCATCTGTGCCTCGGTAGTGATATTGTTCCCAGGAAAACCCATGAATCAACGCAAGGCTACATTCTTGAGGGCGGATGGGAAATTTTTTAGCTTTTGGTCATCTGAGGCATAGTAATAAGTCTTGTAGAAAACAAAAAACTTCAACATAAAGGTATTAGGATCCTCATAGGTGAGGCCACGGAAATGTGGAAGGGCTGAGGGACTCATGTCCTTCATTCTAGTTTTTCCATCAATTTCTCTAATGGGAAAGACTCCCCGGGCTCTAGTTTTATCCATGGCTTGAATCGGTGAAGCATGTTACTTAGGTGAAGCAAGTTCCTCTTCTTCCCCAATAGGTTCTTCAAAGTTTTCAAGTGGTTCATCTAGTTATACCTCAAAATCATTGAAGAAGATTTCAGGGTGACTGTGTGGGGATGTGGGGGTTTTTGGTAAGAATTTTCCTTGGTTATCCCTACTCCTACGAGGCATGACAGTCAAAATATTTTTGTATTTTTCAATAATTTGAAATTGAATGTAGAATAAAAAGCAGAAAAGAATGTTAAAGCAGAAACAAAAATATACTTAGACACCTCCATGATAACAACACTGAAAAGTGGTGAGCCCTAGTGTTGCACCAAGAGTGCTGCAACTCCAAGGCTACTCAAATTTACTTTACCAACCTGGGTTTCGTATAAACTTGGAGGTGACAGTTCTATATGCAAAACAAATGAGTTCTACTCATTCCATCTTCATCTATGCTATACAATGAGGTGCTATTGCTAGCCTTACTTCTAAGAAAGGAAGTATGTCACACTTCTAGATGTAATCTAAGACTGGAAATAAATCACAACCATTAATCTATCAACAAGGAACGAAAATACTCTAGATCACACTGATTCATCTAGATATTTGCAGGAAAGAGAAGTTCACACTTATGCTATTACAAGAAAGGAAATTACACTAAGTGGCATTCATAATATAGATTGATGAATTGAATTATATAAAAGGAAACTAATATAGAGAACACATACTGAATCAAATGACTAACTAAGTCCTATATGACTTATTATTAACTATTGTGTTTAATGATGCATCTAGTAATGAACTAAACACACTTCAAAATGACTCTGTTTTGCAACAAATGAAGGCCTAACGCCTAGGTGGTATAAGAGGGTCCCTAAACTAAAGGTTTAGATTTGAAGGTCTATTGGTGGCTTGGTTACGCTTAGGTGAGGTGGAAGAATGGTTTTGGGCTGAAAGAGAGAGTGTTTGGCATTGCTACATGAAGCTGCTACAGGATGTCCTGAAAAGCTACATGAAACATGATGGGTGGAGTTTGAGGCTACGAATGGTGAGAAAAAGGTTAGGAGAGGTGGGGTAAAGGTGGATATTGGTAGATGAAGGGTATCCAACCCCTTGGCTAGGCTCAAAACTCTTCACAAATATTGTCTTGCATCCTCAAGGTTGCTCTCAGTGATGTGGTGGTGACCTCAAAAACATGGATGTAGGTGACTTGGATGGAAGGTGGTTGATGAAGGGGTGATAGATGAAGATGATGGTGCTAAAGGGTTCCTGCTCTGCTGCTCTATTAAAACTTGTAATCAAGATACCTATTCATGCATTCATCATTGATAAAATTTTCCCAAAAATAGTGGAAAATATGAGTTGAATATAAATAAACCTATATATGCAGTTGAAATAGAAATATATCTCTATAACTACAACATGTTCATGATAAGAAAAGTAAAAATATCTAAATTTTCCAAGAAATCATAAATTAAAAGGATATTTGGTCTATGGTGGAAGACCTTCCTCCTCAAGTTCCAATGGAAGAGGTGAGAGAGGGAGGCTTAGTGCACAATTTTGATTTTTTATATGCTACCAAAAATGAAAGAAATTAACTATTGAAACATAAAATAAAACACAAGTACATAAGAGAGACTGAGGCCAATGGATTGGGCCCTAACCCACAAGTTTAGCTCTCTGAAACTAACTCAGTGGAGAAGAAGTCAACTGCTCATTTTATTTCATAACCAGTGTTGTACATAACATATGAAAGTCATAACTGTCTAATACAAAAGCCAAGAGTGCTCTAGCTACATCCAAAATTTGAATCCTAGTGAGATCTTGCTCTGCCCTATTTATGCTAGAGAGTAGCTACCAACAAATCCTAAAAGGTAGGTCTTTGTTCCCTTGGAACTCGAGAAAAGTGGAGCTTGGCTCCCTTTATTCATGCACTTGCTTGGATTCCTCTGATTTTGAGGTGTTGGAGGATAATGTTGAGGAGATATTGGTTGCCTTTAGGAGTTAAGAAGGTGCTCAACCATCCTACAATCACTCCTTGTTGTCTACTCCAAGGCATGATCATGCAATATTCCTAAAAAATGGCATTATTCCCTCGATTTTCCTGCATTTAAATCACATTAGGCCTCGAAGCACAACAACCCTTAATAAACCATTCTCACTAAAAAAAATATGACAAAATGTGATTAAATGTGTGTGAGAGAGAATAATTAAGCTAAAAAGGTGACATTTAACCCCTTAGAATGTACCTAATGATGGTCATCATCACCTATTCCTGTAGGCGTGAAGTTATTTGTTGAAAAATATCCCAAGACGCAAGAAGAAGAAGAGAACATGTCCCATGTTCCATATGAAAGTGCAATGGGTAGTCTGATGTATGTAATGATATGTACTAGACCAGACATTGCACATGCAGTGGGAGTATTGAGAAGTTTTATTGTCAAAACTAGGGAAGGAGCATTGCACAACAATGAAGCGGGTTTTCATATATTTGCATGGCACTAGTGATTATGGTATATGCTACCAAGGAGGACTAGAATTGGATAGAGTTTTGGACATCCATGGCTTTGTTGATGTAGATTGGGCTGGAGATCTGGATCAAATAATACCTACAAGTGGGTATGTGTTTAGCCTATTTGGAGGTTCAGTCAATCAGATGAGTAAAAGACAGATTGTAGTGGCTATTTCAACTACAGAGGTTGAATACATGGTCGCCACTCATGCAAGTAAGGAAGCAGTTTGGTTGCAAATATTGTGTTCAAGTATGAGGTTGGTGTAGCGAGCTATAAGGATAGAATTTGATATCCAAAGTGCAATTTTATTGGCTAAGAACCATGCTTATCATTCAAAGACAAATCACATTGATGTTCAGTATCACTTTGTGAGAGACATGGTTAAGGAGAAAACGGTGTTGCTGGTAAAGGTGGACACTTTGAAGAATGTTGCATATGCATTGAAAAATTTTGTGAGCATTGAGAAGTTCTCTTGGTGTAGAGAAACAATGGGCCTTGTAATTATGTACCAATGACTAAGCTCTCATGTGGCCCCTTGTGGAAATACAACAGTGAGTGGAAGAATGTTGGGTGTGTGTTATATTCTTTCCACGACTAGCTCTCTGTTAGAAGCGGGTGAGGGGGTAAGAGGGGGGAACCAAACTCCCTACACCTGCGCTGGGCACAACACCCCAAGAATTTTTTTTTTGGACTGTATATTAGGTGGGTGAACCTACTTATGGTTTTCTGCATTAGTTTTGCACATGTTTTTTGGCACAATGGTTTTCTGTCCATGGTATTTTGTAGATATGGTCAAGGGAACTACAGTTATGTTCTAATCCAGGGTTAATGGATTGGGGTTTATGAATGCTTCGACATGTATATATATGTGTTGTAACATTGAAAGGAATATAATGAAAAATCAAGCTGGTAGTCTTGATTTTGGGATCTAGGGGAAATGTTTGAGTATATATGTTTTATGTTTTATGCTCTCACTATTGTTTATTTTCTGTTTTAAGAGTTCGTTTGTAGATAATTTCTATACAGGGTTAAAACCTACAAATATGGTATATGTGTCCATGGTATTGGGATAACCATGGTATTGTTTGGAGATTATTGAGGACATTTTGATATATATTTTTGTGAGATATTGAGTTATTGTGTGTGTGTGTGGATTGATTGTGTGTTTAGGAGTGTGAGTGGGTGCTATAATGATATATCTAGCATATTGCATTTATGTAGCTATGTGAAGTAAAAATTTGTATGTTTTATCATATTTTTTTTCATATTAGAGTTGTTTTTTGGTTTCTCATGTTGAGTAGGTTTAAGAGCCCAGTGTGCAATATTTTGAAACATGGTGCACATGGAGGTGTTGAGGTTCATGGTATAAAATGTGTAGAGAAGGTGGGATCCTTCTAGCTATAAAATCAGAATGAGTAGCATATTTCTCTAGAATCCAGTGGTATTTTTCAAGGCTCGTTGGTCTTCGTGGCTTCCAATGAACAGGTATTCATAGGGTTATGAGAGAAGAGTCTCTCTATCTAGTATTGTTAGAAAAATTGTCTGAGTAGTCTAGTCTCACAGCTTGTGGGTTCCAAGCTCCTCTATGTACAAAATTTGTCCAACATAATAAAATATTTGAGTAGCAGAGAAACGAGTGTTTTTTTTCCTGCATAGGGTTTTCCACCAGAAAATATTTGTGTCCTCTTATGTGCATTTTTTTCTTGTTGATTCTTTATGGTGTTTTGTATGGTGTTTTACATGCTTAACTTATGGATTATTGAATATGTTTTTTTTTGTAAAAAGAATTAAAATTAAAAATATCATAGCACTACTGATTCACCCCTCCATCTCAATAGTGAATACATTTCTAACAATTGGTATTAGAGAAAGGTTCTCTCGGTGAAGCTTGATCACTTGAGAGAATATCAAGGGCCATGGAAAATAATAAGAAGAAGCAGTCTCAGAAAAACAAAAGCAACACACAAATGAGGAAAATTTCAAATTCAAAAGAACCTCTCTTATTGGTAAATAATGATGAAGGTAAATTTAGTAATCATATCATATCTAATTGTGCATTTCCTTATAGTGATGATGATACTCTAGATTCAATGATTTTGAAGATTATAACAAACCAATTAAGTCTAATATTTTGGAGAGAAGTAGAGGTAATGGTTTTTGTAGAAAAATCAGAAGCTGAAGATGAAGAGCTCAAAATATTAGTAACCCTTGAGGCTGAAAATAAATCTCAAGCAAGGTAAATTGAAAAGTTAATGGCTGAAAACAAAGATTTGAAGAAATTGATGGAAATTTTGAGGAAAGAGAGATTATTATAAAAGAGGAAAATTTTGATCTAAAATTCCAGTTAGAGAAGACAAGGAAGATTGGATAAGAGATTGAAAAACATCTAAATAAATAGATAAAAAAAAAAACTGCAGAAAATTTGCAGTTGAAAAAGAAGAAAGTAGATCAAGCCAAAAAGGGAAAAATGAGGCAAAAATCAAAGAAACTACAATTTGTAACAACTATGAAGGAAGTCACCATCAAGAACAAAATCCAAAGAACCTATTAAAGAAACATATGAGAAATATGAGATGGTTTTATTGTTAGAAATTTGGGGACATTGCAAAAAATTTCAGAAGCAAGAATAAAAACATTTTTAAGAAAAAAATACAGTTGAATAAGGAGAATTCAGAAGCATCTGCATTGTTCTTCAGGTACAAACATGTCTTTCGAGGCTATTGTTTTATGTGTAATGTTTTTGGGCATAAAGGTATTCACTATAAAAATATGCCATTTCCGCCACTTCTTGGGCACATTAAATGTTATATTTGTGATAAATTAGGCCATAGAGCCAAATACTGCTTGTTTCCTACAACTCTTAAGGGATCTAGTCATCAAAGAAGAGTTTGGAGGGGGGGAAATAGACTAGAAGAAGGTATGAATAGAAAGAAATACATTAATATTTGGAGAAATAAAGAGAAATAAGAAAATTGAGGCCAACTCGACCTTAGGGGGAGATTGAAGCAAAAAATGCATAAATTTAGGCGAAGCTACTCAAAGGAAGTTTTGTCAAATGGCCTCATTAGATTTGACATTATTTGTTTGCTCATCATTTTTAAATAGGATCATGATATGGTTTAAATCTACTCATTTTGTTTTTCCTACACATGAAATGACGATAAATAACCTGAAAAAATAAACAATTGAATGATTAGTTCTTGATAAATGAAAAAAAGAAGAGGGAAATAAAGAAATATTTTTTCATGAACATTCAGCTCGAGGAATTTTAGGAAAATTGAAAACTGACCACAACAGAAAATATGAGAAAAGTGCCTTGTAAGAACTTTATGTTCATCTCAATCCATGTAGATTTTTGGAAAAAATATTTGAAAAATAATTTGGGCCGTTCTGCATAAAACACATGTCGCAAAATTTCCATATTCATCTTCATTTTCCTAGAAAATCTAATTCAAAATCACTATTTCTCATCCCAATGATTGTATGAGTTGGAATATTTGACTATGAGTTGGAGCTCAGATTTTCAATCTGGAAGATATTTTGGAGGTTGATATGAAGTTATAAATTTATCTAAAATTGGAAATTTAGGAGATTGGTTGTTGTTACTCGGATTATTATGCATTAAGTATATATTTTTATGATTCATTATTACTGGTCTTGCTATTGATAAATTTTGTGCTACCAATTCGGTGTTGCTCCAAGTTGAAGATTATATGTTGCTGCTGCAATTTCATGAGCTATATTTATGTTTTAGATGTTGATGCTATATATTGGAGTTTTATTATTCTCAGTTGATGTCAAGGTTATATATTACTGCTGCTCATTATTACATATTTCATGTTGATTGGTTAGTACTACCATTACATCATTTGCTGCTACAAGATGGTGCCTTTTACAAATGGATCTACTTTGTGCACGTGGATGGTTATGTGAATGATGATATTTACATATTGTTGGTTATTAATCATATTTCAAGTCAAGAATTTTATCTGAGTATGTCTTGGAGAGAATATTGAGTCTTGGTCATGTATTGAAAATTTCAAGCATCATGTAACCATCACAAAGTTTCATTATGTACTTCATCATTTGATGTCATGTTCATGAGGCCCTATAATCAAGTGTTCAAGTATTTGGGTACATGAGTTGGTGATAGAAAGAGTTATGATTCATGTCAATTTGTGTTGTTATGAGTTTTTGCAGCCATATTTGGGCTATTGTATATCATGTTATAGTCATTATACAACCATGTAATTACATTGTATTGAATATCATTGGTCATGGTCATGTTGGAGAGAGAGTATTGTTGTATAGTATCTATTGATGAGGGATGAACCAACCATTCATGTGGATTGGTGGGTGTCGCTTCAGTCATGTATTGCATATCAGCCATATTCTGTTAAGTATGTCCCTTAGTTCATGAGGTGTAGCCTTAAGTTAGAAGACATTAGTTGTTTCTTGATGTGATGATGATCAGGGGGAGCATGTCCTTTATGTAATAGTTGATCAATTATGTGTCGATTTGTTGTTTTAGTTGTTCATTGCATTGGCCTTGTCTTTATGAGGATATTGCTGCTATTGATGGTCCTCATATGCTTAACAACGTGGTTGGTTAGATGGAGCATATTTAGTGAATGATTGTTGATGTCACTACTTGATATGGATGGTGATGATACAATGCTTTGGTGAAGGCATAATGATTGATGTTTATGCTTATGTTTCTAGTGATGTTAATGGAAAGTGAGTGTTTTTTGTTGTTGATGATACTCATGATATATTGTCGCCACCTTAGTTGAGAGTTATTGTTGTTGTCTACTCTATATTGTAGTTACTTGAGAGAGCATGGATGATCATGTTGTTGTTTGGTCATCATATCTGTTGATATTGTATTAGGGGATGTTTTTCTACTACTCATTGATTTTTGGAGAGAATATTGTTGCTCACATTATGATGTTGCTACTTCAAGGGAGTGAGAGTTATTATTGTTTGTTGTCATGCTGCCATGAGGAGTTTTATTGTTTTTTTGCATCATGACCTGACCTGGCTTGTGTCTATGGGGAGTATTGTTTATTTAGTTATGGTTACTTGGATGAGCTCAAAAATTTTCCATTGATGTCAAAGGGGGAGTGCATAAGGAGATCAGTTTCATAGTCAATAAAAATTATATAGTTTAGTTGGGGTTTCCATCAATGCAAAAGGGGTATATTGTTGGCATTCAGGATGTAGTTGTTGGTGTAGTTGTTGGTTACAGTCATTGCTAGTTGGCATTGATGCCAACTTGAGCATGTATTTCTGATGATTGTATTGAAGATGAATTTATGTGGATTCATATTTTGGATTGGTACAAGTGATTTCTTTCTTTAATTATTGGTTGAAGATGTTAGTGCAGGTAGTAGATGGTGGTTTGTGTATTTGGATCTCCATGCAGATGTTATGCATGAGTTGCAGTTGGCTTATGTTGGCTTGGCTTATGAAAATGTTGTGTAGGTTTATGATTTTATTCATATAGCTGATGACATTTATGAATATGGTTGGAGTAAAAATTACCATGGTACATGTTATCAGTCAGTAATTTCTCAAGGTTAAAGAAAGAACTCACCGAGGTAACCACAAACCTACTTTTAAGCCTTAGGATCTAGCCTTCCTAATGCTCAGAGAGGCCTCTCTCTATATGATTTATCTTTGTTTATTTTTGTCCTTTGATTATTATTTTAGGACATACCCTCTTTACATTTTTTAATTTTCTAATATGGGAAAACAATTTGCAGAAAGCAAAATATGTACATATTTACAAGATTTTAACATAGCAAAATTAAAAATTATGAATCCTATTATTATAGGACCCTAACAGTGGCTCCACATGGGAATGGAATCTCCTTGTGAGATGTAAAGAACATCATCGACTAGTAGCTTGATCCATTGGGCCAATCCCAAGCATGCATATGCTTTGTTGTATAATCTCTGTGATTGAAAATCTTGAACTAAAATTGAACCTTTTTTGCAAACTGAAATCTAATCTGAGACTAGAAGGTGCTGCACCTTCAAACCAAACTACTAAATCATCAATCTCTTAGGGCCTTTTCCCTGGCTTTAAATCTTAATGAATTATTTCAAAATTAGCTGAAAACTGAAAACTGAAATAAGCTGAAATCATACCTATTTACTCTAATCAGCTTTCCAACTACTGGTTAGGTAAAATGAAACAACCAATGCAACCATTTAAGAATTATGTACTTTGATAGATTTTGTTGCATTTGCTTGTTGATTATCAAAACTGTAATTCTGCAACCTATTAGAAACTTGTCAACAAATGAGAGGATTCGGAATAATTTGATTTCCTTTGTTGACTCTAGAAAATTTTCAAAAGGATATTCCAAGATATATACACTAATGTTTAACTGATCTAAACAAATTTACATTTGTTATGGATGGCCTCCATGCCATGAAATTGAAATTTTATTTTCATCTTTATCTCCCTGCAAACTTTTAGATAAGATTTGTGATGATAATCCTACTAATTGTAATGTTTGACTGCTGAAACCTTTATCATCTTGATTCTAAAACTCATAATTAGTTAATGGAGGCAATCTTTGAATGCATTCAATATCCAACATATCAGGCATTGGATCATGAAAAACTTGGGAAAATTGCTGCAACCTATGGCATATAGAATTCCATCGGACTTCATAAATTTCAAAAAGTTGCTCATATTTTTATTTAAAGATGTTATACCACATTTCATTTAAAATATGAAATGATTCAAAACATAGTGGTATGGAACTTTTTTGTGTCATTTTATCAGATGTTTAAATAAAATTTGATAACTGTACTTGTGAAACTGAAAAATCTTGATCAAGAGTTTCATTATTTTCTTTGTTGTCGATCACAATACCTAAATACTACTGATTATTGATGGCTTTAAAGTTATTTCTAATAAAATGAAATGAGGCAAAACAAAGAGGTAAATAAACTTCACTTATTTCCAAATTTTGTTCTTTTTCTTCTTCACTCTCATAGATGATTTGCATTAACTAATCTCTGTATTCCATCTGCTGAAAATGCATTTTTTCGTCCTCCAAACTAGCTACTGATTGCTCTGTAAAGTTAGTTTGAGTTTGAAGAGAATAATTGTCATCATATTGATTATAGTCATTCAAATCATTAAATGAAGGAATTTCATCAAACATACACATTAAATCAGTAGATTCCTCTTCCACATATTGATCTGTAAATCCATTTTATGATATATGATGATTGGAATTAGCAGAAATTTGTTCATGGATATCAACCTCTTCTATTCCTTCATGGTGATTTTGAACAAAAAATTCATCTTTTATAGTGATATTCTATATGATTTCATCTATTTTTCTTACCAAAAGGCTGAGTTTTACCTATTCAATGTTTTTCTTCTCTTCTTCGACTTTCAACTTTTCCTTTCTGATTTGCAGATTAACTTCTACATCAACTGCAATGTTCTGCATCTGTACAAGTGTTTCTGAATTTCTCTTAACTGAAATTCTATTTCTAGATCAAAGGCACTTGGATAATGCAAGAGAGCTGAATCATGAGGAGGTCTAATATTTTTTGGTAGTGAATAATAAACTTGATTAAATCTATCAGAAAATTGTTGTATTGTTTCATTGGATGTCTTTTTAAATTATTATATTCTTCTATGATCACAAAAATATTAACTTTAATTATCCATATGTCAATAAATTTCTTGATAAACTGCTGGAAATTTGAGATGCTTGCATTAGGCAGATTCTTGAACCAACTCTTTATTCTATTTTTCAAAGAAAGAGCAAAAATTATGATTCTAACATCATCTTCATCAATCTCAAATAGGTCCAGATAATTCTCAAAACCTTAAATATGTTTTTGGATAGTGATGTTATTATTTTCTCCATCAAACCTGGGAAGAAATTTGTAATAGTTATCAGGGAAATCATGGAGTATAGGAGGTAAAATGAGGGGCTTATATCTATCAGGAACTTTACAAGGTATAGGAATATGCACAAGGATTGTAAGATCAGTCTTGATTATTTGAGGCTTCTTAATTAGAAAATGATCATCATAAGATTCAGAAGAAAGCTGCTCGAAGGGATTAGGGGAATTATTATTTACAATATTTTAAGGAAAATAATTAAAAACTAATCTAAGATCTTCTCTAAAATACGATATACATTGAAAAAATTTCTTAATGAGAAAGAACATGATGTATTGGATTGTAATCCAAGTTAAAAGCCTGATCTTTCCATATTGTTCTTTTAGGTTCATTCCTCCAGTGGAGTGTTGATTGTGAAATTGATTTGGAGTCACCAGGTGGATGATTTTAACCTTTGTGTGTCTGATCACTATCCACCATCATAGATCAGATCTGAACCTGTAAAATATTTTTGAAGAAAATGTTAGTCTCCCCAGTATGGTCGCCAATATGTTATCACTTAGTAATTTCTCAAGGTTAAAGAAAGAATTCACCGAGGTAACCACAAACCTACTTTTAAGCCTTAGGATCTAGCCTTCCTAATGCTCAGAGAGGGCTCTCTCTATATGAATTATCTTTGTTTATTTTTTTCCTTTGATTATTCTTTTAGGACATACCCTCTTTACAATTTTTAATTTTCTAATATGGGAAAATAATTTGCAGAAAGCAAAGTATATACATATTTACAAGATTTTAACATAGAAAATTTAAAATTATGAATCCTATAATTATAGGAACCTAATAGTAATGTATTCTTGGCATTGGAATTACCTTGGTATTGTTTGCGTGCGCGTGCGGTCCAGGTCGACACTTACTATTGGAATCATAGGTATCAATATTTCCATGGTATCTGCCTATGGTAGGGGCTTGGAGATTACTATGGTATAAGAATCCATGGTATTGGCATAACCATGGTATTTACCCATGGTATTGACCTAGAGATTACCATGGTACATGGATCCATGGTATTGACCTAGAGATTACCATGTTACAGGTGTCCATGGTATTGACCTAGAGATTACCATGTTACAGGTGTCCATGGTATTGGCATAACCTTGGTATTGAACCGTGGTATTGACCTAGAGATTATCATGTTATTGCATAACCATGGTATTTACCTGTGGTATTGGTTTGGAGTTTACTATGGTACATGTGTCCATGGTTTTTGGATAACCATGGTATTTTCCCAAGGTATTTTTTGGAGATTATTGAGGTTATTTTGATATATATTTTTGTGAGCATATTGAGTTATTGTGTGAATGGGAGTGTGAGTGGGTGCTACAATGATCTATATAAGCTATTGCATATATGTAATGGTGTGAATTTGTATTTTTTATCATATATTATTTTCAGATTAGAGTTTCTGTTAGTTTTCTCATATTGAGAAGGTTTGAGAGCCTAGTGTGAAATATTATGAAACATGGTTCACATGGAGGTTTTGAGGGAATTGAGGCTTATGGTAGAAAATGTGTAGAGAAGATGGGGGGGGCCTCAAACCAAAAAATCAGAATGAGTAGTAGATTTCTCCAGAGTCTAGTGGTATTGGGCAAGGATTGTTGGTCATGGTGGATTCCATCGAACAAGTGTTCGTAGAGTCATGAAAGAAGAGTCTCTTTATTTGGTATTGCTTACAAAATTTTCCGAGTAGTTGAGTCTTCCAGCTAGTGGGTGCTAGCTCCTATTGTTGTATGGAAATTTGTCACCGTCCCTATACTCCCCATTCCTTGATCCTGGAGGACCCATACAGTGAACCTTGTGTACTTTCCAAGCATGGAATACATACCCTTGAACCACATTTTGTCTTCCAAATCATCTCCCTTTATAAATTTTCTGAAAAATCCCTGTAAAAACATGGTTTTCAAGGTCGACGCTTTCTTTTGGTGTCTGACCAGGGCCGATAGAAGAGATTTGCATTGAGACCCACGCCGATCGACGCTATGTCTTAATGTCAGACTTGTGCCAATCCTCTATTGGAAAGTTTTTAAAATAGAAGCGTAGCTTCCATGACTAGAAGCTTCACAAGGTGCGAGCTGGAATTTGTTTTTGAGGATATGGCTGAGGAACTCCCCTTTTGGCTTCTTGTTCCTAAGAAATAGGAACTACTTCAAAGGATAAGCTCTTTTCACATTATTTGAGGGCCCATAACCTCCTCCTCCATTGTTATATAAGTATACCTCCTTCAGCTCTACAACCTTAGTGATGATAGAAAGAAGAAGCAATTATAGCTTCGGGAGAATAGTGCAGAGTGTGATTGTTTTTGTGTGTTGGGAACATAGTGAGATCTTAGAGCTTTGTGTCTGAGGGTGTTGCAAATTTTCTTGGATACAGACTTGCTGGAGGAGAGCCTCAACATCAAGGCTTGGTTGTAAACTCCCCTTGTCTTTATCATAATAAAATGCAACTGATGTTTATCTTCCACTCTTTTTTACATTTATAATGAGATTTCTAGCATTCCTTGATCAGTTAGATAGATTGTAATTTTTTAATGTTTGTCATGATTTTACGATTGTCGTGGTGTCTTAACTGTCTGTACAGGTAATCAAACATTGGCAGTAGTGTGTATCGAGCTTGAGAATAGCGACATATCAAGAAGCTTCAACGGAAGATTACAACATAGCATCAAAAAAGGGTATGCCATATTATTTGCTCTGAATTTCATTTACAATCTAGGAAGATAGATGTTAGTATGTTCCCGTAGTTGCTAGACCCACCCTAGTGCTAGAGGGATCGTCTATGTCTACAAAGAGGATTTACCTGGACAACAAATTGTCGACTCCATAGGGGAGTTTCCTTTGAGTTTGTCACACTTTGAGGTCTTTGTAATTCGAAAATTTTAGTCGAATGACCATTTCCCTGTTTGTTCCTATTTTTTTCATCAATTACGATCTTTTAGTTTTTGCTTGGAGTGGTGAGTTTGGTCTTGGTTAGGAGAAATTCTTTGTTTTTTCTTTTTCAGGAATTGGTGCTTTTATTTGTCTACAGACTCTCCAATTGGCACTAGTTTTCAGTTAGAAAGTCACGCCAATGGACCATCAACGCTAGTTGTTAGTTAGCAAGTCGCGCCAGCTGGCGCTAGTTTCAGTCACTAAAGTCGTGCCAATTTTAGCATGTGTGAAAAAATAAGGCTTTTCCCTAATACCTTCACCAGTGTGTCTTTCCCTTTTGGTCCTTTTCTCTATATGATTTACATGTTCTCCCCTTAATTCAAGTGGGTTTGATTGGCTTGTTGGTTTTGTTTTTTGGTTGTTTTCCCTATTCGGACATGCATCCTTACATCCTAATTTTTTCTAGGACTGTGCATCAATTACCTGGTTGCATGCTTCGCGGGACATCACCCTGCTGATTGAGTCAGTCTCCTTTCTTGGTGAGCAATCTCTATTTGATTTCCTTTTAATTTTTGGTTGATTGAGTGCTCAAGTTTCAAGTATCTGTCCGAGTTCATTTGGTCTGCTTGTTCACTTGTGAGCATAGATTACATTGCTCATTGTTCAGCTGAAAAGTGTTCTATCTATTATTGCTTCATGTAAAGGGGAATGAATCCCTTGTTTTGAGCACATTCTTTGGAAGTCCTCTTCATGCTTGAAATCATATGTCTTGTAGCCTTTTGAGGAATTTCGTTACAAAGTGTTCAAAAAAATGATTTCATTCTTAGAGTTCTTTTGCATCCCTTTTTCATTCATCCTTTTGTTAGTGTCAGTCTAGTCATACTGCCATCAGTGATAAAAATTTCTCTTTTGCATTTACATATCAGGAGTCTCATACCGAATAAATTTCACCATTCCGCTAGGTCATGGATTCATTGATGGTAGTAATTTTTTATCAGTTTTCCCTCATGAAATACTTACTAATTTTCCTTTCTCTGGTCTTTGGTCATTAGTCACTTTCATTCTCAAAATCATGTCAGTAGGTCATAGCATGGGTCTCATTAGTTTCTAGGGTCTTACCATGGTCGAATTAATGAGTCAAATGTCAAATAAATATCAGCGAGGTCATGAGGAAGTCAATAAACTCAAAGTCACTGCACCTGGAAGATCAAAGATATATTTTATTCAATTTGATGTAATTTCCTTTATTATCATTCATTATGTAATTTTATATCATCATATGTAATAAGTCATAATTCAAAAGCTGCCATCTCCACAAAGTCACCATCCTGCCTTCAGAGAAGTTTTTCACAACACGCTTAGTGAAAAATCATCTTCCAAGTAGATCCATCAGAAAGAGCCCGGAAAGAACTTTCCA
Organism: Pinus albicaulis; assembly: GCA_034641835.2. Lineage (NCBI taxonomy): Eukaryota > Viridiplantae > Streptophyta > Pinopsida > Pinales > Pinaceae > Pinus > Pinus albicaulis. Next base: position 685,391,902 of record CM076575.1, read on the forward strand.
ACAGTATATTACACTCTTAAAACTGACTTCTGGATTGAAATTTATGCTTAAGTGAAGTAAAATCCCCTATATCCTCAAATAATCCCTATTTCCCATTTTTCCCTTAAAACTTTATGTTTAAAGTTTTAATATTTTCCTTATAAAAACCCATTTTCCCCTTCCGATTTACAAAATCGCATTATAAATAATTTTAATACTTATGCGATTTATTTTATAAACCACTTCCCCACCATTGCCATAGAACTTTATAATAAGAGTTTTATATCATATAAATCCCCGCCATTCTAACCACTTCCCCACCATTGCCATAGAGCTTTATAATAAGAGTTTTATATCATATGAATCCCCGCCATTCTAACCACTTCCCCACCATACTATGGAAACTTTGTAATAAACTTTATAACAAATTTTAATATTAAAAATCCCCGCTGCTTCAAGTCCCTATTCCGTCGCATCGCAACTTTCATAAAAGCGCCCTGACTAGCCCATCAAAAGAAATTTCGATGCGATTACATCGAATGGCTCCCGATCACAAACCTCTGATTGGACCCGCCCGATGCGATCTCGACCATTGATCCGATTGCTGATCAGACAACTCATATGCAATCGGGCCATTGCGATTGGCGCTTTCATAAAGTCCTTCCCGATTGATCCCGCGCCCGATTATCCCTTAGCCATTGATTTTCCCCTATGATCCGACGACCCATAGCCAATCAGGCCATCGAAAATTGGAATTCCATATATGACATTTCTTTCCGCCCTCCCCCGGATCTCCGATCCTGATTGGCCCTCGGGCCCACCATAAATTCTCTGCTCATTTATAAAGGCTCATTTCCTTTGTAAATTTCAAAACGTATTTTATATCGTTTTATGTAAAGTATTTTCCATTTCCTCTTTTCAAATCGGATCGACATAGTTTCATTGTATATTATATTTGGCCTCGCTCCCGCTCCTGATTCCGATTGAGATTGTTCATATACCCCGGTCCCACCTTGAAGACCTCCGCCATTTCAAATGTAAAAACATTCTTTCCTTTGTAAAAGTGCCGAAAATATTTTATATTCATTTTTACCCCATTATCCCTTTGCCCAGTTTTTCATCACTCTTTCTCACGTGCCAATCGCATCGGAAGTTTCACATTTCACTTCACATATATCTCCCTCATCCCTTCGATCGCCGATTGCGATTGATCCATCATGTGACATATTACAATGTTTTATCACATATCACGTCTTTACCCCCTCTCCTCCGATTCTGATTGTAATGTGGACTCTGCCTCCTTCCCTTTCCATTCAAAGAATTGATTTTTTCCCTTCACCGAAAGCATTATTTCATTTCACAACATTTTTCTAAAAGTCGATTTTATTCAAATAAATGATGGAAGGAAAATGAAACAGTCAGTTGGCCGAAGAGCTTAAATTAAAAGAAAGATATCTACAGCAGCAAAGAAATAGGATCGGATTGCCTCTTTTTCCTTTGGTGAATTTTCAAGAGGTCAAAAAGTATCGCTGTCCCTTATTTTCAGGGGCAGATTTTTGTATTTCTTTTCTATGATTTCACTTCAGTTTTTGAGCTGTCAAACAACTCCCTTTTCTGTGAATCTATGTTCCCACATTTCAGTATATTTAATGTCATTTTAAATCATTTGAAAACAAGTTTGAGAAGTCTGTAATTCAGAAGTAGGGGAATACTGTGGAAGAAAATCGTTGCGCTTCATTGTACAGTTTGACCAGGGATTAATAAGAGATGCAGCTCTGATTTGTGGGATCCATGTGGTATGAGATTTAGAATTTTTTTTTCTCGTTTGTTTCATATGTGAATTTTTATGTTTCACCTCTCATCCATAAACATTTCTTGTTGAATGTTTTCAAGATAGAAAGGTAGAATCCATTTATATGCTCTGCCTTGGGAAATCATTCATCCCCTGTCTTTTTTCTTATGTTTGAAGAGGATCCATTTATTGTGCCCTTTTCAGCTTCTCACCAGTCTTTCCATCCCATATTTATTAAACTTTAATTGCTAAATTTCCTGCCTACCTTGCCCCATGAAATACCCTGTGTCCTGATTTAATCTCTAGTTTCAACTGTCTCATTTAATCACACACATCCTTGAAATTCATTCATTTTTATTAAAAAAAATTCCCATCATTTTACCTAGCCTAATATCAGCCCACTAGTGCGTTTTATTGAATATCTATCTTTACGGAGAGAGCCCTCTCCTGACCTTATAGGGCTAGCTACAAGGCTGAGCGTGGTTTAGTTGTTACCCTGTTTTTCCCTTTTCAGCCTGGGGTCTAATTCAGGTGCTAACATCATTGGTGAATCCACTGGGGATCGAACCCAGAATCTGGAGATCCTGACTTCCTTGTAGATATTGAAGTCCAAAGAGAAAATTCCTCCATTGACGACTACATTTCGAATTCTCCTCAGTCCATCACTATAACTAATATTCTTGAGCCTTCAAAGTCATCAGGAACAACATTCCCTCCTCCCACTTCATCACCATCCCCTTCAGTCAATTCCCAATTATCATCTCCTCCATCAACACCTCCCCCAAAATCCAGTAATACAAACACTGTTGTAAATCCACCCAGAGTTATGGTTGCTAGATATGCACCCCTGGTTTTACCTCAAGTTCTCAATGATATGCCTGCTGACTATCAAAGAAAAATTCTTATCATTGATGCTACTCAAAGTATTACAGCTCAACAACACGTTGATAAAATGAATGAATTTTTTTATTTACATGAGGTGGAAGCAGAGAATGTAACTACCAGGTTGTTTGTTCAGAGCTTCGGAGGTGAAGTTAGGAAATGGTTCAGAGCCTTACTAGTAGGCTCAATTCACACTTTGCAGGAGTTGCACACCTAGTTCTTGGACTGATGGGAGGTAAAAAATAACCCACTCCAATTTCTGTCTAAGTATGAAAATATTAAGAGAAATGTGGGTGAAACTATGCAGGACTATTGTTTAAGATTCAATGTTGTATATAATGCTATTCCAGCTAACCTGAAGCCTCCTATGGGATTAGCATTGCTAAAATTCCCAGATGGTTTTGATGCCGGTATGGCATATCAACTGCGTGAAAGAGATCCCTCTTCACTTGAAGACATGCAGAAGATAGAAGTAAGCGTTGAAGCTAATATGCTGGCTAAAAGAGCACGAGCCAGAGATGAGAAAAGAGTCACAGTAAAAGAGTAGGCCTCTCCTTCAGACAGAAAAATGGACACTCTGATCAGAACAGTGGAAAAAATGGTTGATAGATTAACCATTACAGATAGACCCGAGCCTCAAATAATAAATCCGAATTTCAGAAGGCAGCAGCCACAATTTAGAATTAAACAGAGAGAGCAAAGAGCGCAGGACCAAGAAGCGCCACCATAGCAGCAGATTAAAAAACCATTGCAGTAGAACTACGTGAAAGGGACAGAATCATATGACGATGATCTGGTGATTGAGGCTAATCATTTTTTCACAGATGATGGTGCGCCAATTTTCCTCACAGAAGACGAAGAATACACAGTGGTGACTCCAAACATTCAAAAATACCAAAATTTCATTTTGGCCAATGACACAGTATTGGAAGAAGAGTCCGATGATTACCAGAGAGGATATATGAATGCTCTGTCGGCTCAGCAAAGGTAGTACTCTTTAAGGAATATAGATGTTACAATCAGTCCCATTCAAAAAATAAAATAACTTCAAATGAAGAATGATGCACAGAAGAAAGGAAAAGAGTCGGCCGATCCTTCCTCCAGCAAAGCACCTGCAGCTACTAATACAGCCAATGAAAAGAGCCAGCAGAGCACAAAAAAGAAGCAAACAGAAAAGAAATACCCTCCCATTAAAGAGTTAGAAAAAGCTTCTTCTTTTAATAATTTAGAGAATGAAATTTCTAAGCTGAAAGTATCTATGCCCCTCACATATTTAGTGAAGAATAGTGCATATAAAAGTCAGGTGTCTAAAGTCTTGCAAATAGACTCTATTTTTGATATGGTTAATGTAGAGGATGACTACCCTGAACTAATTTTCGGTCCAGCCACAGAAGAATCTGAATAAATCAAGTCCTTCCCTTTTACCTGAGTCTTAGAGTACATGAGTTCATCTTGCATAATGCTATGTTGGACTTCGACGCCTCACATAATTTGATGCCCAAAGCTATCATGGAGAAGCTAGGCCTTGATATTACTCGAAAATACCATGTTTTGTATTCTTTTGACTCAAGTAGGGTCCATTGTATCTGTCTTATCAAAGACTTGGTAGTGTCTTTAGATCAGATTCCAGCAAAGAATGTCTTGATGGATGTAGTTGTTTCTGATGTCCCACCAAGGTTTGGAATGCTTCTATCTAGGTCTTGGGGTGAAAAACTCAAGGGAACTATGTAGCTCGACTTCTCTGATGCCACTATCCCTGTATTTAGCCAGTTGAGGAAGTCATATAGGGAAAAGAAAATTAAATATATGATTACCAACAAAGAGAAGCCAGTAAACCATCCTATTAATGTTATCCACACTGATTTGGAGTCCTTTGTTTTGTATTCTGATGGTGGTTTAAATGATGAGAATGTTCATTTTGTACAAGTAGATGAAATACCTCATATTTCAGAGAATTCAAGAGAATTCCTCAAACAAGAAAAATACAAAGCAGCAAACACTTCTGAGTCTCCTGCCTGCCAGCAGCAAAAAGACAGTGAAAGGCCATAAATCAGCCAAGTTAAAGAGGAGGAAGGAACAAAATTCCATCATCTACAGGAAGAAGAAGAAGGCCTGTGGAGCATGTATTTTGATGGATTTGTTGGTAAGGATGGAGCTGGTATTGAAATATGGATTAGGAGCTCTATTTTCTAGCCTGAAAAGGTTCCCATCAATGTTAGAGTTTGTGCTTATAAGTTGGCTTTTGATTGCTCTAACAATGAAGCAGAATATGAGGCTTTGATTGCAGGTCTCAAAATTTTGAGCTGAATGAAAAAAGGATTTTTGTGTATGGTGACTCCGAGCTGATAATCAAACAGCTGAAAGGAGAATACTAACCTAAAAATCCGAGATTGAGGGCATACAGAAATGCAGTTTTGGACATTTTTAAGACATTCCCAGAGTATACTTTAACAGTAGTACCCAGGATGCAGAATCTCATTGTTGATTCTCTTGCTACTACTGCAAGCAACCTGAAGATTCCGATGAACTCCAACAATAAGTTTGAGATCTATGTCAAACATAGGCATGATGTTCCGGATAATTTAAGTTATTGGCAAGTATTTTGGGATGATAATGAGATTAATGCATTTTTTCAAGGTGATGGAAAATTTAAAGACACTCCAATAGAAGGTGAGTATGAGGTTCATGATCAGGAGTTAGAAGCAAACCAGATGGACATATTGCAGCTAATGGACAATGTGACTCCTAGAGGTCTCATACCTCTAGAGGAGCTTTTTGACCAGGATGATGTTGCAAAGAAGCCAAGCTTGGTGCCCACTGAGAAAGGTGTCGAAGACGTGAATCTTGGAAAAGCTGACCAGCCCAAGTTTGTGAAATTGTCAAAGAGATTATCCCATGAGGTAAAGGAGAAGTATGTTAAGTTTCTTTTTGAATTTTCCGATGTGTTTGCATGGGATTATTTAGATTTGAAAGTGTATGATAAGAACATAATCCATCATACTATTCCTATCAAGCTGAATCAAAAGCCTTTCAGACAGAAGCTGAGAAGAATCAATACGAAGCTGCTGCCATCCATCGGAAAGGAGGTAAATAGGCTGTACAAAGCGGGTATCATAGTTCCCATTATATTTTCTGACCGGATTTCAAATTTGGTTCAGGTGCGTAAAAATACTGGAGAGATAAGATTGTGTATAGATTTTCAGAATTTAAATAAGGCATCCTTAAAGGATAATTATCCACTTCCGAAAATGGACCATATGCTACAGAAAGTAGTTGGAGAATCCAGGATATCATTAATTGATGGCTACTCAGGTTACAACCAATTCTTGGTACATGAGAAGGACCAAGATAAAACTGCCTTCATAACACCCTGGGGAACCTTTCAGTATGCTAAAATTCCATTCGGATTGAAGAACACTGGAGCTACTTTCCAGCGTGCAATGGACATTGATTTTGCAAATGAAAAAGATTTTTTTCTTGTTGTTTATTTGGATGATTTGACATTGTTTTCAGGGTCAGATGATGAGCATTTGTACCATTTGAGAGTTGTTTTTCAGCGTTGCAGAAAGTTTGGGATTTTTCTCAATCCCAAAAAGAGTCTTTTTTCCATGGATGAAGGCAATTTGCTGGGGCATATCATCTCTAAAAATGGTATTCACATTGATGCAACTAGAGTGGAGGCAATACAACTCATAGATCTTCCACGAAACAAGAAGGAGATTCAGGCCTTTAATGGTAAGATGAATTTTTTGTGCAGATTTATACCTAACTTGGCTAAGCATTTGAGAGAAATGACCAATATGTTGAAGAAGGATATCACTGTTAAATGGAGTAAGGAGGCTATCAAGTCATTCAATTTGGTAAATTTTTCTTTTTCCAATGCTCTAGTTTTGATTAGTCCCGACTATACTCAGGATTTTATTATATTTTCATTTGCATCTAGCATACTATGGCTGTTGTTTTAATGCAAAAGAGAGATGAGGTAGAAAAGCCAATTTCCTTTTTTAGTAGGACTATTAGAGATGCTGCTTTGAGATATAATATTATTAAAAAATAGGAATTGGTCCTAATCAAGGCATTGAAGGATTTTAGGGTCTATATTCTGCATTCGCATACTATAGCATATGTCCCTAACACAACAGTGAAGGATGTCTTGATGCAAATTGATCTAGAAGGTCGAAGAGGCAAATGGATAGCAGCTATGTTGGAGTATGACTTGGAGATAAAGCCTACGAAGTTGATCAAAGGCCAAGGCCTGGCAAAATTGATGGCCCAATCAAATCTGCGTGCCCTGGATATAAACCTCATAACAGTAGTAGTAGAAGATGAAGATGAAGGTTTGCTGGTTCCTATTTCAAATATTTTTCTGCAGTCTCCTTGGTATTCAGATATTGTTTATGTCCTTCAGCATCTGTCACCTCCTACAGGCATTTCTAAGAGTAAAGGTAGATCTTTGAAGCTTAAATCTACAAAATATTGTATTTTAAACAATACTCTGTATTGGAAAGACCTAGGAGGTGTTTTGCTCAATTGTCTTGTGGAAGAAGAAGCTCATAAGGTAATGCATGATTTTCATAAAGGCGACTGTGGTGGTCACTTGTTTTGGAAGACTACAACTAATAAGGTATTGAGAGTAGGGTATTATTGGCCCACATTGTTTTCTGATTTATACAAAAAAGTGATGAATTGTCATGAATGCCAAATCTTCCAAGGGAAGAAGAAATTGTTTCCTCTTCCTTTAAAACCAGTTTCAGTGAACGCGCCTTTTCAGTAGTGGGGGCTCGATTTCATAGGAGAGATTCATCCCGTGTCCTTAGCATAGCACTAATGGATATTGACGGGGATAGATTAATTTACGAAATGGATCGAGGCCATCCCAGCGAGGCAAGCAACTAACACGGTAATTATTCAATTCCTTGAGACGAATATTTTATCTCGTTTTGGCTGCCCGTGTAAAATTGTAACAGATAACACATCAGCGTTCCGATCCAAGAAGATGGTTGATTTCTGTGACAAATATAATATCGCGCTGGCCATTCAACGACATATTATCCACAAGGAAACGGCTTGGCAGAGTCATCAAACAAGTCGCTAATAAATATAATTAAGAAAATGCTGGAGGCAAATAAAAGAAATTGGCACCGAAAGCTCATCAATGCACTGTGGGCAGACAGAGTTAGCAGTAAAAAATCAATAGGTATGTCACCTTTTTAATTGGTTTATGGAACTGATGCCATCTTTCCTACATCTCTTACAGTCTCAGTTATGAGATTATTGCAAGATGTTTGCGGCGAGGACGATGACAATCAGCGAAGGATTAATCATATGATCCACCTTCAACAAACAAGAGAAGAAGTGTCACAGAAAGCGAGTCAGTTGCAGGACAAGATTAAAAATATCTATGACCGAAAGACTAAAGCAAAAAAGTTTCAGCTAGATGATGTAGTGTTGAAATGGGATGCAAGAAATGAAGACAAAGGGAAGCACGGTAAGTTTGACAACCTTTGGAAGGGACCATATAGAATTAAAGCATACAGGGGACATAATGCCTTCTTGATTTTAGAAATGGATGATTAGGATTGTCCTGGAGAAGTAGTAAATGGTAGGCTGTTGAAGCACTACCATTGTTGAAGACAATAAATCAGAATCTATGTCATCATCATTGTATATACCATGTTATTTTGCTCACAGTTCAAGTACACAGTCATTCAAGTTTGGGGCCCGAGGTGAAGGCTATAAAACTTGGATGACATGTGTATGGTTTGGTTTTATTTCAGTTTTCAGTCTTAGTCTTGAGTCAGAGTCAGTTTGCATTTTGTGTCAGTTTTCAGCATTTTTGACTCCATGCCCAATGGATAAGGCTACTTGGTCTACGGTGTTCTTGGCATCTCCAAGGAGCTACCATCTGTTGTAGAGTCTGATTCATCCTCCTTTAGCTCAAACTCTATCTTTTCAGGTTCCTTTGATAGGACTTCATGTTTAACAACATCTTTCACTTCTCTAAACACCACATCTCGGCTGTACACAACCTTCCTAGTTTCTGGGTTCCAAAGCTTGTAACCCTTTAAACCATCCTTATACCCAATAAAGATGCACCTTTCAGATTTATTATCCAACTTGGTCCTTTTCTTCTTTGGAACATGTACATATGCATCACATCCAAATACCCTTAGATGTGAAAGAGAGGGTTTCTTACCAGTCCATACCTCATGTGGAGTCTTATCCTCCAACGCCGATGAAGGTGATCTGTTAACTAAGTAACATGCAGTCTCCACTGCCTCTACCTAGAATTTTTGTCCTAACCTGGTACCACTGAGCATGCTTCTTGCCTTTTCCATCAAAGTTTTGTTCATTCTTTCTGCAACTCCATTTTGCTAAGGTGTATATGGAGTAGTATTTTGCCATGCTTTACCACACTTCTTACAAAACTCTTCAAATTCTTTCTTGCAGAACTCCCCACCATTATCTCTCCTCAACACCTTTATCTTCTTTTCTGTCTGGTTTTCCACCAGAGCCTTAAATTCTTTAAATTTGTCAAGACTTCAGATTTCTTCCTCAAGAAATATATCCATGTATTCCTTGAGAAGTCATCTATGAATGAAACATAGTACACAGACTTTCCCAGTGATGGAACTGACACAGGCCCAAACACATCACTGTGCACAAGTTCTAATATCTTGCTTGCCCTCTTAGCACCAGAAGGAAAACTCACCCGATTCTGCTTCCCATATACACAATGTTCACAGAAATCAAAATCCAGAGAAAAATTAGACATACCTTCTACCATACCATTTCTGTGCAATATCTGAAGGCCCTTCTCTCCAATATGTCCAAGCCTTTGATGCCATAACATGGTCTTTTCTCCAGAGACAGCTAGGCTTTCCGCTCCACTTTCAGAAACCATAGAACTATTACACCCATCAATAACAGTGCTACCTTGTAGCTTGTATAGAGTTCCAGTCCGAACTCCCCACATTAGTACCAGTGCTCCCCGAACCATCTTGTAGGAATCTTTCTCGAACACTGTTTTCACACCTGCATCATCCATCTTGCTTACAGAAATCAAATTTCTAGCCAATGCAGGAATATGCAGAACACCAGGAAGTGTTCTAATCCTTCCACCTTGCAGCTTCAGCTTGACCTTTCCACGTCTGATGATTCTAGCCCTCCTATCATCCCCTAGGAAGACATCACCACCATCATATTTCTCATACTCGCAGAACCACTCCCTATGGGGAGTGAAGTGAAAGGATGCACCTGAGTCAATCAACCATGACTCATGATCTACATGTGTATTTGAAGAAGAAGCCAAATACACATCCCCACCTTCATCCGAGGTGGTTTTTGCCTCTGCAGAAGGACCTTCATCAGATCCCTTTCCTTTCTCAGGAGCTTTAGATCTGCATTTCTTTTTGTAGTGCCCTTCCTTTCCGCATTTCCAGCACACCTTTACAAACTTTCCAGGAGATTTAGATCTCCCTCTAGATTTAGATCTCCCACTCGAAACCTTATTCTTGTTTCTGTTCTGGGACCTTCCTCGTACAGATAAGGCATCTCCATTCTCACCCTCCATATTTCTCCGTCTCATTTCCTCCGACAGCAAGGCTGAGACAATGTCATCAAAATTCAAGGTAGTTGTATTGCTACCTATTGCAATAACCAGACTGTCCCACGAGTCTGGTAGAGAGCACAACAAATTGATGCACTTATCTTCATCTGAGATTTTAATATCAATAGACGACAGCTGACTTACCACAGTATTGAAGGCGTTCAGATGCTCTGTCACCGAGTCTCCATCCTTCATCCTCAGGTTATACAGCTTTTTCCGCAGGAACAACTTATTCACCAGAGACTTAGATTGGTACAAAGTCCCAAGTTTTTCCTACAAGGTCTTCGCCGTAGCTTCCCCAGATACATTCAACAATACTGAATCTGAGACACACAACCGTATTGTGCTCTTAGCCTTCCGATCCAATTTCTTCCAGTCTTCATCTGACATCGCCGTTGGTTTAGTACCTGGATCTACCGCGATCCACTGATCTTTATCCACCAGCAGATCCTCCATCTTGAGTTTCCACAACTCAAAACTCTTACCATTAAATTTCTCGATCTCTATCTTTCCGCCGCTCGCCATATTCTTTCACCGCAAGAATCGATCCCGCAGATCTCCCACTGCACAGGGTCTACCACAGGCCCGAGCAAAAAACCCTCAACAACAAAGGCGTCCCCTTGAAGCCGAAACAACTCTGATACCAAATGTAGGTTTTAACCCTGAACAGAAATTATCTACACACGAATCTTATAACAGAAAATAAACAATTGCGAGAGCATAAAACATAAAACAAATAAACACAGAGATTTTCCCCTGGATCCCAAATCGGGATGACCAGCTTGATTTTGTAGGTTTTAACCCTGAACAGAAATATCTACACACGATTCTTATAGCAGAAAATAAACAATAGCAAGAGCATAAAACATAAAACAGATAAACACAGAGATTTTCCCCTGGATCCCAAATCGGGACGACCAGCTTGATTTTTCATTATATTCCTTTTAGTGTTACAACACATATATATACATGCCGAAGCATACATAAACCCCAATCCATTAACCCCGGATTAGAACATAACCGTAGTTCCCTTGACCGGATCTACAAAATACCAGGGGCCGAAAACCATCGAACCCCAAAACCATGTGCAAAACCATGCACAAAACCATGGGCGGATCCGCCCATGAAGTGGGTCCGCACAAAAACAAATTTTGGCTGGGGCGCTGCCCCGGACCCCAACGGTGGGGACTGCTTCGCCCCTCGTGACCCCCCAGCTACGCCCGACGCAACATACAGCGCGTGGGGCCAATCGTGGAAAGAATATAACACATACCCAACATTCTCCCACTTGTTGTTTTCTTTCCACAGGGGGCCACAGGAGAGCTTAGTCATTGGGCCAATTCCTCAACACCCATTGTTTCTCTACACCAAGAGAACTTCTGAGTGCTCACAGACTTCGTCAATGCATCTGCAACATTCTTCAAAGTGTCCACCTTTACTAGCAACACCCTTTTAGCCTCAACCATATCTCTAAAAAAGTGATATTGAACATAAATGTGCTTTGTCTTTGAATGATAAGCAGGGTTCTTAGCCAAGAAAATTGCACTTTGGCTATCACAGTCTATCCTTATAGCTTGTTGTACCAACCCCATACTTGAACACAATCTTTGCAACCAAACTGCCTCCTTGCTTGCATGAGTGGCTGCTATGTATTCTGCCTCTGTAGTTGAAAGAGCCACTACAGACTGTCTTTTACTCATCCAACTGACTGCGCCTCCAAATAGGCTAAACACATACCCACTTGTAGATTTTCTTTGGTCCAGATCTCCAGCCCAGTCTGCATCAACAAAACCACGAATGTCCAACATTCTTTCCAATCCCGGTCTTCCCTGGTAGCACAAGCCATAATCACTAGTGCCATGTAAATATCTGAAAACCCACTTCACTACTGTCCAATGCTCCTTCCCTGGGTTTGACATAAACCTGCTCAATACTCCCACTGCATGTGCAATGTCTGGTCTAGTACAGACCATTGCATACATCAGGCTACCCACTGCACTTGCATATGGAACACGGGACATATACTACTCTTCTTCTTGTGTCTTGGGACACTGTTCAGCAGACAGCTTTACACCTACAGGAATAGGAACCTTCACCGGTTTACTATCCTGCATATTGAACCTCTGCAATATAGTCTCGACATACTTCCTCTGGTTTAACCAGAGCTTCCTCTTTGCCCGATATCTCTTAATTTCCATGCCCAAAATATAATTTGTAGCACCCAGATCCTTCATGTCGAATTTGGAGAACAGTTGGGTCTTCAAATCTTGGATAATTTCTTTGTCATTTCCAATCAACAACATATCATCCACATACAAGACCAAATAAACAACACGGTCACCAATTAATTTAAAATAAACACAGTGATCCTCCTTGCTTCTGGTGAAGCCAAGTCCCCGTATATAGGTATCAAATTTCTGATACCACATCCTTGGTGACCGTTTTAACCCATACAGAGACTTCTTCAACCTGCATACCAGTTCTTTCTTACCCTTCACCATAAAGCCTTCAGGTTGCTTCATGTAGATCTCCTCTTCTAGATCCCCGTGAAGAAATGTTGTCTTCACATCCATCTGTTCTATCTCAAAATCAAATGCAGCAGCAACAGACAAAAGTAATCTAATAGAAGTAACTTTGGCAACAGGAGAAAAAATATCACCAAAATCAATTCCCGGCACCTGGGAATAACCTTTCGCTACCAACCGAGCTTTGTATTTCTCCACCTTGCCTTCTACATTCATCTTCTTCTTAAACACCCATTTGCTCCCAATGGGTTTCCTTCCAGCCGGCAACTCCACCAGATCCCATGCATCGTTTTTGTGCAAGGATGCCATTTCATCAACCATGGCCTCCTTCCAGAGTTTTCCATCCTCTGAATCTACTACCTCCCTGATAGTTCTGGGTTCATCATCAGTTATAGTTAAGGCAAAACCTGAACAGAAAGTAGATGGACTATACCTTTCTGGTTGCCTTCTTTCCCGAACTGATCTTCTCAAAGTTGGAGTTTGTGGCTCTTCATCTTCTGAGTCTTCTTCTGTTGTAGAGTCTGATTCATCCTCCTTTAGCTCAAACTCTATCTTCTCAGTTCCTTTGGTAGGACTTCATGTTTAACAACATCTTTCACTTATCTAAACACCACATCTCGGCTGTACACAACCTTCCTTATTTCTGGGTTCCAAAGCTTGTAACCCTTTAAACCATCCTTATACCCAATAAAGATGCACCTTTCAGATTTATTATCCAACTTGATCCTTTTCTCCTTTGGAACATATACATATGCATCACATCCAAATACCCTTAGATGTGAAAGAGAAGGTTTCTTACCAGTCCATACCTCATGTGGGGTCTTATCCTCCAACACTGATGAAGGTGATCTGTTAACCAGATAGCATGCAGTCTCCACTGCCTCTGCCCAGAATTCTTGTCCTAAACCGGTACCACTGAGCATGATTCTTGCCTTTTCCATCAGTGTTCTGTTCATTCTTTCTGCAACTCCATTTTGCTGAGGTGTGTATGGAGTAGTCTTCTGCCGTGCTATACCACACTTCTTACAGAACTCTTCAAATTCCTTCTTGCAGAACTCCCCACCATTATCCGTCCTCAATGCCTTTATCTTCTTCTCTGTCTAGGTTTCCACCAGAGCCTTAAATTCTTTAAATTTGTCAAAGACTTCAGATTTCTTCCTCAAGAAATATATCCATGTATTCCTTGAGAAGTCATCTATGAATGAAACATAGTACACAGACTTTCCCAGTGATGGAACTGACACAGGCCCAAACACATCACCGTGCACAAGTTCTAATACTTGTTTGCCCTCTTAGCACCAGAAGGAAAACTCACCCGATTTTGCTTCCCATATACACAATGTTCACAGAAATCAAAATCTAGAGAACAATTAGACATACCTTCTACCATACCATCTCTATGCAGTATCCGAAGGCCCTTCTCTCCAATATGTCCAAGCCTTTGATGCCATAACATGGTCTTTTCTCCAGAGACAACTAGGCTTTCCGCTCCACTTTCAGGAACCACATAACTGTTACACCCATCAATAACAGTGCTACCTTGTAGCTTGTACAGAGTTCCAGTCCGAACTCCTCGCATTAATACTAGTGCTCCCCGAACCATCTTGCAGGCATCTTTCTCGAACACTGTTTTTACACCTGCATCATCCATCTTGCTTACAGAAATCAGATTTCTGGCCAATGCAAGAATATGCAGAACACCAGGAAGTGTTCTAATCCTTCCACCTTGCAGCTTCAGCTTGACCTTTCCACGTCCGATGATTCTCGCCCTCCTATCATCCCCTAGGAAGACATCACCACCATCATATTTCTCATACTCGCAGAACCACTCCCTATGGGGAGTGAAGTGAAAGGATGCACCTGAGTCAATCAACCATGACTCATGATCTACATGTGTATTTGAAGAGGAAGCCAAATACACATCCCCACCTTCATCCGAGGTGGTTTTTGCCTCTGCAGAAGGACCTTCATCAGATCCCTTTCCTTTCTCAGGAGCTTTAGATCTGCATTCCTTTTTGTAGTGCCCTTCCTTTCCGCATTTCCAGCACACCTTTACAAACTTTCCAAGAGATTTAGATCTCCCTCTAGATTTGGATCTCCCACTCAAAACCTTATTCTTGTTTCTGTTTTGGGACCTTCCTCGTATAGATAAGGCATCTCCATTCTGGCCCTCCATATTTCTCCGTCTCATTTCCTCCGACAGCAAGGCTGAGACAATGTCATCAAAATTCAAGGTAGTTGTATTGCTACCTATTGCAATAACCAGACTATCCCACGAGTCTGGTAGAGAACACAACAAACTGATGCACTTATCTTCATCCGAGATTTTAATATCAACAGATGACAGCTGACTTACCACAGTATTGAAGGCGTTCAGATGCTCTGTCACCGAGTCTCCATCCTTCATCCTCAGGTTATACAGCTTTTTCTGCAGGAACAACTTATTCACTAGAGACTTAGATTGGTACAAAGTCCCAAGTTTTTCCCACAAATTCTTCGTCGTAGCTTCCCCAGATACATTCAACAATACTGAATCTGAGACACACAACCGTATTGTGCTCTTAGCCTTCCGATCCAGTTTCTTCCAGTCTTCATCTGACATTGTCGTTGGTTTAGTACCCGGATCTACCGCGATCCACTGATCTTTCTCCACCAGCAGATCCTCCATCTTGAGCTTCCATAACTCAAAAATCTGACCATTAAATTTCTTGATCTGTATCTTCCCGCCGCTTGCCATCTTCTTTCACCACAAGAATCGATCCTGCAGATCTCCCACTGAACAGGTTCTACCTCAGGCCCGAGCAAAAAACACTTAGAAGCAAAGGTGTTCCCTTGAAGCCGAAACAAATCTGATACCAAATGTAGGTTTTAACTCTGTACAGAAATTATCTGCAAACGAATCTTAAAAAACAGAAAATAAACAATAGCGAGAGCAGAAAACATAAAACATATATACATAGAGATTTTCCCCTGGATCCCAAATCGAGACGACCAATGTGATTTTTCATTATATTCCTTTTAGTGTTAGAACACATATATATACATGCCGAAGCATACATAAATCCCAATCCATTAACCCTATATTAGAAAATAACCGTAGTTCCCTTGACTGGATCTACAAAATACCAGGGGCCGAAAACCATCGAATCCCAAAACCATGTGCAAAACCATGCACAAACCATGGGCGATCCGCCTATGAGTGGGTCCGCACAAAAACAATTTTGGATGGGCGCCCCGACTCCCAACGGTGGACTGCTGGCCCCTCGTGACTTCTCACCATTCTCGACGAAGAGCAATAGTGGGGCTAATCGTGGAAAGAATATAACACATACCCAACAGATTTTTCATTATATTCCTTTTAGTGTTACAACAAATATATATACATGCCGAAGCATACATAAACCCCAATCCATTAACCCTGGATTAGAACATAACCGTAGTTCCCTTGACCGGATCTACAAAATACCAGGGGCCGAAAACCATCGAACCCCAAAACCATGTGCAAAACCATGCACAAAACCATGGATGCAGACTACCCAGCGGAAATTAAGGAACCATTGCTTCGATGGGCGCCGCCCCTGTTTCCCGACAAATATTTTCCTTATAACACATACCCAACAAATATTTTCCTTATAAAAACCCATTTTCCCCTTTCGATTTACAAAATCGCATTATAAATCATTTTAATACATATGCGATTTATTTTATAAACCACTTCCCCACCATCACCATAGAACTTTATAATAAGAGTTTTATATCATATAAATCCCTGCTGTTCTAACCACTTCCCCACCATACTATGGAAACTTTGTAATAAACTTTATAACAAAGTCTAATATTAAAAATCCCCGCCGCTTCAAGTCCCTATTCTGTCGCATCGCAACTTTCATAAATGCGCCCCGATTAGCCCACTGCAAGAAATTTCGATGTGATTACATCGAATGGATCTCGATCACAAACCTTCGATTGGCCCCGCCCAATGCGATCCCGACCGTTGATTTGATTGCTGATCGGACGACTCATATGCAATCGGGCCATCGCGATCGGCACTTTCATAAAGTCCTTCCCGATTGATCCCGCTCCTGATTATCCCTTATCCATTGATTTTCCCCTCCGATCCGACGACCCACAGCCACTCGGGCCATGGCTAATCGACATTCCATATATGACATTTCTCTCCGCCCTCCCCCCGATCTCTGATCCCGATTGGCCCTCGGGCCCACCATAAATTCTCCGCTCATTTATAAAGGCTCATTTCCTTTGTAAATTTCAAAACGTATTTTATATCGTTTTATGTAAAGTATTTTCCATTGCCTCTTTTCAAATCGCATCGGCATAGTTTCATTGTATATTATATTTGGCCTCGCTCCCACTCCTGATTCCGATTATGATTGTTCATATACCCCGGCCCCACCTTGAAGACCTCCGCCATTTCAAATGTAAAAACGTTCTTTCCTTTGTAAAAGCACCAAAAATATTGTATATTCATTTTTACCCCATTATCCCTTTGTCCAGTTTTTCATCACTCTTTCCCACCTGCCAATCGCATCGGAAGTTTCACGTTTCGCTTCACATATATCTCCCTCATCCCTTCGATCGCCGATTGCAATTGATCCATCATGTGAAATATTACAATGTTTTATCACATATTGCATCTTTACCCCCTCTCCTTCGATTCCAATTGTAACGTGGACCCCGCCTCCTTCCCTTCCCATTCAAAGAATTGATTTTTTCCCTTCACCAAAAGCATTATTTCATTTCACAGCATTTTACTAAAAGTCGGTTTTATTAAAATAAATGATGGAAGGAAAAGGAAACATTCAGTTGGCCGAAGAGCTTAAATTAAAAGAAATATATTTACAGAAGCAAAGAAATAGGATCAGATTGCCTATTTTTCCTTCGGTGAATTTTCAAGAGGTCAAAAAGTATCGCTGTCCCTTATTTTTCAGGGGCAGATTTTTGTATTTCTTTTCTATGATTTCACTTCAGTTTTTGAGCTGTCAAACAACTCCCTTTTCTGTGGATCTATGTTCCCACATTTTAGTATATTTAATGTCATTGTAAATCATTTGGAAACAAGTCTGAGAAGTCTGTAATTTGGAAGTAGGGGAATAGTGTGGAAGAAAATCTCTGCGCTCCATTGTACAGTTTGACCAGGGATTAATAAGAATGCAGCTCTGATTTGTGGGATCCATGTGGTATGAGATTTAGCATTTGTTTTTCTCCTTTGTTTCATATGTGAATTTTTATGTTTCACCTCTCATCCATAAACATTTATTGTTGAATGTTTTCAAGATAGAAAGGTAGAATCCATTTATATGCTCTGCCTTGGGAAATCATTCATGCCCTATGTTTTTTCTTTTGTTTGAAGAGGATCCATTTATTGTGCCCTTTTCAGCTTCTCACCAATATTTCCATTTCATATTTATTAAAATTTAATTGCTAAATTTCCTGCCTACCTTGCCCCATGAAATACCTTGTGTCTTAATTTAATCTCTAGTTTCAACTGTCTCATTTAATCACACACATCCCTGAAATTCATTCATTTTTATTAAAACCTTTTCCCATCATTTTACCTAGCCTAATATTAGCCCACTATTGCATTTTATTGAATATCTATATTTACAGAGAGAGCCCTCTCCTGACCTTGTAGGGCTAGCTACAAGGCTGAGCGTGGTTTAGTTGTTACCCTGTTTTTCCCTTTTCAGCTTGGGGTCCAATTCGGGTGCTAACACCTTCCATTTAGGAAATTTGTGTTCATTTAGTTTTCATCTCAGAGTTTTCTTTTCGTTAAAATGCATGAGTTCACATTGCATTGAAAATTATTTTTTGAGATCCGTCATTGAACTTAGATTACATTGTTTAATGATTGAAAGCTAAAAATCGCATTGAGTGCATTCTCTTTCATTAAAAGCATGCATTAAGTAGATTCTCATTTCATCGAAAAATGCATTGAGTGCATTCTTATTATTTCAAAAGAAAAAGGAAATTGTGCATAGATTGCAATTGCATAGTTTTCAAAAAAGAGGATTTTGCATATATTACATTGCATAATTCAAATCATTCAATGTTTTAGATTACTTTTGGATAGTGAAAGTCATATAGTTAGGAAAAAGTTTCGTTTGCAGTATTTTGCATTATTTTCTGAGACTCTTCCCTTAACTAGATATCATTCATCGAATTTAAAGATTTCTTTCCTCATATAGCTGCATATAGGATATTGTCAGATGACATTCGATAGAGCCTTGAAACTGAGACATAATTAAAGATCAACCACAAACTTTATTCAATCAACCTAAGGAAGAATTGAAACCTAAAACAAATATTTTTAGAGGTCTAGGCTAGTAACGTGTTTCGGCGTCATTAAAACTAGTAGCTATCGTTCGCCATCTGGCTTTAGACAACACTAGTATGGACTTGTGCTCCCCGTACCCTCACATATATAAAGGGAGACCCTCATAGGCTACAATCCTTTATCCATAGGAAGCCGAGTCTGTAGCCCTATAACCGTGATACACCGAACACAACATTCGGGGAGACTACCTGCACGTACATTAATTCCTTGGTCATTTCTCTTTCATTTGATCACCAAGGTGTATATGGCAGTTCATGGAAACTTGGTACACCCTCTTTCTTAGATTACCTGAGTAGTCATTTTGGTCTTTCGTGACTCTCTAAAATTGAAAAGATCATCGAGAACTTGTCCTTTCACGCTCATTTCATCCTGAAAGTGATAGAGTCACCTTTTTCCTATTTATCGACTCTTAAAATATGAAACGACAGAGTTTTGTTTCAATGTCTTAAAATATTAACTGCCTATGAAATACTCTTGGATAAATTTATCTTCCTTAGCGTTTTGTTTTACGGTTGTTTCCAATGGAAAATTTTCCATAGTTTACCAACCAAGGAATCCCCTCTCAAGGGAATCCTGGTCCTTTCCCTTCTTTTGGGAATGTTGGTGCTCCTTATATGGCAACATTGTACCTGCCTGGATTAACTGTTGGGTTGCCTGTTTGGTTGTTCTCGACCTCTGTGGTCTCAAATGTTCTGCCCATAGTACAACCATCCCCTCCAGTTGGACAACATCATGTTGATTCTAAGGTGGATCTCTCCCCTTCTTTGCCTATTACTTCGTCCTCCTCCTCTACTTCGCCTGGTGAAAGTCTAGATTCTAGTAACTAGGTGGCTACGAAGAAGAAGAAGAAGATGAAAACGAAGAAGTTAGATAAGAGAGAGGCCAAATCTGTGGCTATTGCACCTAAGAAACCTTCCCTTGATAAACCATCTAACCTTCTATGGAAATTCAAATTCCCTTGCATGTTGTGGAAAGTTGACCACTTTCTTCAAGACTACCCTGGCATTCCCAAGTTGCTTGAAGTATGGTCTGACGGCCGTCTGTCATTGCCTTTGGCTTCTGGAAGCCATATTGGTGGCACATATTCGACTAGTACTGATAAGACTCATAAGAAACAGGTTAAGACCACGAATCCCTGTAAGTTGTGTGAAGGGCATCATCTCATTCACCTTTTTCCGCACATGGATGAAGCCACGAAAGTGTTGGACAACTCTACTATTTCTGCACCCTACCTTCCAATTGGTTACTAGAAACTTTATTTGAGTCCTCCGCTAGTTGATTCCATGATCAATCAAGATTCATCCTTGGTCAATCCCATTCCCCCAGAAATTCAAATTCATGAATCCGTTCCCAGCAAACCATTGGTTGTGGAATCGGTTGATCTGATTCTGCCTATGGTTCATCTGATCTTTTCCATTGAGAATGGATCTCATCCCCCTCATGTTATTCTTGTTTCTACAGATTCCTTCGAATTGGAGAAAGATTCTCCCATCCCTGTAGTTCAAGAAGCTGCTCCTCCTGCTCGCACGATGGAGGTCCAAGAGGATGCTCCTCTTACTCCCGTAACACCAGGGGATGACCATTACATTCTTGTGGTACCCCCTCCGAGTAGTTTGGTCGCTTCCTTCGATTGGAGTAGACTTGTAGGATACCGTCTTCCTTCTTATGTGCCCTTTGAGATCATGGTACAAGCCTTCAATGTGGTCGTACCCAGCACCATTATAGATGAAAGCGTGTCTGTTAGTATTATGTCTTCTACTACTTGGAAAGCTTTTGGTTCTCCATCGCTTGTGCCTATTATGCAGAATATGTTGGCTTTTGACAGAGGAACTAGTCAACCGTTAGGGATCCTTCCGAAGTTGCATATTAATTTTGGAGGGAAAATCGTCTATATAGACGTGATGGTGGTCCAAGGTCCCTTGGATTTTAATTTACCGTTGGGGTGTGACCATGATTATGCCATTGGTGCACTTGTTTCCTCCCTCTTTCGTGTGATTTTTTTTCCACACAAAGGTCAGATTGTGACCATTGATCAGCTTTCATTCTTTGGTCCTGAGGTGGCAGATGGCCCACCATCCTCTCTGTCAGATCTTTATCCATTGGTTGTACCTTCCCCATCATAGGTTAATTATGTGGCTACCTGCCCCGTGCTCGCATTCAGTGATAGTGTCATTGTGCATCATGTGCTGGGGGCATTTGGTCCTGATTTCCATGATGTTTTTCTCCCATTAGATGTGAAACTCTTGGAAGCCATGACCTCTTATGCATTATGATAAAAGGTCGTCAGAGCATGGTTCGTTTTCTTGTGTCAAGCTCCCTAAAAAATGAAACAAGGTCATCAGAGCATGGTTTGTTTGCTTGTGTCAAGCTCCTTAAAAAATGAAATAACGTCAGTGGAGCATAGTTAGTTTTCATGTGTCAAGCTCCTTAAAAAATGAAACAAGGTCATCGGAGCAGAGTTCGTTTTCTTGTGTCAAGCTCCTTAAAAAATGAAACAAGCTCTTCTGAGGATAGTTCATTTTCTATTTCAACTTCATTAAAAAATGAATTAGCTCATGAGGATAATTCTTTTAATGTGTCAACCTCGTTAAAACAATGAAACACGTTCTTTTTCAATTCGAGTATTTTCCAGATCTTGTAAAATCCTAGTCGATTCTTTCTCTTGATCTTGTAATTGAACCTTCACTCCATCCATTTTTCATTAACTAGGATGGATTAAAGCTTGGGGGGAATGTACCTCGAATTGAGTCACCATTTTGGGGGCATGAAAATATTTTCAAGCATAGTTTGTTTCCATTTCAAGCTTGTGTAAAAATGAAACCTGTTTCAAGCATAGTTTATCTTTGTTTCAAGATTGTGTAAAAATGAGACCAACTTCAAGCAGAGTTTCCCGTGTTTTCGAGCTTGCGTAAAAATGAAACCATTCCCATTTTACCTCTCGTGATTGCCATTTTATTAGCTAGTTTTTTCGGATGAGCCTTGGTTTTCTCATTCCATCATCACTATCTGCTTGGCTGATCATACGCCTTCACTTGATTGTTTTTCCCATTCCTAAGGAACCGCTATAATGAGCGGTCTTGTTAGCCAGTCTCTTGACCTTTACTTGTTCTGAGCAGTTCCACCATGACCGAAACCAGTTGCTACCCTTAATACCACTCGTTCCTCCAGGAGGAGTCAAATTTTAGCTCTTTTCTGACTCTCTAAAATCTGAAAATATTGTGGAGATTCTTGTCGTTTTGAACTCATTAATGGTTGTGAGACGATATCTACCCAATATACGTTTACCCCTTTTTCGGGCTGGGATAGATTATTTACAAAAAATGAATACCTTAGCCTATCGCGACTAGGAGGTTCTTTCAGATATTGTTTTCTACCTTTTCGGATCGGAGGGACTATTTACGAATAGGGATATGCTTGAGTTTTCTTTTCCGCTTCTTTTCAAACTCTCTAAAGATGAGAATATGTCGAGTTCTTCCTTTTTTAGACTCGTTAAACCATGACGAAATCATAAATCGTCACCATGACGTTAATCGAGTTCCTCCTTCCTAGGGCTCGTAAAATGTACTAGGATGGATTTTTCTGAAGGAAAAACTTATAGGACAAGCATATTCTATCCTCTTCAAGCTTGTGTAAAAATAAAGAGGTACTAACCAGAAATGGTGGGGGAAAATGGAAGTTATTCATTAGTTGTGTCGGTAGTATGTCACTCTTGAACATGCCACTTAGCTACAGTTCGTGTCAGGTTGGGATATCTTCTTTCTGTCACTTTGCCTCCATGGGTTTGGGAAATCCGTTTGCCTCTCATTTAATTACCAATTTTTTCAACATGACATCTGATCCTATTTGACTCAAATGCTGCCAAATTCCTGAGTTATGTTGCTGATATGTTCAAGAGAAAATCCTTTTGTAGTTTGTACATTCCCTGATCCTTTGTTTCAGTCTTGATTCACACTCATATTACCTTCTTTGTTTCGTGTCGATGATGTGGGATTCATTATGAACCTCCTTTAACGGATCACCTTTAGCTCATTATCTGGGAATTCGATCTAGAGACTCCTTTTTGGTACCTTAGAGCTTGCTTGCCCTAATGAAAAGTTCTTCACATTCAACGATAGGTTCACATTATTGGCCTTCGATCAAGTGATTTCACGGGTGTTCGATAGTGAGATATTAGACCTTTGTTTGTGAGGGTGTTGCAAACATGCTTGGATATATACCTGCCGGAGGAGATCCTCAACATCAAGGCTTGGTTGTAAATTCCCCTTGTATTTATCATAATAAAATGAAAATGATGTTTATCTTCCACTCTTTTTTACATTTATAATGATATTTCTAGCATTCCTTGATTAGTTAGATAAATTGTAATTGTTTTATGTTTTTCATGATTTTACGCTTGTCGTGGTGTCTTGACCGTCTGTACAAGTAATCGAATGTTGGCAGCAGCGTGTATCGAGCTTGAGAAGAACGAAATATCAAGAAGTTTCAACGAAAGACGACAACATAGCATTTGAACAGGGTAGGCCATATTCTTTGCTCTGAATTTCATTTACAATCTAGGAAGGTAGATGTTAGTATGTTCTCGTAGTTGCTAGACCCACCCTAGGGCTAGAGGGATTGTCTCTGTCCGCAGAGAGTATTTACCTGGAAAACACCTATATGTAAATTTTTTTTCAACATAATAGAATATTTGAGTAGTAGAGCAACGGGTGGTTTTTTTCTCTAGAGAGGGTTTTCCACCAGAAAATATTTGTGTCCTCTTATGTGCATGTTTTTCTTGTTGATTCTTTATGGTATTTTATATGGTGATTTTACATGCTTAGCTAATAGATTATTGAATCTGGTGTTTTTGGTAAAAATAATTAATATTAAAGATATCATAGCACTACTAGTTCATCCCCACCAACTCTTCTAAGTGGTGAACACATTATAACACTCCAAAACTTGAAAAGGGACAAAATACACCTCCCTAAAATTCCAACCTGAGTATTATCTGGTAGTCACCTAAATACTACACAAAAAGGAACAATTATGGTAAATTTGCAATCTCACTGCAACTCAAGTACATGATAGGACCCCTCCAAAAAGAGGTGAAAATCATAGAGAATAGACCAAATGTAAAGAGACTATGACAATGCTTAAAATCCTATTTTCTATCTAAATAAAGAGAAAAATTTTCAAACCGAACTAGGGCTGATAACTAGAACAAAAACCTAGAAAGACTATTGTAACCATCATTAGAAGGAAATCATGACGAACAAAATGAAAAAGAAACCAGAATTTGTCCAACGACTAAAGAGACTTGAGATCTAATTGACCAAAAAAAACCAGGATAATGATCCAGTACTCCAACACAGTAGTCACTATTCCAATCACTATTAGAAAGCCAACACAATGAATAAAATTACAAATAACCCATGATACTACAAACGACTTGAGAGAATAGAGAAAATTATATACAACCTCTAATAAATCAAACAATGAAAGGAGAAATATTAGCTTAAAAGAATCATACCACCATTCAAAACCAGGACAAGGAATGAGCCTGAAAAATTCCAATAGACGTAACCGAACAAGACTATGCCCCCACTTCTAACAAACAATAACATACTACTCTAACCAACCAAGAATATACAAAAACCTCACCAACTCGAAACACCCAATGGGGGATGAGGAGTAGACCTTGCCTCCGTTAGTACCAACCTCATACCATAACCAACCTTTACACATAACTGCCTATTTAAAGCCACAAATCCATTGGGTAACATACACTCCCTCTGCAATGATCCCTTTCCACTTCATTTAAAAAAAGATGACACCTATAACAAATGGCACACCTCCCAATTATCCACCCATGTCCAAAATATCACCTCATAAGGAAACAAAGAATTTTGAAACAAGAATTTTCTCCATTAAAATCATGAATGCTTTCTAATAACACAATTCTTTATTTAAAATATTGGCCTTTATATTTCACCAAATTCTTAATTTTTTTTTTTTTGTTATTGATATGAAATTATACTAACTATTAAACATGAATATTATCCATCAAAATCATGAATGTCTTATAATAACACACAAAATTTAGGTTAGAAAATAAGCTCCTCTTTATTTTTGACCAAATTCTCATGTGAAATTATATTTAGTATTCTATAAGAAATTATATTTAGTATTCTATAAGAGAAATAGATTCAATGAGATGCTTCTTAGCATGCGGCCTTTACATGGTAAATATATATTAGATATGATTTGAGTTAAGTTTCCAGGGTTTTACAAGCGAAAGTATTATTTTTTATAATAATTACAACAAATTACAAATACTCAAATTCATAATTGCAAGTTTACTTTATAATATGAAAATCAATATTTAATTTCTAGTTATTAAATATTTGAAAAATTAATTTACATGATTTATCATAAAAAGGATATATATATGTGCAATTTAGTAGTCCACTTCAATTTTTCAATACTTAATGGTTGATTTCGATCGATCATTAAATATATAAATTTTAAAGGATTCAAGGTTCATATTGTTGTTATTAATTAATCTCAATGTTTAATTTTGCAATTTTAATAATTTATCAATTGGTTTGTTATCACTTAATAATATTAAAAATTGCACAAGTTTCATATTGTTGTTATTACTTAATCTCAATGCTTAATTTTGCAATTTTAATAATTTATCATCTAACTTTTGTATCTATGAATAATATTAAAATTTGCACATTTAATATTTTTGTTAAGATTAAAATTGAGATATTTTTATAGAAATAACTAAGAAATGTTTGAATGACTAATTAAGTAATATAATTTTGAAATCTTATCAATTTTTAAGAAAAGGTTTGAATATTAATAATATTTTATGAAAATTTAAATAGAAATTTTCAAATATAAAGAAAATGGAGAAAATAACTAAATTTTGAAATGTATAATTGATATTTTTTTACTTGTAATTGTTCATTACAATTTTAGGTGAATATGTAACAAGTAGGATTTGAACCTCAGTGGAAAGTGTAACAATTCTTTCTTTCAATGATTTAATTGAGAATGCATTTTTTTTTTTAACAATTTTAGATTTGTTTAAAACTTACAAATGTTGTTAATACACTCAATAGGATATTACTTCATTACAAGATGAAAACTAATGAAAATATTTTTCTTATATGAATTTTCCTTGGGTGAAGTTAGAAGAGATTATTTAGAGCATGTGGTTGTAGAGATTGTAAGATTGATTTGTAGTTCATAATTGTTCAAGAATCTATACACATGTATTCATGATGCAGCTTTAGATTTTGTTGTCCCTGTGACTAACACCTTCCAAAAGTTTTCCTACACTTGAATTTTGGAGCCTCCTTGTGATCTTATGATTTATCATTTCAAGTTGTTCATAGTCACTCATGATCAGTTTATGTTTTCTAAGGACTCCAAGTGTTGAAACCACTTGTTTACACATGCTTAGCCTTTGATGCATTCATAAGTGCACCCCTTTAGAGCAAGTCCAATTTTCAGTGTCTACCCTTAAAAATATACATTGTGTAGTCTTGGAAAATAGTTCCTGCGCAATCCTTAGTGACAGTATTTGCACAGTACTTAGTGGTAGACATTGTGTAGATCCTCGACATTGCGCAGTCCCTGAGTACTGTAACTGCACAGTTTTTAGGGAAAATGACTTTGTAGTCCTTATCTACATTCATTGCACAATTACGATGGACAATGAGAGTGCAATTATTCCAGTCAGTGTCTAATGAGACCCATCAATAGGTATATTATGAGGGTCACAATTCCATCTTCCAACCTTAAAACTATGTTTTTATCACATTTATTCACATTTTTTGTTATATTACGCTTACTGAGAAGAGTAAAAGGTGTTTGTCATATTATGTGGCATAATGTGGGCTAATTGCAGGAAAATGAAACACTTTTTAGATGCTTAATATTCAGGGGCTCGAAGGAGACAAAAAAGAGAGAATATAGGGGGGTTTTCCACCTCCTTAACTCCCTAAATAAATTTGGGATCACAATACTCTCTCTCATCAATTTGAATTCATTGGCACCCAAGCCACTACTAGCGCAAGTGAAGCTAAAGAAGGAAAATATACATCATTTTCAAGATGAAGGAAGAAATCACTACTAATTTCAAGGGAGATGCTGCAACTACCATTTTGTATACATAAACAAGAAGAAGAGCTCATTAGGATTCAAAGTTTATTTTCAGCTAGGTTTAGCTATTGAGCTCAAGATCTTGACACTGCCATTTTGAAATTTTACCTCATGTGTAAGAATTTTACTTTATGATAATGAGAATATAGTTATCAAGTTTCATTTGAGTTAGTTTTAGAGGGTTGAGACCCTTGGGTTTGGGTCCAACCCAGTGGCTTAGGTCCCTCTTGTGTATGTGTGTATTTTTTATTAGCTTCAAGTATTTGATAGTTTATTGCATTTCAATAGAGATTAATCTATAAAAAATTATGGTTGTAGCATCTACATCAACTCCCTTGTGCGAGGAGTGGAAGGATTCACAACCACAATCCAAAAATATTGTTTTTATGATTTATTGGAAATATTTTAGCATTAGTTGTATTGTTTTACATTTTTTTTCTGTAGCTTAGAAGTTATTTTAGTGATTATATCAATGTTATAGCACCAACTAGATGTTATTTAAATTTAACTCATATTTTCCATCATAAGTTATCTCATTTTGTCAATGATAAATGGATGCATGCATGTGAATGATTGCAGGGTTGTGTTGATATATAGGGAAGGGCACCTTTACCACTTCCATCTTGAGCTCCTTCATCTTCTCTTTCCACCTTCAAATTATGTCCCAAAACTTTGCTTCATAAGTCATTTTTCCTAGTATACTGTGAGCACTCATCCTAGTGCAAGATATACCTCTAAGAGGTCCTAATCTCAGCGAGGGCCTCAACCCAACCTCCCAAAATTTTCTTCAGCTTCCATCCACCTCTCCATACCATAAAGACATCATTTTCACCATGAAAATCCACTTGAAAGCCCTCCTGTAGCATTACAAACCCTCTTGTAGAAATACATGCCTCCTGTAGCAGCCACATGTAGCAAGCCTGTAGCACCACTTTCCTTCATCAGTTTTTATCCCCACTACAAATTTGAATTATTTAAGATGAATAATTACCCCCAACTATGATTTGATGATCATGGGAAGCTCCTGGGCCACTCCAACCATTCCTTTTCTTAATTACAAAACATAGTAGAATTAGTTCTTTTATCACAAGTATGATGCAAGTAGGCTACTGATTTTCAAGAAAGTGTGAGCTAGGTATATGATGCATGCGATTATGGTTGGTATTTTAATGAATTATTAAAGAAAAACTAGTCTCTTTTCTACAAGTATATGTTATCCCCCTAATTTTCTCTATTTTTGCCATTTTCCCCTTCCTAAATCATAACCATTTACCGATGTTTTACCTCTTTTATGCACCCTCATCTTGCACCAGTCCAAGCACGGTGACATATTTCATATAAAATTTATTTTTCATATTTTTAATTCAACTTAGCATTAGTTAATTATTTATTACATGATTTCTTACTTTTAATCAATCTTTGTAACTTATCGATATCTCCAATGTTTATTTGGTAATTAGAGTACTTACCGTGACCGCTGATCCTAGTGCAGGATCAGATCTTGCACCGTTGCCAACACAGAAAATCCTCGCAGCAGATCCAAACCTCCTTGATCACCGCCTCATTTTGAGCAGCTTCAACCACGACAGCAAGATCGATCTAAAGGCAGCCGAGACCGAATCTATGAAGGATGAAACCTGGAGATTGGCTACGGCCAGTTTTGCTAAGCTATCTAATTTTGAAGGCTAAAAAGCTAAATTCTACGTTTGGTTATGTAATCGTTTGAATGATCTATTTTTGCCTTTGGCCAAAGATCTATATAATGTAGAATGTAAATAGGACTAGGAGGCTAAGTTATTGATAGCAGAAGAGAACAGAGACACAGCCAGAGAGGTGGTAACAGGTTGTTGTATTTTGTTATCACTCGAATCTAGGTTGGACGATGTATTAATGTATGTACTTGCCTCAGTGAATTAATAAAAAGGGAGCTCCACCTCATGTTTTACAAATTGCGTTTTTGTATTTAAGCTGATGAATTGATTAAGGTTGTTGTGAAACCAACTCCAAAAATAGAAGAAAAGAGATATCAATGCCTTATAAATAAGCCATTTCGAGGGGGCAACCTCCAATACATTACATTAATGAAAAATTCTCGGATGATTCAAATTACAAAACCTCCTTTCTATATATAGGAGTCCATGGGGCCACAATGTAACCTAGCTGACCTAACAATAATAATTTAAGGGCACAATAATAACAATATGGGGGTTACAAGGGTACAATAATAAAAATAAGGGGGTTACACTAACAATAATAAGGGACTATACTATTAATATAGGGACCTAACATGCCCCTCCCCTTCAAAAAGTGTTGTCCTCAATGATTGAGTAGCTCTGGGTGCTTCTCTATAAAATTCTCATCCTCCCATGTAGAATCTTCAGTGGGTAAGTTCTTCCACTTGATGAGATACTCTGAAATTTATCGATTTCATAGCTATCGAGTTCTTGTTTCCGTGACTGCTTCAGGTTCCAATATGATTTTTCCTTCCTCATCAAGTTCGGGCAATATTGTTTGAACTGGAAGATTTTCACCAATAACCTTCTTTAAGCATGAAACATGGAAAATTGGATGCACTAGTGAAGAAGCAGGAAGCTCCAATTTGTATGCCATAGTACCAATCTTTTGCAACACCTTGTAAGGACCATAGTACTTTGGCGATAATTTATTATCCTTCTTAGCTTGCTTGAGAGACATTTGTTTGTATGGTTGTAGCTGTAAAAATACCCAATCTCCTACATCAAAACTTCTCTCGTTGCGATGTTGATCTGCCTATTGTTTCATTCAATTTTATGCCAAATTCAGGTTATCCTTTAAGAGTTGGAGAACTTCTTGTTGATGCTCGATGTGGTATTCCACTGCTTGAACCTTCGAATTTTTTCTAAAAGATGATGTGATGGAAGGTTGATGATATCCATAAAGTGCCATAAATGGGGTCATTTTTGTGGCAGTATGGAAGGAAGTGTTATACCACCATTCAGCGAGAGGTAACCACTTGACCCATTATGTTTGTTTATCAGATACAAAACAACGAAGATATCCTTCCAAACATTTATTTACGATCTCAATTTGACCATCAGATTGAGGATGATAAGATGAGCTATGAGCTAATTGAGTACCCAAACAAGAAAATAACTCCATCCAAAAATTTCCAGTAAAAATGGGATCTCTGTCGCTCACAATAACCTTTGGGTTTCCACGTAGCTTTTGAATTGTTTCCATAAATGTAGTAGCAACTGTACTAGCTTTAAATGGATGAGATAATGCACAAAAGTGTGCATACTTGGTAAGTCTATCAACTACCACCATGATGACACTCTTTCCTTCGGACTTAGGTAAACCTGTGATAAAATCCATTGAAATCTCCTCCCAACGTTGACTTGGAATGGATAAAGGTTGTGGAAGTCCCGGGGTCTTAATTGTCTCAACTTTATTCTGCTGGCAAACCAAACATTCTGCCACAAACTTTTGAATATCAGTTTTAAGGCCATCCCAAAAAAATTCTTTCTTCACCCTGTGGTAAGTTTTTAAAAATCCTGAGTGTCCTCCTAAAGGAGAAGTGTGCAATTCCAAAAGAATATTTTGTTTTAGTTGAGAATTCTTACAAAGATATAAGCGATCTTTGTACCATAAGGAATCATTTTTCCAACTAAATGTATCAGATGTACTAGGATCTTGCTGAAACTTTTGAATGAGTGTCCACACTTCTTCGTCCTTCTTCCATTCATCTCTTGCTTCGGTTATCCAATCTGGTTGGATAATAGAAATGGCACAAAGAAATGCTTCCAACTCTTCATTCTTTCTTGAGAGTGCATCTGCAACAACATTTAGCTTCCCTTTTTTGTAGATTATTTCAAAGTCATAACCCAACATCTTTGTGACCCATTTTTGCTTCTCTTCTAAAGCTAGTATTTGTTCCAAAAGTGTTTAAGACTATCATGATCAGTTTTTACCTTGAAGTGTCTTCCCATTAGGTAAGTTCTCCATTTCTTTAGTGCATGCAGTATTGCTAACATTTCCTTCTCTTAAATAGGTTTCTGTAAATACTTTCCTTTGATTGGACGACTTTCAAAAGCAATGAGTCTTCCTTCCTGCATTAAAACTGCACCAATTCCATTTCCTGAGGCATCACATTCCACAATAAAGGTTTTTGTGAAGTCTGGCGTAGCTAAGACCGGTGCTAGGCACATTGCCTCTTTAAGATGTTCAAATTCCTTAGTTGCTTCAGGAGTCCATGAAAATGCATCTTTCTTCAATAATGTTGTTAGAGGTGCTGCTATTCTCCCATAATTCTTAACAAACTTGCGATAATACCCTGTTAACCCGAGAAATCCTCACAACTGCTTTATGGTTGTGGGGACATTCCATTCCTTAATGACTTTAATTTTGTTAGGGTCTACCTTAGCACCCTCGCGAGATACAATATGACCTAGATATTCCACCTCTTTTACTCCAAAGAAACATTTGGATGTTTTTGCATATTTTTTTTTCTCCTGCAATAGTTTCAGCACCCTTCCAACATGTTCAACATGATCCTTCGAAGACCTGCTGTAGATTAGTATATCATCAAAAAATACTAGCACAAATTTTCTAAGGGAGGGTTTGAAAATGGAATTCATCAACCCTTGAAATGTAGAAGGTGCAATGGTAAGGCCAAAAGGCATGACCAAAAATTCATAATGACCCTCATGAGTTCGAAATGATGTTTTTGGAATGTCTTCAATCTTCATTCTAATTTGATGATATCCTGAATGAAGATCCAACTTGGTAAAATAAATTGCTCCATGTAATTCATCCAATAATTCATCAATCACAGGAATGGGAAATTTATATTTAATGGAAAGCTTATTGAGCTCCCTATAATCTGGACACATGCACCATGATCCATCCTTCTTGTGTACCAATACTACAGGAGCAGAGAAAGAACTTTGACTAGGTTGAATTATACTCGCCTCTAACATTTCTGTAATCATATGTTCAATTTCGCTCTTTTGGACATAAGGATATCTATAAGGCCTGATGTTTGGAGGAACACTTATTGGAATCAAATGAATAGCATGATCATGATCATGAATAGGTGGGAGTCCTTTGGGAGTTTCAAACACCTTGGAAGGATTGTCCAAGACTTGTTGGAGATCTGCGGAAATAGAAGATTTTAATGTTGGAACTTCCAGTGAGAATAATTGTGCAATTACGCCTCATTTTTCTTTCTTTAGAAGCTTTGTCATGACATTAGAGCTTATTATCTTTCCCGGCTTCCCTGCAATACCCCATAATTTGACTTCCTTTCCTTCTGAAAAAAATTTGAAGAAAATTTCTTGAAAATTAAAAGCTACCGTCCCCAAAGATTGTAACCATTGTACTCCTAGTACAACATTAGCACCTCCCATAGGAATGGAAAGCATTGGACTATTCAATACATATTCCCCGATGGTTATCTTGATATTATGGAATTTTCCAGAGCAATTTATATTTCCTCCATTTGTAACCATCACTTGACATTCTAGTGCTGGGTATAGGAAACAATTCAATTCCTTGGCTACCTTACAATAAATAAAATTATGGGTGCTACCTGAATCAATCAACACTATTACCTTTTTCTTCTTGATATGTCCTTCTATCTTGATAGTTTGAGGAGTGGTAATTCCTACCAATGCATTACACGATATGGTCGAACTAATTTCTTCCTCTTCTTGGGTTGGTTCCTGGTGTATATCCTCTTCTTGTTCATTTTCTTCTTCCTCTTCACAATCTATGTAAAATAATTTCTTCTCAACACACTTATGGCCTTTAGTGTATTTTCTATCACAACTGTAGCAAAGCCATTTCACTCTTTTTTCTTCCAATTTTTGTGGTGTCAACCTTGTAGGTTGTGGAAATCTAGGAGTAGCAACACTTTCCTCTTTATAGAAGTGAGTGGTAGGCTTCCTTGTCGCCATAATTTTACATTCAATTTTTCTTGCCAACCTGAATGCCTTCTCCAATGAATCAAGTTCCAAAACGTGAACTTCATGTTGGATGTTATCCTTTAAAGTACCTATGAAGAGATCAATCCCGTGTTCCTCTGGAATATCAGTTACCCTTATATTCAATTTTTGGAAGTCCTCAATGTGCTCCCCCATTAAACCCTTTTGTTTGAGATTTATCAATTGGCTAAAGAAGGTGTTGCTCTTTGTATCCTCATAATGTGTTATCATTTCCTCCGTAAAAATTGACCAAGTGACAATTTTTTTACGGGAGAAAAGTCATCGATACCATACAAATGTATTTTTTCCTAAATGTAAAGTTGCAATGCGTACCTTTTGTGTGTTTTGCACATTATGGAGATAAAAATATTACTCCATATGTAGTATCCATGTTACAGGATCCTTTCCATCAAACTTCCTCATGTCCATTTTTGGAATATGATGGTTCTTCCTGCCAACATTATATTTTATGAAATCACGATTAACATTTATTTTTTTCTCATCATGAGTTTCCTCTACTATATTTTCACCATTAGGAAACATTTCTTGTATCAACTTTGTCAAACCTTCCATGTCTTCTTTTAGATCATTCTTCATGTTTTCCATTTTAGCTTCCATGTCATCCATCTTAGATTCCATGCCGACTTCCATGCAATCTATCTTAGATTCTATGCTATTCTTCAAACCATTCATCTTAGATTCCACGCCTTTCTTCAAACCATCCATATTAGTTTCCACGCCTTTCTCGAAAACTTCCATGTCATTTTTTGTTTCTTTTTGCGAGAGTGAAATTTGTTGCACTTGCTCTTGTAATTTTGATATGTCATGTTTCCATTATTCATCTTCATGAGTCATAGTAGAGCTTTCTAAAGTCTTAATGGGTGTTGAATTCTTTTTAGGGGCCATTTTAGAATCCAATATTGATATCTATTCTACAATATGCACTTGGAATCAATTCAACTTAATTCTTCAAACAAGACTTATGCAATTCGGAAAAAAAATACACACCTTTTACTTTCTTTTGAGGAGCTTGATATTGAAATTGAATTATCTCTAGAATTGTGGATCCTAAATATCTGAAATTTAGCCCTGTAGTAGCCCTATAAAGCTTCTTTCAAATGCCATAGGTCTGATCTGATTTGGATTCTTCAAGGCAAAGTTATGTCCAATCTCCCACAATGACCCAATTTTGGACTGGTTCAGTAGAGCGAACTTGAACGACTTGCCACGTGTCATTGTTTCCTCCTTTGGCTCTGAAATTAATTGAATGAAAACTACAGTCTGTGTGCTTTTGGATACTATTTACGAAATTCCAATCTGATGCTCAGAGAGAGAGCTATGAATATTTTCCCACGATCACCTCTTTGAGATGAAATTCCGAAGCCTCAAAAAGCCCTAACTTCCACAGATCATATATCTGAAAATATTGCGAACCAATATCTGAAATTTTTTGACGATGTTCCTCAGGATTTTGGCTTTGAACTCTAAACATTTCAGCTTCTGAACCTTTGTAGAAAAAACTTTATTACGAAAATACCCTGATGACCTATTTATGATAAATTCAAGAGCCTGCAAAATGACCTAACTTGCACAGATCATATCTCCTAAAATATTACGAACCAAGATTTGAAATTTTGCAATGATGTTCCTTAGGATTTCAACTTCGCACTCTAAAAATTTCATATTCTGAACCTTCGTAGAAAAAAATTTATATCGAAAATGCCACGCTAACCTGTTTGGAGCAGCGAAACCCTTTAATCTCAAACCTATGATACCAAATGTTGTGAAACCAACTCCAAAAATAGAAGAAAAGAGATATCAACGCCTTAGAAATAAGCCACTTTGAGGAGGAAACCTCCAATACATTACATTAATGAAAAATTCTTGGATGATTCAAATTACAAAACCTCCTTTCTATATATAGGAGT
Organism: Pinus albicaulis; assembly: GCA_034641835.2. Classification (NCBI taxonomy): domain Eukaryota; kingdom Viridiplantae; phylum Streptophyta; class Pinopsida; order Pinales; family Pinaceae; genus Pinus; species Pinus albicaulis. The sequence goes on from CM076575.1 coordinate 685,427,092, forward strand.
CCATGGGGCTACAATGTAATCCTATTGGGCCACAATGTAATCCTAGCTGACCTAACAATAATAATTTAAGGGCACAATAATAACAATATGGGGGTTACAAGGGTACAATAATAAAAATAAGGGGGTTACACTAAAAATAATAAGGGACTATACTAGTAATATAGGGACCTAAGAGGTACCGAGTAGCGTTTTTATTTAAAAGGGAAACGTGCTGGTTGGCTAGGGCCCAGCCAACCCAGCACGTTTACCCCATTTTCCTATTTTCCTGTAATTTGTGTTTATGTTGTCAAGTGTGATTTAAATTTAAGCACATGCATTCTTGTTTGAGTGCAAGCAGATCCATTGTGTGAAGTAGATAAATTTCCTTTCCTGCACTTGATTTCAGATTGGTTTTCCTCCACCTGGTCCAAGAAGGAGAAATAACCATGCACCAGTGCACGTTGGTGTGATATCTCCTTTTCTGCAATTCTGTTTGATTGGTTTTCCCTGCCTGGTCCAAGCAGGAGAAATAACCCTCAATAGTGCACGTTGGTGTGATATCTCCTTTTCTGAAATTCTGTTTGATTGGTTTTCCCCGCCTTGTCCAAGCAGGAGAAATAACCCTCAACAGTGCACGTTGGTGTGATATCTCCTTTTCTGCAATTCTGTTTGATTGTTTTTCCCTGCCTGGTCCAAGCAGGAGAAATGAACCTGCAGCAGTGCATGTTGGTGTGATGCAGCAAGCATTCTTAGTCTACTTCCCACAATCTTCTTTCTTTAATTAAATGCTTATGACAGGATAAATTTATATTGATTGTTTCTTTATTCCTGCACTCTTTTAAGGTCAGAAACATTCAATTTTTATGTGTGCAATTTGATTTAACAATATAATAGCACTTGAAATAATTAAGCACTCATTTTAAGAATTAAATGCTAAGTGCAGGAAGCTTTGATCTGGTACAAGAACTAGTTTCTTGCCACGGGAGCTGAGTGCTTTGAACCTGGAAAAGTTCAATACCTTGCATGAAGTAAAAATCATTTAGTAAAGACACCATTTATACCTTCTACATAAATCTTTGTTCCTACAATATTGCAAGCAGACTACGATAGTGCAAGACAGATTAGCGCAAGAAGGAAATCTCTAAAGGAGCAGGTTTAAGGGCCCATCTAATGAGACTGCTAAGTGTCTCTTCTAAAGGAAAACACACACTCAATAGTTAAAAAATAATTAGATAGAGTGATTTCCTTTTATCTTTATTTCCCAGTTGCAAATGCATTCTTTCGTGTTCCAGTCTTAGATTATTTTGATGGTTCAAGTTTCCTTTTTCTCTTTTTAATTTGATTCAGAAATATTTCCTTTAAATAAAGTAGGGATTTATATTAGGAAGATTCATACCATCTCTGGCCTTGCCTGTGCTTCTTATCTAAGTTTACAGATCCCCCGGGTTGAAAAATTAAGTGTTGAGGAGTTTTCTTAAGTGTAATTCCTGCACCCAACATTTTGGCGCCGTTGCTGGGGAGGTGATTTGATTTGGTAAGAATTTTCTGATTATACAATAGAGTTAATTTTTTATTTATTTTTTCGGTATTGTTTGGAAAAGCTTCTTTGAAGGAATTTTGCTGGTGTTAATTGATTTATGACAACATTTTTTACTAGAAGTTGTTTGCTATTTTTCTTTTCTTGAAATGAATGCCTAGAAAAGGTAAGGGTTCGAAGCCCACTAAGGGCCAAAATAATTCTGAAAACAATTCTCATATTAGGTCTCCTTGTGTAAGTAGGAAGCCCAATACAATTCAAACCCATCACACAGAAACAATCCACCTGGATTCTAGTGACAACAGCTCAGGTGTGGATCAACCTGTTGAGAGTGGTACAAGTAAAAGGGAAACAATGGTGGACTATGAAGATCATTTGGAAGGGACTGGTGAAAACCAGGTAAGTAAAGAACAATCCACTTTTGTGTTTACAATTGTGGATCTTGATACTATGGCACAAATGAATAATATTCCACCATCAGCTCTCCCTCATTTCAATGGTAAAGTTCATGAAGATCCTGACTCTTTTCTATTCGAGTTTGATATTCTGTGTAGAAGTTATGATTATTCAATTGATGCTTAGAAGTTAATATTATTTCCTATTACTCTCAAGGACTCAGCTCTACGTTGGTTTATGGGGTTAGGAGGAAACACTATAAACTCTTGTGATCAGATGAAGAGAGTGTTTTCATCTAAATATCAAGAATATTGCAAAACTCGAGACATGCAGGATGAGATTTTTACAATCATACAAGATGTTGATGAAACTCTTGAAGATTACCTAGAAATATTTTCGTATAGTTTACAAAGGTCAAAATTTAAGTTTGATCCCAGTACTATTAGAACCTTGTTCTTAAGAGGAATTACTAATAATGCTAGAAATAATTTAAATCTGTTAGGACAAGGTGATATTTCTCAGCAAACTTTTGAACAAATTTGTGAATTATGCAGGAAATTTTCAAGAAATCAGTATAGATCTGGTAGAGGAACTCAAAATATAAATAGAAAAAATGAATCTACTGATGTTATGATTATTGGACTAGAAAATAAAATGGAAAACATGAAAATTGATATAATGAATATTTTTACCAAATAGTTAGAATCTTCAAAATTTTAGCAAAAACCCATAAAGGAACAAGAGTCATTATGTATTTTCTGTCCTAAATGTAGAGATAAGCATTCTTGTAAAGAGTGTCCTCTTAATTTGAAATAAACTAATAAGTGTGATATTTGTGCAGAAGACCATGTCACAGAAAAATGTCCCTCTATACCAGGACTTAAAGCCATATTTACAGGGGGATAGACTGAAGCTGAATACTTGCATGCTATGGGAGCAATAAGGAATTGGCCTCAGGTAGGTGCAGGTATGGATCCTAAATTTTCTCCACATTATTTTGGTTATAATTCACATGCATATTCTTATCCTAACACTAATCAACAGTGGCAGTATGGGAATCAATATCAGCATGGGAAACCTTCTCAACCATGGCAACAAGGTTGGAGAGGGCCAACTCATTCTCCATACTCCCACCAGACACCTATGCAGTCATATCCATCTACGCATACACCTTATTCAATGCCTCAACTTCCGAGTTAGTCTACTCCATTGTTGCCTTTACCTCCACCCTTTCGACCTCCTTGGTTTCCTGCTCAACCTATGCCCAATCCTAACAATAATAAAGTAGTGCAAATGATCTATGTAACAAACCCACCTTTACCATTCGAGTACCAGTCTATTCCAATTGGGGTTCATGATATTCAATTAAGATCGAGAAGGACTGTAACATTAGAAAATCAGAAGCAACCTATAGTGATTGTTGAAGAGAAAGGAGAAGAGGAAACTCTTAACCATTCTCCAAAAGCTATCGCTAAGCATCCCTTACCCTCTGAATCCTTGCCATCTTCTTCCAACCAGCCTCCCTTCCCAGAGAGGCTAATAATGGAAAGAAGTGAGCCTATTTCTGAGACTAGTTTGGCATCTGAGCTTCGGAATATTTTCATTAAGATACCTTTTCTTCAAGCCATTAAAGAGATCCACATTTGTACCAAGATTATTAAGGAAATATGTCTCAAGAAACCCAAGAGGAAGAGATTGGAACCCCAAACCATTCAATTTTTTGGTAGGGCAGCAGAGTTGATGATGAGATGTGTATCTATGGAAAAATATACTGATCCCGAAAACCCTGTTGTCTTAGTTCATATTAGTAATGTCCTTGTCTCTAATGTTATTATAGACCTGGGGGCAGCCATTAATGTCATGACTAAGCAAACCATGGATCAACTTCGGTTATCTCATCTTTTCCCTACTCCCACTGTGCTTGAATTAGCAGATAGATCTAAAATTAAGCCAAAAGGAGTATTGGATGATGTGATCATCTCATTAGATTCTTGGGAATATCCCACTAATTTCATTGTGCTTCAGCCAAAGAACCCAGTAGGAGGACATCCCTTGATCTTGCGTCAACCATGGCTTGCTATAGTCGATGCATATATTGGATGTCGTTCCGGTGATATGTATATTTCGCATGGAGATTCTAGGAAGAAAGTTACCTTATACCCCCCTGCCAGATCCATTCAGGACCTTCAAGATACTTTATGGTTGGATAAAAGCAATGATGAGGAGACTCAACCCATTTCCCTTATTCATCATTATACTAGGTCTTCACAAGAAGATGAGATTCAATATTTCCTGAATAATCTAGACACTATGCCTAATTTTGAGCCTTTGAGCCAAATTTTCAGCCTAGATTTTCAAGATAATCATGATTCTCATTCTTCTATGTCACTACATTTGACCACTCCCTTGAGCACTCCTGAGCCTGATACTACTCTTGTTGAGATTAGCCCTGGCAAATCCTTTCATATTAGCTCAGATTTGGACTCATCTCAGCAGGAGCAACTTGTGAATTTGTTGCAAAACCATCTTAGTGCCTTTGCTTGGGGCTATGAAGATATGAAGGGTATTCCTCCTAAAACTTGTACACATCATATCTATATTCAGGAAGGAACTCGACCTGTCCGACAACCCCAAAGATGAATGAATCCAACTCTAAGAGATATTGTGAAAGAAGAAGTATAGAAACTCTTGGATGTCGGTTTTATCTATCCTATTTTCGACAGTTAGTGGGTCTCTCCATTAGTGCTAGTACCTAAGAAAGATGGAAGATGGCATATTTGTATTGATTATCAAGAATTAAGCAAAACCACTCTCAAATATTACTTCCCTCTCCATTTCATTGACCAGGTGCTTGATACCCTTGTAGGAAAGAAATATTTTTCCTTTTTGGATGGTTTCAGTGGCTATAACCAGATACAGATTGCACTCGAAGATTAGGATAAAACTACTTTTACATGTCCATGGGGTACATTTTCTTATAAAGTGATTCCATTTGGTTTATGTAATGCCCTGGATATATTTCAAAGGGCAGTCTTGGCCATTTTTTCTGATCTAGAATTTGTAGAAATTTATATGGATGAATTTTCTGTGTTTGGTGATTCTTTTCAGGAAGCTCTCAAAAATAAGGAGAAAGTACTTCTCTGTTGTCAAGAATCCAATTTCACCTTGAGTGACAAGAAATGTATATTGATGTGAAAATTGGGAGTGGTACTTGGCCATTTGATTTCCGGTAAAGGTATCTAGGTTGATCCAGCAAAGATTGAAATCATTCTGCATCTTCCTGCACCCAAAACTCAAAGGGAAGTAAGAGGTTTTTTAGAACATGCTCGTTACTATAGAAGATTCATTGAAAATTTTTCTAAGATAGCTGCCCCTCTTTTCCAACTTCTAGCTAAGGATAGTGAATTTTCTTGGTCCACAGCTTGCCAACAATATTTTGAAACATTGAAGGAAAAGTTGGTACAGGCACCAGTTTTGAGAGGTCCTAACGGGTCCCTGCCTTTTCACATTTCCTTTGATGCTTCAGATTTGGCTATTGGCACAGCTTTAGGACAAGAGGAAAATAATAAATCCTATGCTATTTATTATATTAGTAAGAATTTGTCTTCCATTGAATTGAATTATACAGTTACAAAGAAAGAGTTTTTAGCTGTAATTTTTTCAATTAATAAGTTCAGGCACTATATTACAAGATATGAAGTATTTGTACATACTTATCATTCCGTGATTAAATATTTGATGAACAAACCATTGACTAGTGGTAGAGTGACTAGGTGGTTGCTATTGTTGTAGGAATTTAATGTTATTATTGTTGATAGACCAGAAAAATATAATGTTGTAGCATATTTTATTTCTAGATTAGATAATCCTGGTGAAGCAACTCCTGTTAATGATGATTTTCCGGATGAACATATTTTTGCTATGTCAACAGATTCTTTGTGGTTTTTTGACATTGCTAATTACTTGGTTACTAGGAAAACACCACCCCACTTGTCTGCTCGTGAAAAGCGGAATATTATTTAGAAAAGTGTTGCATACTCCTGGATTCAAGGAGATCTCTTTTACACTGGTCCAGATCTGATTATCCGTAGATGTGTAAGAGAGGAGGAAATGTTTGACATATTGAAATCTGCTCATGATGAAACTTGTGGATGCCACTTTGCTAATAAGCGGACTACATATAAAGTATTGTGTGTTGGTTACTTTTGGCCTTCCTTGTTTAAGGATGCCAAATAGTATGCTAGGCGATGTGATAGCTGTCAACAAATGGGCCAGCCTAATCAAACCAATGAAATTACTTTATGCCCCCAAGTTATGATTGAGTTGTTTGAAAAATGGGCTATTGATTTTATAGGGCCAATAAATCCAACATCATTAAGTAAAAATCATATTTTGGTTTGTACAAATTTTGTTACAAAATGGGTAGAAGCTAAAGTTGTTTCCTTTGCTATAGAAAAAGTTGTTGTTAATTTTCTTTTTACTGAAATCTTTACTAGATTTGGTGTGCCTAGAGAAATTTTTTCTGACAATGGTCTGTCATTTATTTCTAATCTGGTATAGGGTGTGATGGAGAAATACAAGATCTGGCATAGGAAATCCACGCCATATCACCTGCAAGAAAATGGCCAGGTGGAATCCACAAAAAAAGTGATCGAGTCCATTCTTACAAAGATAGTAAATATGCATCAGAAAGACTAGGCTAAAATATTACCAGAAGCTTTGTGGGCATACAGAACCACTTGGAGAAATAGCACGGGACATACACCATATGAGTTGGTATATGGCAAACAGGTTCTGTTACCAATTGAATTCCAGATCAAAACTTTCATAACTGCAGTTCAGTTAGGACTAGATCTCTTTGAGGCACAACAAAAATGTCTTCTCTAATTAAATGAGTTAGATGAATTTTGTAGGGATGCTGTTCAGAAGAACATACTAATTTAGCAGCAACGCAAAAGGTGGCATCACAAGTCTATTCAGAAAAAGCAATTCCAACTAGGTGATTGGGTGCTCCTTTATGATTCTAGATTTAAAATTTTTAAAAGGAAATCCCATACATGTTGGATGGGACCTTATGAAGTGATCTGAGTATTCAAGAATGGAGCAGTAGAAGTTAAAATTATTGATGGACAAAATTCAATATTTTTGGTAAATGGACACAGATTAAAGAAGTATTTTCAGCCACTTACCAGGAAATATTTTACATAGCAAGTACAACAGAAATTCAGGATGGTATTGGTGAATGGTAATACCAACCTTTTGAAAACATGAATTCTTCTTCTTCTTGAAAAATTAAAAAAAAAAAAATTAAATAAAAATTAAAGAAAAAATATTTTCCTATAATTATGAAAATCAGTTCGCTGACATGATTGTAGAAGGATCAACCTGAAAACTAGCTTGCTGGCAGGAAGATCAAAAATTTCTAGTAAAAAGAGAATTTTGCTTGATCTTTAGATATGCTAGCGACCACCAAATAAAAGCAGGTTCAGCAGAACCAACCTTTATACAATTGGGGTAATTAGCATGGATATTTTTATTCAAGTAACGCTTAATTCTCGCTACAGTTATTTTTCTTGCACCAGTGCAGGCAGACCTTCTAGAAAATTTTCTACCTTTCTTCATAATCCACTTTCGTAATATTCCCTCAGTTTTCTTCTTCAATCCAAAAATGATTAACCTTCCCATATTCTTCTGAATTTACCCTGTCCGTTTCGTAAAATCCCCACTTTACCCTTGAATTTTTTTCCCTATCCCACTTCTATTTATCCCCTCTTGTGGTACTATTCCTGGAATCCTTGTAGCATAATTCCTTCCCATTCTGAAATTTCCCTTTTCCCACTTCTTTGTTCCCTCATGAATTCATTGCAGGATCTCGCGCAAAAAGAGAAAAAGGATATGCTCTGAAGCATCAAGAAAGAGCGAAGAAAATTTCCAGTATAAATTGAGGAAGCCATGTTGGAATTCCAGCCTATATTTTACTTAAATTCCCTGTTCTTTTTTCAGATATTATGCTTGCACTAGTGCAAGCATGTCGTCCTATATAATAAGTGCAAGTAGAACGGTACCAGCAGAATAGCATAGTTTAAGCGGTGCAAGAAGACTGGTGCAAGCATGCACCCTATCAGAAACATAGTACAATTTGTTCTTTTCATAGCATACATCATAGGAAAGTGGTCATCATGAAAGTTTATAAGAAGTCATTTCACTTAGTCGATGAGTACTGGTGCTATCATATTAACTAGGAGAAAATTATTTAAAGTACAAGGTGTTTTTAAGTTAAGAATCATGATCATTTTTTAATGAATGCTAAAGTTCTTTTTTGAATTATGAAGGAGTGCAGAAGTGTTTAACCATTGCTTGGATATAATTTCCCCTTTCCGCCATAATCCTATATGTCCTTCATTCGTAATGATTACCTCACCTAACCGTTAAAACGCCGCCGCAAGCACTAGTTCAACACGATCTCAAAGATGTCGCACATCCACGACTATTTCAGTGGAATGAATGGGTGATAATATGGAAGGGATGGTGGACGGTTGGATCCTTATCTATAAGAACCAATTTTCTCGGTGTTGCATGTAAATTATTGACTATTTATAACTGTTAAGCAGCGATGCTGCCAGTTCGAAGCGAACCTTCGTCTCTCAGTAAGGTAGAAGAAACTGCTGAGTATCACAATAGTTTTTCACTATTTCGAGACTTAAGCTTTCTTCAATTCTTGCAAAAGTTTGACGGGCATAATAGTGAAGTGGCCCTACAGTTTGCCAGAATTTTAAAAAATGGCCAAGTAAAAATTAGGCCTCTAAAATTTGAGGTTATGGAAGAGTTTATAGCAGCAGCGATAGGCTTGGAAAATATTGGTGAGAAATGGTTTAAAAATAAGAAATTAGAAAGGAAGCGATGGTAGCGTTTCATCGTCGAAAAGAAAATGAAGGTAGATTGGAAGAAGGGAATTCCGCGCAATGTCCTGCTGGGATAGTGGCGGGACCTCCTTTTCATCCAACAAAAATTTGTAACCTGTGAGGGAAGGTACTCCCTCACTTTTGTGTACCATTTTAGGATGTTACAGCATTTCGAAGCCTGTCGGCACGCTTAGTGGAGGATTAATTTCCCCCATTTTTTTGCTAAAGAGCTTGGAAAAAATGGCCAAGGGTGTGCGGGATGGACGGACAGACTAGGATGACAAGAAGTTATATCACCACGGCTTGATAAATATTTTGGTCTAGAAACAATTATAAGTTAAGGGTATGACCTGGGAGGTGTTGTTAAAACAACTACATGAAAAGACAGCTGCTGGAAAGGAGACAGAAGACCCCGCCAGCACAAGAAAGGGTCCGAGTAAGAATGTAAAGGGAAGTCCTTCTTGCACCAGTGAAAAAAGGAAACGACCTGAAAAATCAACAGAAGAAAGGGCCCCATCTCCAAATAAGAAGAAACTAGTGCACCTGTTGAAGAGACTCCTTCTACAACACTAGTACAGGCATAGACCCCCAAAGAAGACAACCTGTCAATCCTTGTGGATGCAGTACATTTTGTAGAGGTTGAAGATGAAACTTTGTTGGCCGATTTCATTAAAAAGGCCTGGAAAAAGAATGAAGAATGTAGTGCAGGCAAAGAACCACAGTCCCCATAGGACATTGAATCCCCTCCTGCACCAGTGTAAGAAGAAGAAGAAGAACCAGAAGAAGAAGAAGAACCAGAAGAAGAAGAAGAAGAAGAGGAAGAAGTGTTTGCTAAAACCATGAGGGATATTGAGGTCCCTAAGGAAGACATAGCCCCTATCGAGACAGAAAAAGAAGGAGATTTGGTAACTCTTTCTGCTGAGATAGTTCAACTAGAGCTTCAAGTGCAGAACTTAGAACAACTCATACTAAAGCGTAGGAGGATAAAGAACAGAGTAAAGAAGAATTAACCCTGGAAATCCAGAAAAAGAAAGGAGAAGTTAGAGTTTGGAAGTACTGAGCTGCGCAATATTTCAAGTGACTTAAAAAGGTGACAAAGAAACTAAAGAACATCAAAAAGAAGAAGTCTGAAACATTGCAGGCTGATGTTAGTATGTCAGAGCAGGATTGAGCTGGAATGCTCAAAGTTTTGAATTTTTTTTGCAAAGGTAAATATTTGTGTGTGGACACAAAATAGCTTAGGGATTGGAGGATGTTAGCCTTCCTAAATCATAACCATTTACCATTGTTTTACCTCTTTTATGCACCCTCATCTTGCACTAGTCCAAGCATGGTGACATATTTCGTATAAAATTTATTTTTCATATTTTTAATTCAACTTAGCATTAATTAATTATTTATTACATGATTTCTTACTTTTAATCTCTCTTTGTAACTTATCGATATCTCCAATTTTTATTTGGTAGTTAGGGTACTTACTGTGACCGCCGATCCCAGTGCAGGATCAGATCTTGCACCGTTGCCAACAAAAAAAATCCTTGCAGCAGATCTGAACCTCCTTGATCACCTCCTTATTTTGAGAAGCTTCAGCCACGACAAAAAGATCGATCCAAAGGTATCCGAGACCGAATCTGTGAAGGAAGAAAGCTGGAGATTGGCTATGACCATTTTTTCTAGACTATCTAATTTTGAAGGCCGAAAATCTGAATTCTGCATTTGGTTATGTAATCGATTGAATGATATATTTTTTCCTTTGGCCAAAGATCTATATAATGTAGAATGTAAATAGGACTAGGAGGCTAAGTTTTTGATAGCAGAAGAGAACAGAGACATAGCCAGAGAGGCGGTAACAGGTTGTTGTATTTTGTTATCGCCCGAATCTGGGCTGGAGGATGTATTAATGTATGTTCTTGCCTCAGTGAATTAATAAAAATGGATCTCCGCCTCATGTTTTACAAATTTCATTTTTGTATTTAAGCTGATGAATTGATTAAGGTATTGAGCAATGTTTTTATTTAAAAGGGAAACGTGTTGTTTGGCTAGGGCCCAACCAACCCAACATGTTTACCCCATTTTCCCGTTTACCTATCATTTGTGTTTACGTTGTCAAGTGTGATTTAACTTTAAGCACATGCATTCCTGTTTGAGTGAAAGTGGATCCTGTTAGTCATCATTATTTTTCACTTGTTGGTGATGACTAGTTGTAATAGCCAAGTTTTCTAGCAGCTGATCTAAAAAATTGTCAAATTTTCCAGCTGGAAAACACCCATAAACATTTTTTCCCTCCTGCCTTTTCAATTCGCCCATGACAAGATGAAACCTCAATATCAAGCCCTATCTAGCCTCAGCCCTACTAGCTTGTCCATCAGCTCCAAAGAAAACAATCCAAATCTGTCCAAGAAGTCTCCCCTAAGTTAGGTAGTGGCACTTTAGGAATTTCTCCCTTGGAAAACTATCCTTAAACCAAAGAACCTCTATCTACTATAGACCAATCATAACAGACCTTCCTATTCTACAAATAAAGTTGGTTAGACCCTTAAGTCACGCCACTAACAAGCCCTTAAGTCTCAACAATGCATATGCCATAGGTCAAACTGATATTAGGTGGTTTCACAGTGTTTCAATGGATCTTTCAAGAGCAGAAGTGTACCATCATTCCAGAAGATAGTATTTGGCTCAACATGAGAAGACAACTACTTCTCATGTGATTTTGAGCTTGGGATGCAGTCACAGGGCAGAGAGTTGTTTCATTAAGCTCCTGCAATCACAATCCATGGTTAGTAAATTATGAATGACAAGAAGTACTTTGGAAATACTAGCCAAATTGATTGTTATATCTAAGAGAGGCACAAAGGTATTTGGAAAGCAGAATTACATGTAAATGCCCATCATGAACTATTGAAAGTTTGTCATCTTCATTTGCTTAAGCATGAATAGGCAGTGAAGGGAAAGATAACACTGTTTAAAAACTGATGAAATGGAATTACTGAGAAAACCTCCTTCATTTTATAAGCAGAGGGTTGAAGACTGAGAAAACCTCCTTCATTTTATAAGAAAAGGGTTAAAGGCACTGTGATAAGTGCCTCCTTCATCTATAAGCAGAGGGCCAAGGATAAAGTTTGATTTTACGATTTGCGCTGACTGTAAAGGAAAATTTTAGGTATAGTGGGAAATAAATTGAGGGTTTCTAAATAAAATGGTGTTAAAAGCAAAGGCAAAGAAGTGGTGCTTTTGAAATTTGTTTACATAAGTTTCACTGTTATTAAAATACAGTGTGAAGCTACTGGGGTGATTATCAATGAGGAAATATTGTTAAGCAAATGGCCAAGGAAGTAAAACAGTCTTGGTCTTAAGCTGACTTATGCTATCCAATACAAACAAAACCACTATCAATATGTTCATCAAACATTCTTCAGTTGGTTGAGACAAAGGTTGAAAATAAACCAGGCATTTGTCAAAAGTAGGCCTCCTTCATAAACAAAGTAAAGGGCGCACCATTCTTTGAGGATGAAAATAAATTATTACATGTGGCAAAGATTTCAAAAAGGACTGCTCTCAAAAAGGGTGAAATGAATGAAAATTCATGTTTCTTGCAGACCTCCTTCACATAAGAACAAAGGGATAGCCTTCCCATGTTCACATTTCAAACTTCAGTTCATCATCCCCTGTTTTATCTCCATAAAAGTTGAAAACTCATTACTTTAGCAATCCAGGGTTAGTCAGTTGCCTTGATGATGGAAGCTATTTATAGTAGAGTTTTTCATTTAAAAGGTCAGGTGAGGTTCTTCACCCACATTCAAGAGAGACTCAAACCAGCACCTGCCAGTTCAATCAGCTTCACAGTGGGCATGACCACTTTCAAAGCATCAGGAGCAGAAACTATCAATTAAGTTTAAAAAAGATGAGTTATCTCCTTGAAAAAATGGCAGAATATGCTTCACAACTCATTGGTATGTTTTTTGAGCATAATTTTCCTTTGAAAATGTCATTAAAAAGGTCAACAGTGGTAGAGTTTCCTTTTTAATAAAGCACAGTGAAAAAGTTGTAGAGGAGATTTACAGTTCCTAAACAAGGCATCTTTACTTAAACAAAAGCGATCACTACGTTACCTTTTCAAAAAGTCAAACTCCACATCTTGTTAAAGGATTAGTGAAAAAAGAGTCTTTATAGGTTTTAAGTGATGAAATCACAGGGCAAGTGCTTCATGTTTTGTTTTAACCCGAAAACCTTTTCAAAGGTCTTCAAAACCCTCACCAAGCAAACGTAAAAAAGAATCTGACTTTTTTCTTTCAAAATAAGTTGAAAGGACCATTGCAAGCTTTATTTTCATTTCAAAACATGAGCAACACTCCCTTATGCTGTTCTCTGACCGAAACAAGGATTTATTGAGAAAGAAATTGCAGAATTTGAAGCTCTGAGACTGCGCGGAGCGCCTGGAAAAGCGCGCGGCGTGTTCAGGAGTCAATTTATGAAGGCATTGTATTGTTGCGTGGCGTGTTTGTAGCGGTGTGCGGTGCGCCTGTAGGCGCCGATCACGACCGCCCATCATTGACCCGACACCTTGTCTATTGCGTAATGCCTTTCCATTTCAACGTGCTGCGCATGTTTTAACAGTCAAAATGCCTTCAAAAAGCCCTGAAATCTGTTCAAACTCTTCAAGCAAAGGCTACCATACTTCTTCAAGGTATTTTCATTTACGTCCTTGGTATATTCGAGTTTCTAAATAGTGAGTAAAAAGGAGAATGTCTTGGTATAAATCAAGGTGTTTTGGGTAAATAGTTTGAAGAAGATTTTTACAGTGGGAGGCTAGTGGAGTGGTCATTTTAGTTTCAAAGGCCTAGAACTGCCCTCAAAACAACGCTAAACCATAAACACTACCCGCAAGTCAAAATAAACACAGTGTTAGAGGTTTTGTCAATTATTAAGGGTATCCTAACTGTGATAGGACAAAGCTAACCTCTGTCAGCAAAATGTAATGGTGAAAACAATGTTAGAAGGTGATGCAGTGTTTGTAAGGAAAGCACAGTGATTGTGAGGTGGCATCAATGAGCCTATGTTAAAAGAAGTAGTATTAGTCCAAATGCCTTGTCACCTTCAAAGAATGTCTCCTTTTGAATAAGTGAAACAATGAAACTATTGCTGCCTCCTTTGTCCCATGAAGTATATTGTGGTGAAGGATCTTTTAACTCAATTTGAAGGTGTCTTGTCTACCTATGCATATGAGATAGTGAAATACAAAAAGTGGTTTTTGATTGGGAGGGGTGTTTTGTTTTCTACAATGCTGTCTTGCTTACACCAAAACACAAAGGAGCTTTGCGACCTTACCCAAACACATTAATCATTTGACTGTGTGTACCTCTTTATCTGATAACTATTTATTGATTGACATACAAAGGAAGACAAACATTGATTTTTAAAAAGTAGGAAGTTGGTGTTAAAGAACCATTTCACACAACATTTGAAGAAATCTGCCTTGGTCAAACAGTGACTAACAAAGAGGATAGAGTTGTGTTTGAGAAAGCATTTCAAAAGCCATTTGAGGCAGCTTGGTGTTGTAGAGAGCATTCAAAACAAGATGCCTCCCAGGAAAGACAGTAGGAGTGGATTGCATAAGAGATTTGAGCCTGTTTCCACTGAAGAAGTGAATGCCCACCCATCAGTCTTGTTCAATTTCCATGAGGTTGGGTGTTTATATTTTTGTCAAAGAGTGCAAGAGGTGAAGAGTTTTTCCCCTTTGACACATCTTTGCACTTTGAGGTTTCAAGAGAAGCATTTCCAGATGGTAGGCCTATATTTCAAATTCTCTCCAAGGTCCATCTCCAAGGACACTAAAATCCCTTATGTTGGGGAGAAGTGGTTTAAACAAAGCCACCCGGACTCAGAAGAATACAAGCCCTTTCTAAAGCCTGAGCACAGAGATTCATGTCCTTCCATCTTCCCCTTCTCATATCTTTTGACTAGCTACGCCCCCCTCATGAAGATCAGCATGAAATACTTCACTTGTGAGGGAATATTCTCCCGATTCTATGCCTATCACATTCGACTGATCATGCATTTTATGAGGGAAAAATTGCTAAATCTTCCTTTCTTACATAGGATCATTAAGAAAATGGCCTCCACTGTTCAGAAAAAGCCTCCTTCATAGCAAATAGCCTGCCTCTTCCATCACTCCCTCATCAAAGTCATCATTCTTCATCAGCTTGAGAAGAGGGAGGTCTCTTGGGATACTTTCATCACCCATCCAGATTTCTCCACTATCCCTCCAGTTCATACATCCCCTACACCTCCTACTCACCATCCTTCGCCTTCTTCTAGCAGACCTGTTCCCAAGAAGCTCAAGTTTACCATAGAACAAAAAAAAGAGCCTGAAGAGGGAGAAGAGCATGACCATGATGAGGAAGAAGAACAGGATCAAAAAAATGGAAGTGATGATGAGCAGCAGCAGGATGAAACAGGGCAGCAAGGGGATGAAGAAGAAAATGCTGATGAGCAGTAGCAGAGTGAAACAGAACAACAAGGGGATGATATGAAAGATGATGAAGGGTAGCAGCATGAAGATGTGCAACACAGTGAGGGTGAGCAGACCCATGAAGATGCTGAACAGGGGTAGCCACAAGATGCTGAACAGGGGAAGCCACAACATGATACATAACAGCTACAACATGATGAACAGAGGTAGCCTCAGGGTGATGAATAGTAGCCTCCTAAAAAGGAACAACAACCTAAAGAAGAATAGGGGCAGCAAGATAAATAGTTGCAGCATAGTGAGGAGGATAGCCCTCAAAAGGAAGTGCAAAAGGACAACCAAGGCATCCATAAAGAAATCCGAGACAGTGGAAAAAATGAGGAGCACAGTGACAAAGGTAAAGAGCCCATGGAGCATGTGCTAACTGCCTCTCCTAGGCAAGGGGCCATGCTCTCTTCTCCAAAAGTGGCCAAGCCTTAGACATCAAAGAAAATGGTGCCTAGAGTTGTAACAAAAAATGTGACTAGGGCCCTCCGAAGCAAGGGAAAATTTCCCAAGAAACCCATGGTCGAATTACCCAAGAGGAAGAAGACTAGAAGAGCCACCCAAGGCAAAGGGAAGGACAAGGAAGAAAGCAGTCATGAACAGGAAAGGGAATTCAAAATCATCCAAATCCAAAGTGATGATAGTGATAATGAAGCTCGGATCCTAGAAAATCTCTTAATCCATAGAGAAAGCCAAATTGACACCTTGAAGACTGATCTTGATAGGGCTAAGAACTTCAATCACTTTTTGCAAGTCAAAAACAAGCAGATGAGTGTCCATATGGCTGTATATGAGACACAGTCCATCAGATAAAAAAAGGAGGCCTCCAAATCACAGGTGAGATTGGAAGAACTCATGGTTGAGTTTGATGAAAGTGAAGGTGAAGATCAGCCTAGGCGAAAGAGGCCAAGAACCATGGGGCTAAAAAAGGCCCTTGAGAAACTAAAAGAAGAAGAAAATGCCCTTCTCCAATATATCCCTCTCAATGCATTGTTCGAACAAGAGATAGAGAAAAATCGGGAAGCATGGCTTGAGAGAGTTAATGATCACTTGGAGAAGAAATTGGAGAAGGAAAATAGGGACTTGGACCTTCAACGGAGGTTGACCGGGCATTATAAAAATCTCAATCAGTTTGCCCGGCGGAAGTTGAAGGCTGCTCAGGAAAAACTCAAGGAGGCTAAAGGGAAGTGCCTGGCATGAAAATTGAGGAAAGACACCTCAAGGCTCCAAATTTTGGCCTCTACTTCAGAACATGTTGCTGAAAACCCTTGAGGGTCATGCTCGCCAAGTTTGGGCGAAATTCGACATATTTTGGTTTTTTGTCATTTTTGGGTTTTTGGCCAAAATTCATGGGCATCGCCATTTTAGTTTGTGGCATAATTAAAGGATGATAATGGTATCATTGGATGCCATAATTTCAGGGGCACATACTCAGCGATTTTCAGAACAATTGAAGATCTTTTTCTCCCCCAAAATGGTGAAAAACACTCGCTTTTTCTACACTCTGCCCCATTTATCAGCAAGGCTTATTTTTTGGGTTTTTACACACAAGCCTACTTTTGGAGGACTTCTAGTGGTCACTTGGGAGAAAAATAAACATTTTCAGAAATTAGACACTCATAGATTTCTAATGAGCCATCATGAGCCTCATTTCGACATCGGGAAGGCCTCCAAAAGTTGTCGGCAAGTCAGGGGTCCTTTTGCTGATGTATTTTTTGAGTATTTTTGTAAAAATTGAACCTTTCAAAAGTGACTTTTCCTCATGTGCGTTTAGCTATTTTTGTACATGGTTAGTTAGGAAAAGTCAATATATTTCCCTTTTTTAGCATTTTTTGAGATATTTTATTAGATATTTTTTGCCTTGGGCTTTGTAAAGCCTCAAGGACAAAATAAGACATTTTGAATAGGCCAATGAGATTGCAAGTTGAACTAAGAGTTTTTCCTCACTTTGGCCTATATATTCCAAAGGCTTTCATTGTAAAAAAGGCTGAACTTGATGAATAGAAGCAATATATGGTCATATAATCTTTGGAAGAAATACTTGTCTCATGCTTTTGGATAGTTTCTTGGATGTTCTTGGATGATGAAACAGGATTGTTGTTGGATTCCATGACTTGGTAGAATGGTATAACATCTCTATCTCTGTTTTGTTTCTTAGTTTTCATTCATAAATTCATGTTCTTGCTTGCTATAGGATAGTAGAGAACAAATTTGAGACATTCCCTTGGAGGCACCTCAAATTTCCTGTTTCTTCATAGCTTTCATATTTTCTTCATTCTTAGTCACATTAAAGAATTCTTGATTTCTCTTTAATAACTTAAGAATATTGTTTGCTTGTTTCATTTATGGTTTTATGCATGCTAAGTATGATTTACGGTATGCCCTACTTACTCATGGCTAGCCATAGCTCCATCTATGAAACTTCTCTTTGACTGATTAGATTGTCATTTGTTTGAACCAAGGAGGTCTTGTTCTGATCTTACCCTTTTCCTAAGACTATGCAATCTTGTTTTCAAAGTGCTCAATAGCTTGAAGAAATGTGTTTAGGCATTCCGGCATAGTAATTTGAGATGTTTTTCTGTCTTAAATGTATTTCTCCAAAGTATGATAGCCATTTCCTAAAGTTAGAGAGTTATATATCTCTATGCATGGCTTGAATGTTTATTTCTAGGCATTGATTAGCTTAAAGTTACATTTCTCATGATTAATGGTTTTCCCTACCATGTTTATGTCAGCTATTAAACTTTTTGTGCTTGAAATCCTTTGTTATTCACAAACTTGATGTCCATCTTACTCCATTTTTCCCAAAGATCCATTTTACCTTGAATCAAATCGGCCTTTCAACAACCTTGTATCACCATCTGAAAGCTTTCTTGACCTTTTCGACCCCATAGCCCAGTTGATCTGACATCTTTTTACCTATCTTATATCTTTGATCAGTTCATCCCTCACAACCTAAAAACCAAAACCAAAAACTTACTTCATAATAGCCTAAAATCAGAACACAATAAGCAAACATACAGATATCCCTTACACAAATAGAGAGAGCCCTCTCTGAGTCCAGGAAGGCTAGGTCCTTGGGCTCCAAAGACTGGTTTGATGTTACACTGTCATTTGGCTTGCCAATCAGCCAAATCATGGGACCCTAATAGATCCATTGTGTGAAGTAGATAAATTTTCTTTTCCTGCAATTTTCTTTCCTGCACTTGATTTCATATTGGTTTTCCTTCGCCTGGTCCAAGCAGGAGAAATAACCCTGCACCAATGCACGTTGGTGTGATATCTCCTTTTCTGCAATTATGTTTGATTGGTTTTCCCCACCTAGTCCAAGCAGAAGAAATAACCCTGCACTAGTGCACGTTGGTGTGATATCTCATTTTCTGCAATTCTGTTTGACTGGTTTTCCCCACCTGGTCCAAGCAGCAGAAATGAACCTGCACTAGTGCATGTTGGTGTGATGCAACAAGCCTTCTTAGTCTACTTCCTGCAATATTCTTTCTTTCATTAAATGCTTATGACAGGATAAATGTATATTTATTTTTTCTTTATTCCTACACTTTGTTAAGATCCAAAACATTCAATTTTTATGTGTGCAATTTGATTTAGCATTATAATAGCACTTGCAATAATTAAGCACTCATTTTAAGAATTAAATGCTAAGTGCAGGAAGCTCTGATCCGGTGCAAGAACTAGTTTCTTGCCAGAAGATCTGAGTGCTTTGAACCTGGAAAAGTTCAAGCCCTTGCATGAAGTAAAAATACTTTAGTAAAGACACCATTTATACCTTCTGCATAAATCTTTGTTCCTGCACTAGTGCAAGTAGACTACGATAGTGTAGGACAAATTAGCACAAGAAGGAAATATCTAAAGGAGCAGGTTTAAGGGCCCATCTGATGAGACTACTAGGTGTCCCTGCTAAAGGAAAACACACACTCAGTAGTTAAACAATAATTAACTAGAGTGATTTCCTTTTATCTTTAATTCCCTCTTGCAAATGCATTCTTTCTTGTTCTAGTCTTAGATTATTTTGATGGTTCAAGTTGCCTTTTTCTCTTTTTAATTTGATTCTACAATATTTCCTTTAAATAAAGTATGGATTTATATTAGGAAGATTCATACCATCTCTGGCATTGCCTGTGCTTCGTCTCTAAGTTTACGGGTCCCTCGGGTTGACAAATTAAGTGTTGAGGAGTTTGCTTAAGTGTAATTCCTGCACCCAACAGTATATTTGGTATTTTGATTTATTTTGTAAGATAAAATAGCTTTGTTTCTGCAAGTAGATTAGCCTTTATCCTTTCATGAATTGATTAGTTAGCATTTTTAAGATGAGTCAATGGAATTTCCACTTCCATAACTAGAAGTAGTTTCCAATTATACCTTCATTAACAAAATTTCATTCTAATTCAGTAGGAGGAATGGTCTTTGAGCAATTTTGATATAATGTCATAATTGAGGGTGCCATGAGTAGAATCCCATCTACTTTGCATATAACATTGTCATCTCTAAGTTTATATGAACCCCGGGTTCATAAATAGAGTTGAGTATCCCTTGGGAGTTACACAACTCTTGGTGGAATACCAGGGCTCACCACTTTTTGGCACCGTTTTCAAGGAGGTTTCTAAGTAGATGATTGTTTCTTCTTAACACATTATTTTCTACTTTCTATTTTGAATTCAATTATGAAAAAAATGAAAAAAAACAAGAAAAAAATTTATTTCATTCCTCATATCAGTAGGGATAATCAAGGAAAATTTCTACCAAAAACCCCCATACCCTAAAGTAGTCAACCTTCACTCTTCTTTAGTGACTGTGAACTTCCCATCTCATTGTAGGGGAATTAGAAGACCCTCTAGGTGAGCAGCCTAGAATTTTTGAAGAACCTATTTGGGAATAAGAAGAACCTACAACTACCCAATCTATGGATGAAAACATAAACCATGATATTTCACCCATCATAGAAACAAATGGAGAGGCTAGAATGAAGAACATAAGCCATGTTGTCCTTCCACACTTCCATGGCCTAACCTTTGAGGATATTGACACCTCCATGTTTGAATTTTTTGTTGTTTTTAGGACATGTGAATATTCCTCTGATGAACATAAGCTTAAAATGTTCCCCTCTATCATTAAATATGCAAACTTGGATTACTTTATGGGTCTTCCTAGGGGCATCATCACTACTTGGGCCCAAATACAACAATACTTCAATATCAATTAAAAGGATTACTGTAGGTCCAAATAAACCAAGGAAGAAATATTTAGGAATACTGTAGGACCTTATGAATCTTTAAAAGACTATGAGGAAAGGTTTCAACTTAACTATAGGAGGGCCAACTTACCCTTGTTCCTAAGTCACTCAAGCTAGTTCTTCTTCGAGGGACCAGGGAGGAAGTGTTATAAACCCTCAACATGTTAGCTAGAGGAGACATCTATTAATTATCCTATGATGACATCAAAACTATGTTAAAAAATCACTCCAAGGATGCTAGGAAGAAGTGTAGGACTAGTCAAGGTTTGGTCGGTTTCTCTCCCTCCACAAAATCCATAAAAAAATAGATAGGGAACATGTTGGAGGATTTAACATGTGAAATGATGCATAAATTTTCATTGTAGATGGATACCATTCAAATCAAGATAAAACAAGAAGAAGTAGAGAGGGCGCTAACTATTTTTTTCCCTAGATGCACTAAAAAACATCCTAGGAATGATTGCCCAGTGAATGTCATAGAAGTATTCTTAGTCTATGAGGAAAACCATGCAAAAAAAAAAATTCCCTTCTTTGCTAGGCCTAAAAATTGTATACCAAGGGGTAGAAGGTGGGTTAGAGAAAATTTGCTTCATTAATCAAAGGAGGCCTCAAGGACCTCGACCATACCAATATGGCATGCAAGGTGCATCTTATTCTTATTAAAATCCAAATAAGAATGCACCTTTGAAACCTGGGTACTCTTACACTCATCTATCATGTTCTTCACCTCCTTCTTGGCCTTATGCTCCTCCATATCCTCCTCAACCTGTCAACCATCCTTTTCAGTCATATCCTCCCTAGTCTCCTCAATGGAACAACCCATAACAAGAGTGGAGGCCTCAACTCAACCAGCCTCCTGATTTACTTCCTCCACCTCCACCTCAACGAAAACTCACTCATCCTACTCAACCTAAGCAACCTCAAATTCCTGCTCAACCCAATCCGAACCCAAACAAAAAGCAAGAAAAAAACGTCTACAGTGGAGAGACATCTTATCCTGCTTATGATGTGGAAATCTTTGAGATCCACCTTCAATTTGGGAGAGTTATCCTGGATAGACAACCACCTTCTCCACCTGAAGAGATTGAATAAGAGAATGAAGAGAGTGATCCTCAAGTAAATCCACCTCCTTTTCCCAAAAGGTTGATCCACTTCTAGCCAACACACCCTAGAAGATATTGAACTTCTGGGAGAATTGAATAATTTGTATGTCAAGATACCCCTTCTCTAGGATATTAAGGAAGTTCCCGTCTATAATAATTTTATCAGGAGAAAATGTTGAGATTCAAAAAGATGATGATCCTAGTGAAAATTAAGCACCTACACTAGGTGGGGCATGCAGGCTATTTTTAGGTGATATATCTATTTTTAGAATTTGGGTCAAAGTCTATTTTTAGCAGTAGTGTATTTATATATGGTTGAGAAAATTTCACGGATGGATGGGCATCTATTTTTGGAATGCATGTGCGAATTTGTTTCGTGGAATGCATGTCTAAAAATAGAATGCATGTTGATTATTGTTAGCCCTTAACAATAATTAGACAATAAATAATTATCTATTTTCAATGAGCACTTGGAAATAGTTAATTGAAGTGGAAAATCAGTTATCTAAGTGGATTTCGAGTTGAGGTGGTTGGTTGGTGGACCATGCAGTTGAATTCGTTGTAATTGAGTGATACAAATTTGTAACATAGTTGGATGTGTAGTTATGTGAGTTGTTATTTAGTTTAACTCAGTTAAGTGAGTTAAACTCAGTTGTGCTAGTTGTAACTAAAGATACACTAGTGAGAGAATAGTGAATTAATTATTTAATTAATTCACAAGTAGTGGTCTCACATGCAACTAAAGAAATACTATTGTTAACTACATGCATGTCAGATCCAGTGGAGAACCAGTTGAGAGATAGGTGAAAGGGCCTGTTTGACTATCAATTGTGACTATAGTGGTGCATTCAATGCAACTACACACACATTGGAGATGCCAATGAGAATTTCGCAGTCAAGGCAAGGAAAGATCAAATTCATTCATGGATATTCATTAGCAAGGATTGCGCAGTGGAGGCAGGCTATCAGGAGATAGTAAATTGGTGCATGTTTATGCCAATTTTTTTATGACAGTGTGAGACGATTGTAAAGTGTAACGAGAGATATTGGAGTAGAGTTTTGTATGAGATTGTTTCATGATCCATGATATAAATAATATATTATAGTGGGGTTTTTAGCTTTATGCTTTCCTAGTAAAAAAATCTGTGTTATGTGTGATTGATTTTTCTTCATGTGTTTGCAATTGGAGATTAAATTTCTGCAAAGAATTAAGAAGAAGGATTTTGTATTTAACAGTGGATATAATTTTTAGATCAGGAGAATCCGGTAATACATCACAGTATTAATAAATTTATACATGGTATCAGAGCAAAGAAGATTGAAATATTGAAGAAGTAGCTCAGTTTTGTTGGTAGAATTTTTTTTTTTTTTGCTGCAAGAATTTCTTGGTGTGACAGTTGAGTAAACATCAAAATGGCTTTCAATGGTTTGCGGTTAGAGTATGCACTCGAGGGCAGCTCAAACTACATTACATGGAAGGATAGGATGGAGGCAGTGCTTGAAGATAATGGCTTGAAGGAGTTCATCAATAGCAATATTCCTAAGCCCACTTCGACGGGTGCTGCATTACTTGACTAATGGCAAAAGAAAGCAGTGAAGATGAGAAGAATTATGTTGTAAGGTGTGAGAGACCATATTGTCTCAAGCCTTCATGGGAAAGAAACTCCGTTTTCAATGTGGAAGGCTTTGACAAATATTTTACAAAGCAACATCGACCATAGGAAATTGGCGCTGAAGGATAAACTCAGAAAAATCAAGATGGAGAAGGGTGACAGTATTCTAAAGTATCTCACAAAGTTTGTCCAATGTTGGGATGAAATGGGGAGTGTGGGAATCATGGTTGCTAATGATGATTTGGTGAGATTGGATCTCTTGGGACTTCTTAAGAGTTGGCACAGTTATCAAGACTCTATCAATGGACGGGTAAAACTTTTGGATTGGGAACGACTGTGGTCGGATCTAGCATAGGAGGATTTCATATAGAACACCAGGGATGGCTCTTGATCAAAGCTTGATGATGAAGCAGATTGTGATTTGGCTGCCAAATCAAGGAAAGGGAAGGGGACTAAATTACACTCAAAATCCGAGGCTAAAGGAAAGAAGCTAGATTTGTCCAAGGTGAAGTGTTTTCACTGTCACGAACATGGGCATCTCACCACTAACTACCCACAGAAAAATAAGAACAAGAAGGATGCTGGAGCTGCAGTTGGTGAGGCCCTTGCCTCGTAATTTAAACTTGATTTCTATTTGATCTCATGCTTGGTTTCAATCACAATGGGATCAGTGTGGTATCTTGATAGTGGTGCTTCCTTCCACATGATGGGAGATAAGGAGCTTTTCAGTGACTTTGAGGAGAAATATCTCCAAATGCATATAGAGATGGGTGACGATGGACGATACAGTGCGACCAGAATTCGTACCATTACCTTTGAGAGGGAGTCAGGTAAATCGTTTCTATTGAAAGATGTTATGCATGTTCCAGGTCTAAATAATAACTTGGTCTTAGTCACGATGTTGGAGGACAGAGGTTATGACGTTGTTTTCAGCAATGGAAAAGATTTCCTGTGACATAAAAAAAGGGTCAAACCAAGAGGATAGGGATTCGAGTTAAGAGTCTCTACAAGCTGGAAGTAGATGGCTACGCTGCAATGGTGGGAAAAGAATATTCAAAGGTGGTGAGCCGGGATGAGGGCGAATTATGGCACAGGCGATTTGGCCATCTTCACCATGGCGCCCTGAAAATATTGCAGCAAATTTTTATTGGACTTCCTAAGGGTACACTTGTGCAGATAAATTAGTGCAAGGGATGTATTATGGGTAAGTTTGTGAAGACCACCTTTCATGAAAAGGAGAATCATGCTTCGGTGATCTTAGAGAGAGTTCACACAGATGTGTGTGGGCCATTCTCAGTTTCTTCAACAATAAAACACAAGTATTATGTTATTTTTGTTGATGACTATTCTCGTAGATGCTGGATCTTCTTCATGCAGAAGAAAGATCAAACATTCTCAAAGTTCTGTGAGTTTAAAGCATTGGTGGAGAAAGAGTCAAGGAATCAAGTGAAGGCTCTGTGGAGCGATAATGGTGGTGAATAAATCTCGAATTAATTCAAAGACTTCTGTAGCAAAGAAGGAATTCAAAGAGAACTCATAGCGCCTCATAACCCATACCAAAATGGGGTCGCGGAGAGGAAGAACAGAACGATCGTGGGTGCTACACGAGCTATGCTGCATGATCAGGGCCTACTAATGCACTTGTGGGTGGAAGCATGCAACATTGTGGTTTATGTGAAAAACCATTGTACTTATATAGTACTTGGCATGAGTACACCTGAAGAAGATTTCACTGGTAAGAAACTAGATGTTTCTCACTTTAATATTTTTGGCTCATTAGTTTATGTTCATGTGACCAAGAACGTTAGGAAGAAGCTGGAGCCAACTGCTGAAGTTGGGATATTTTTGGGGTACACAGAAGCACCCCATAATTATCATGTGTATTTTCCAAACAGTAGAATGACTGTGGTGCGACAAGATATAAAATTCAATGAGGAGAAAGCCATGAAGTTGTCGCTTAAGAGGGAGCCAGACTTGCATGTAGAGGAGGAACTTCTTGTTCCCAAAGATGAGTCTCTAGATGTGGATCAGCCACAGGAGGAGGTTCATGGAGTGGAGGAGTTCAATCACGTAGAGCCAAACATCAGAACTGGCAGAAGGCGTACCACAGAAGCTGAGAGGTTGAAGCTTGATGCAGCACAGAATGTAGGAGTCCCTACTTCACAGCGCAGATAGAGACAATCTCCTGAATGATTCACTGGATACATGGCTCTCATGAGAAAAAGTATTGTGATTGATCCATATTCCTTTCAGGAAGCAGTGAAGGAGCCCACATGGGTAGATGCAATGGTGGACGAGTATGACTCCATTATCAGAACAATGCTTAGGAAATTTTTCCTAGGCTGGTTGATAAATCAGTGGTAGGTTCAAGATGGATTTACAAGGTAAAGCAGGTTGTTGATGGGAGTGTTGAGAATTATAAGGCAAGATTTGTGGCCTAGATCTTCTCACGGATCAAGGGCATTTATTATGAAGAAACCTTTGCACTTGTCGCACAGTATTCTTCCATAAGGACCATCCTTGCTCTCTCAGTAGAGATGGGTTGGCACATTCATCAGATGGATGTGAAGACTTCATTCCTTAATGGGATCATTGAGGAAGAAGTGTACATTGATCATCCTGAAGGATTTGAGATCTTCAGTAGCAAGTCACATGTGTGTAGACTTAAAAGAGCACTGTATGGGCTAAAGCAAGCACCCCGTGCTTGGTACACTGGGATCGAAAACGATTTCATTGGACTTGGCTTCACCAAGAGTGAGGCAGTTGCAAACCTATACAAAATTGTAGTGGAGGGTAAGATTTTAATCATTTTTCTTTATGTTGATGATTTAATACTGACTGGTGATGAGCAACTGATACACTCATGCAAGGAGGATCTTGCAAAGGAATTCGAGTGAAGGATATGGGCCTCCTTCACTATTTCCTTGGATTGGAAATATGGTAGCGAGAAGGTGAAATTTTTGTGTCTCAAGGCAAGTATGCAAGGGAGATACTTAGTAGGTTTCACATGGGGGGATTAAAACCCATGGATACTCCTCTTCCAGAAAACTGGAGGAAAGAGGATGCACATCAGTAGAGGTAGTGGATGCTACTATATATCGATAGTTGGTGGGTACACTCATGAATTTAGTTAATACAAGACCGGAAATATGTTATGCAGTGAACCAGATTAATCAAGCAATGGTTAAGCCTACCAAGCTCTTTTGGAAGGTAGGCAAGCATGTCCTAAGATATCTCAGGGGCACATCTGAGTATGGCTTATGGTACAAACAGATGGATGAGGTGAAGTTGCATGGCTTCATGGATGCAGATTGGGCAAGCAGCCCAACAGACATAAAGAGCACATCAGGAGGGTTTTTCAGTATTAGATCCACAGTTGTTTCTTGGTACAACAGGAAACAAAGATCTATGGAACTCAGTTCAGTGGAAGTGGAATACATGGCAGAAAGTCAAGCCACATGTGAGGCTATTTGGATGAGAAAGATCCTGGTCGGTTTTTTAAGTTCTCATTTAGATTCTACAGTGATTCATTGTGATAATCAGAGTTGCATTAAACTCTCGATTAATCCTGTGTTTCATGATATATCTAAGCATATAGATATCCAGTATCATCATATCAGAGAATTTGTGCAGTGGAAGATCATGTTGCTTCAATACATTCCTACGGAAGATCAGGATGCAGATATTATAACGAAGGTGCTCACGAGGAGAAAGTTTGAATACCATAGAGACAAGATCAGGGTGAAGGATAATCCCTTTCTTTTTGAGAGGGAGTGTTGAGATTCAACAAGATGATGATCCTAGTGAAAATTAAGCACCTACACTAGGTGAGGCATGCATGCTATTTTTAGGTGATATGTCTATTTTTAGAATTTTGGTCAAAGTCTATTTTTAGCTATATTCTATTTATAGATGGTTGAGAAAATTGCATGGATGGATGGGCGTCTATTTTTGGAATGCATGTGAGAATTTGTTTCATGGAATGCATGTCTAAAAATAGAATGCATGTCGATTATTGTTAGCCCTTAACAATAATTAGATAATAAATAATTATCTATTTTCAATGAGCACTTGGAAATAGTTAACTGAAGTGGAAAATCAGTTAACTAAGCAGATTTCGAGTTGAAGTGGTTGGTTGGTGGACCATGCAATGGAATTCGTTTGTAACTGAGTGATACAAAGTTGTAACAGGGTTGGATGTGTAGTTATGTGAGTTGTTATTTAGTTTAACTCAGTTGTGCTAGTTGTAACTAAAGATACACTAGTGAGAGATCAATGAATTAATTATTTAATTAATTCACAAGAAGTGGTCTCACATGCAACTGAAAGAATACTACTGTTAACTACATGCATGTCATATCTAGTGGAGACCCAGTTGAGAGATAGGTGAAAGGGCCTGTTTGACTATCAGTCGTGACTATAGTGGTTCATTCAATGCAACTACACACACATTGGAGATGCCAATGAGGATTGTGCAGTCAAGGCAAGGCAAGATCGAATTCATTCAGGGATCTTCATTAGCAGGGATTGCGCAGTGGAGGTAGGTTGCTAGGAGGCAGTAAATTGGTGCATGTTTATGCCCATTTTTGTATGACAGTGTGAGATGATTGTACATTATACTGAGAGCTCTTGAAGTAGAGTTTTGTATTAAATTGTTTCATGATCCATGATATACATAATATATGATAGTGGGGTTTTAGCTTTATGTTTTCTCGGTTAAAACATGTGTGTTATGTGTGATTGATTTTTCTTCATATGTTTGCAATTGGCGATTAAATTTTTGCAAATAATTAAGTAGAAGGATTCTATATTTAACAGTGGATATAATTGTTAGATTAAGATAATCCTATAATACATCATAGTATTAATAAATTTCTACAAAAAAATTTCAAAAATCCTAGGAGAAAAAGGAGAGACACCCCCACCATCAATGTTGTGGGGTAATTATCTGATCCGATGTTGGAGAGAGTGATATTTCCAAAATACCTAGAACCTGGAAGCCAAATAGTGGATGTGCACATTGATGTAATTATATTCCCTAATACTTTGATTAATATTGGGGCTACAATTAATGTGATGACTAGGGAAACCATGCTAAATATAAATCTCCAAGGGGATTTGAGGAGGACCACCACACTACCGCAACTTGCAGATAGATCCACAATATCTCCTGAGGTAATTGTTTAGGATGTCATGGTCCCCATTGAATCTTGTGAGTATCTTACTGATTTATAGGTTATCCAGCCCAAAACCAAGTTTAATGGTTAGCCTTTCATCTTAGGAATACCTTGTTTAGACATTGTTGAAGCCTATATTAGTTGTAGGGTCAGGAACATGACTATTAAGAATGGACCCTCATCAAAACAATTGGTATTGTATCCTCCCGGTCAACCTTCTATTGAACATGATTTACCATTGTGGTTAGAAGAAGAGAAAGAGGATGAATTGTATCACACAACCCCCTACCCAATATGCACCCTAGATATTTTTATAGGAGGGGGCCAACCTGATGAAGATGACCTCATCAACAATATCCTTTAGAACCACCCTCCCACTACCATCCCACTTGATGAAATTATGAAAGAATATGAGAGTAGTCCTTGGACTGAGTTATTCTCGGTTGAATCAAGTCCTGAACATGTGAAAGTTGTAGATTTTGGCCCATCTATAACCTTAAAGATCAACCCCTCTCTCTCGACCAAATAAGAAGAAAAATTGTCTAAGATATTGAGGGAACACTTAGATTATTTTTCTTGGGATTATAAAGAAATTAAAGGGCTGCATCCATAGGTTTTTACTCATCACATTTACATAAAATAGGGATGAAAACCTATCCACCATCCCCAGAGGAGAATGAACCTAACTCCTAAGGAAACTGTGAAGGAATAATTACAAAAGTTGTTGGATGAGGGGTTCATATACCCCATATCAGATAGTGAGTGGGTGTCCCCTCTAGTTTTAGTCCCAAAGAGGAATGGGAAGTGGAGGATATGTGTTGAATATAGAGAGCTTAAAAGGGCCACATGTAAATACCATTTTCCTTTTCCCTTAATTGACCAAGTCCTATATGGTCTTATAGGAAATAAATTATTTTATTTCTTGGATGGATTTAGTGGCTACAATCAGATCTAGATCAACCTCGAAGACAAATACAATACCACATTTACATGCCCTTAGGATACCTTTGACTCTAGAGTTCTCCCCTTCGGTATGTACAATTTCCCTGCCATTTTTTAGAGGGAATTTTTAAGTATAATTTTTGAAATTTTTCATAACTCTCTCGAGATATACATGGATGATTTCACTCCTTATGGATGTGACTTCCAGGAAGCTTTCTTTAGTTTGTGAAAATTCCTGAAGAAATGTATAGAAATGAATCTCTCATTGATCCCTGAGAAATGTGAATTCCTAATGAATGCATGGACTATCCTTGGCCATTCTATATCCAAGTAAGGGATATAGGTTGACCCAAACAATATTTCCATCATTAAAATGGTCCCTACCCATCAAAATAAAAGAGATGTTAGGATTTTCTTGGGATTAACTGGGTATTATAAAAGGTTCATCAAATAATTTAGCAAAGTGGCTTCACCATTGTTTGTATTATTGGCCAAGGATTCATATTTTTATTGGACAAGAAACTGTCACGAGGCCCTTGAAATATTTAAAGAAAAAATGACCACTACACCCATCCTTAGGGGTCCCAACTGGGCATTTACTTTCCATATCCACACTAATGCATCAGACAAAGTTGTGGGGGAAATATTGGGAGAAGTATAAGATGAATTGCCTTATGTCATCTATTTCATTAGAAATAATTTGTTTAAAGCTTAGTTGAATTCCACTGTCATTGAAAAATAACTCCTAGCTGTATTACATTCTTTGAAAAAAGCCAGGCACTACATTACTAGATATAAAACTTTTATTCATACTAATCATGCAGCCATTAAATATTTTATGAATAAGCATGATGTGAATGCTAGGATAATTAGATGGTTGTTATTGTTACAATATTTTGATTTGAATATTATTGAAAAACCAAGGAAAGAGAATGTGGTTTCATATTTCTTGGCCAGAATGACTTTTCCTGCAGGTAATGAGGAGACAGTGGATGATCAACTTCCATACGAACACCTCTTTTCCATCTTGACACTTTCACCTTGTTTTTTTGACATAGCCAACTACCATATTGTTGGGAGGTTTCCTCCTAATATATCAACCATGCAGAAGAGAAATCTTGTAAGGAAAAACACCTATTTCACTTGGATTGGGTGGAATAGTTTCAAAATGGGACCAGATCAGATCTTGAGGAGACGTGTAAGGGAATAATAGGTCTTTGAAATCCTCTCAGCATTCCATGATGGACCTTGCGGGGGTCATTTTGCTGCTAAGAGGATAGCCTTTAAAGTTCTACGAGTTGGTTACTATTGTCCCGCTTTACATCAATATGCAAGGAGATACACCACCATATGTGATCAATGCCAAAGGATGGGAAAACCCAAACCCAAAGATGAGATTCCCTTACAGCCTCGAGTGGCCTTAGATCCATTTGACAAGTGGGGAATGGATTTCATTGGGCCAATTGATCTACCATCAGGAAAAAAAGGTACATCATTGTGTCCATTGACTACTTAAAAAAGTGGGTCGAGAGAAAGGCTCTCAAAGTAGTAACTGAGCAAAAAGTGGCTGAGTTTTTAAGAGAAAACATTTTCTACAAGTTAGGGTATCCAAGGGAGATAGTCACTGATCAAGGAGAAACATTCACATCAAATATGATGGAGGATATCATGAGGAAAAATCATATCAAACACAAGAAATCCACTACCTATCACCCTCAATAAAATGGGCAAGTAGAGGTCACAAACAAAGCATTGGATAACATCCTCACCAAGGTTGTTAGCAACAATAGGAAATATTGGGCAGAGAGACTAGTAGAGGCCACTTGGGCCTACAACACCACTTGGAAAACCACCACTGGATTTGTTTTGTCAATTTAGTGTTATAAATTTCTTACATAATTTTAACAACCAGGACTTGTAAAATGATGAAGTTTGGTGCACTATATGTGCCTAAGTAACCTTTCCCTTACTTCGTTGTTTGTATTTTTCTTATTTCTTTTGGGGGTTTGTATTTTTAATCCTTAGTGTGCTACCCTAGGCTATTGGAAAAGTTAAAATGAATCTAATTAAAAAGGAAGAAAAGGAAGTGTTATGAAACTAAGTTAATATTCTATAAAAGAAACCAAAATTTATGGACTAGTTCTAAGACCTAGTTTTGAACAAAAAGGTAAAGCATGTACTTCATTTAGTGATTAAACCTAATCCATGGATCTATGACTAAACTGAGATTGGAAGACAAAGTAAAAGCAGGAAAATGCATCAACTATTGTAATTTAGGTTGTCTCAACGTTCAATTATTAGGTCAAACCTTATTGAGATGAAATCAACTGTTTGTACCTTAGTTGCTAAAGTCCTAAGACAGAAAACAGAAAATGCTATTAAAAATTACCTAGGATGCTTTTAGTTACTCCATTTACCTAATATGTAGAGAGTGACTGTTAGGTCCCTATATCACTAGTATAGTCCCTTATTATTGTTAGTGTAACCCCCTTATTGTTATTATTGTACCCTTGTAACCCCCATTTTGTTATTATTGTGTCCTTAAATTATTATTGTTAGGTCGGCTAGGATTACATTGTGGCCCACTAGGATTACATTATGGCCCCGTGGACTCCTATATATAGAAAGGAGGTTTTGTAAATTGTATCATCCAAGAATTGTGCATTTATGTAATGTATTGGAGGTTTCCCCCTCGAAGTGGCTTATTTCTAAGGCGTTGATATCTCTTTTCTTCTATTTTTGAAGCTGGTTACACAAAATTTGGTATTAGAGCTTTGGATTCTAGGGTTTCGCTGCTCCAAACAGGTCATCGTGGCATTTGCGCTATAAATTTTTTTATACAAAGTTTCAGAAGCTAAAATTTTTAAGGTACGAAGCAGAAATCCTGAGGAAGATTTTCTGAAAATTTCAGAGCTTGGTTCACAATATTTTCGGAGATATGATCTGTGGAAGTTAGGTATTTTTTTAGGCTCCTAAACATGTCATCGTGGCATTTGCGCTATAAAATTTTTCTACTAAGGTTCAGAATCTGAAATTCATATGGTGCGAAGCTGAAATCCTGAGAAAATTTGTCAAAACATTTCAGAGTTTGTTTCACAATATTTTTGGAGATATGATTTGTGGAAGGTAGTGCTTTTTCAGGCTCCTGAATTGCATCTCAAAGAGGTGATCGTGGGAAAAGTTTAATAACTCTCTCTCTGGGCATCGGATTGGAGTGCCGTAAAAAGTGGTCACAATTACACAGACTGTAGTTTCTTCTCTATCAATTTCAAAGACAAAGGATGAAACAGTGATACGTGTCAAGTCGTACAAGTTCGCTCTACTGAACCAGTCCATAATTAGGTCATTGTGGGAGATTGAACACAACTTTGTCTTGGAGAATCCAAATTAGGTTAGACCTGTGGCATTCGAAATATAATTCAGAGGGATACATCGGTACTGAAATTCAGATATTGAAGTGCTACAATCACAGAGATAATCCAATTTCAATATCGAGCACCTCAAAAGCAAGAAAAAGGTGTGTATTTTTTTTTTTTTCCGAATTGCATAAGTCTTATTTGAAGAATCAATTTTAATTGATTCCAAGGGCATATTGTAGAATAGATATCAGTATTGGATTATAAAATGGCCCCTAAAAATAATTCAACACCTATTAAGCCTTTGGAAAGCTATACTATGACTCATGAAGACGAAGAATGGCAACATGACATATCAAAATTACAAGAGCAAGTGCAACAAATTTCGCTCTCACAAAGAGCAAGAAAAAATGACATTGAATTTTTGAAGAAAGGCGTGGAAACTAAGATGGATGGTTTGAAGAAATGCGTGGAATCTAAGATAGATGGCATGGAGGCTGGCATGGAATCTAAGATGGATGACATGGAAGCTAATATCGATGAGAAAATGGAAAACATGAAGAATGTTCTAAAAGCAAACATGGAAGGTTTGACAAAGTTGATACAAGAAACGTTTCCTAATGGTGAAAATATAGTAGAAGAACCTCATGATGAGAACAAAATAAATGTTAATCGTGATTTCATAAACTCTAATGTTGGCGGGAAGAACCACCATATTCCAAAGATGGATATGAGGAAGTTTGATGGAAAGGATCCTGTAACATGGATACTACACATGGAGCAATATTTTGATCTCCATAACGTGCAAAACACACAAAAGGTACGCATTGCAACTTTACATTTAGAACAAAATACATTTGTATGGTATCGATGGCTTTGCTCCCGTAAAAAAATCGTCACTTGGTCAATTTTTACGGAGGAAATGATAGCACATTATGAGGATACAAAGAGCAACACCTTCTTTAGCCAATTGATAAATCTCAAACAAAAGGGTTTCGTGGGGCAACACATTGAGGACTTCCAAAAATTGAATATAAGGGTAACTGATATTCCAGAGGAACATAGGATCGATCTCTTCATAGGCACTTTAAAGGATAACATCCAACATGAAGTTCGTGTTTTGGAACCAGATTCATTGGAGAAGGCATTCAGGTTGGCAAGAAAAGTTGAATGTAAAATAATGGCGACAAGGAAGCCTAACACTCAATTCTATAAAGAAGGAAGTGTTGCTATGTCTAGATTTCCACAACCTAAAAGGTTGACACCACAACAATTGGAAGAAAAAAGAGAAAAAGGGCTTTTCTATAGTTGTGATAGCAAATACACTAAAGGTCATAAGTGTGCTGAGAAGAAATTATTTTACATAGATTGTGAAGAGGAAGAAGAAAATGAATAAGAAGAGGATATACACCAGGAACCAACCCTAGAAGATGAAGAAATGAATCCGACCATATCGTGTAATGCATTGGTAGGAATTACCACTCAAAATCTCAAGATAGAAGGAAAAATCAAGAAGAAAAAGGTAATAGTGTTGATTGATTCAGGTAGCACCCATAATTTTATTCATTGTAAGGTAGCCAAGGAATTAAATTGTTTCCTATACCCAGCACCAGAATGTCAAGTGATGGTTGCAAATGGAGGAACTATAAATTTCTCTGGAAAATGCCATAATATCAAGCTGACCATGGGTGAATATGTATTGACTAGTCCAATGCTTTCCATTCCGATGGGAGGTGCTGATGTTGTACTAGGAGTACAATGGTTACAATCTTTGGGGACGGTAGCTTTTAATTTTCAAAAACTTTTCTTGAAATTTTTTTCAGAAGGAAAGGAAGTCGAATTACGGGGTATTGAAGGGAATCCAGGAAGGATAATAAGCTCTAATGTCATGAAAAATATTCTAAAGAAAGAACAACGAGGCATGATTGCACAATTATGCTCACTAGAAATTCCGACATCAAAATCATCTATATCTGCAGATCTCCACCAAGTCTTGGACAATCATTCCAAGGTGTTTGAAACTCCCAAAGGACTCCCACCTATTCGTGATCATGATCATGCTATTCATTTGATTTCAGGAAGCGTTCCTCCAAACATCAGGCTTTATAGATATCCTTACTTCCAAAAGAGCGAAATTGAACGTATGATTGTAGAAATGTTAGAGGTGGGTATAATTCAACCTAGTCAAAGTTCTTTCTCTGCTCCTGTAGTATTGGTACACAAGAAGGATGGATCATGGCGAATGTGTCTGGATTATAGGGAGCTCAATAAGCTCACCATTAAAGACAAATTTCCCATTCTTGTGATTGATGAATTATTGGATGAATTACATGGAGCAATTTATTTTACCAAGTTGGATCTTCGTTCAGGATATCATCAAATTAGAATGAAGACCGAAGATATTCCAAAAACAGCATTTCGAACTCATGAGGGTCATTATGAATTTTTGGTCATGCCTTTTGGCCTTACCAATGCACCTTCTACATTTCAAGGGTTGATGAATTCCATTTTCAAACCCTTCCTTAGAAAATTTGTGCTAGTATTTTTTGATGATATACTAATCTATAGCAGTCTTGGAAGGATCATGTTGAACATGTTGACAGGGTGCTCAAACTATTGCAAGAGAAACAATTATATGCAAAAACATCCAAATGTTTCTTTGGAGTACAAGAGGTGGAATATCCGGGTCATATTGTATCTCACGAGGGTGTTAAAGTAGACCCTAACAAAATTAAAGCCATTAAGGAATGGAAAGTTCCCACAACCATAAAGCAGTTGCGAGGATTTCTCGGGTTAACAGGGTATTATCGCAAGTTTGTTAAGAATTATGGGAGAATAGCAACACCCCTAACAACATTATTGAAGAAAGATGCATTTTCATGGACTCCCGAAGCAACTAAGGCCTTTGAACGTCTTAAAGAGGCAATGTGCCTAGCACCGGTCTTAGCTACGCCAGACTTCACAAAAACCTTTATTGTGGAATGTGATGCCTCAAAAAATGGAATTGGTGTGGTTTTAATGCAGGAAGGAAGACCCATTGCTTTTGAAAGTCGTCCAATCAAAGGAAAGTATTTACAGAAACATATTTATGAGAAGGAAATGTTAGCAATATTGCATGCACTAAAGAAATGGCGAACTTACCTAATGGGAAGACACTTCAAGGTAAAAACTGATCATGATAGTCTTAAACACTTTTTGGAACAAAGAATATCATCAAAAGAGCAGCAAAAATGGGTCACAAAGATGTTGGGTTATGACTTTGAAATAATCTACAAAAAAGGAAAGCTTAATGTTGTTGCAGATGCACTCTCAAGAAAGAATGAAGAGGTGGAAGCATTTCTTTGTGCCATTTCTATTATCCAACCAGATTGGATAACTAAAGCAAGAGAAGAATGGAAGAAGGACAAAGATGTATGGACACTCATTCAAAAGTTGCAGCAAGATCCTAGTACATCTGATACATTTAGTTGGAAAAATGATTCCTTATGGTACAAAGATCGCTTATATCTTTGTAAGAATTCCCAACTAAAACAAAAGATTCTTCTGGAATTGCACACTTCTCCTTTAGGAGGACACTCAGGATTTTAAAAACTTACCACAGGGTGAAGAAAGAATTTTTTTGGGATGGCCTTAAATCTGATATTCAAAATTTTGTGGCGGAATGTTTGGTTTGCCAGCAGAATAAAGTGGAAACAATTAAGACCCCGGGACTTCTGCAACCTTTATCCATTCCAAGTCAACGTTGGGAGGAGATTTCAATGGATTTTATCACAGGTTTACCTAAGTCCAAAGGAAAGAGTGTCATCATGGTGGTAGTTGATAGACTTACCAAGTATGCACACTTTTTGTGCATTATCTCATCCATTTAAAGCAAGTACAGTTGCTACTACATTTATGGATAGAATTCAAAAGCTACATGGAAGCCCAAGGGTTATTGTGAGCGACAGAGATCCCATTTTTACTGGAAATTTTTGGACGAAGTTATTTTCTTGTTTGGGTACTCAATTAGCTCATAGGTCATCTTATCATCCTCAATCTGATGGTCAAACTGAGATCGTAAATAAATGTTTGGAAGGATATATTCGTTGTTTTGTATCTGATAAACAAACACAATGGGGCAAGTGGTTACCTCTTACTGAATGGTGGTATAACACTTCCTTCCATACTGCAGCAAAAATGACCCCATTTATGGCACTTTATGGATATCATCCACCATCCATCACATCATCTTTAAGAGAAAATTTGAAGGTTCAAGCAGTGGAAGATCGCATCGAGCATCAGCAAGAAGTTCTCAAAATCTTAAAGGATAACCTGAATTTGGCACAAAATCGAATGAAACAACAGGCAGATCAACATCGCAGTGAGAGAAGTTTTGATGTAGGAGATTGGGTATTTTTATGACTACAACCATACAAACAAATGTCCCTCAATCAAGCTAAGAAGGATAATAAATTATCACCAAAGTACTATGGTCCTTACAAGGTGTTGCAAAAGATTGGTTCTATGGCATACAAATTGGAGCTTCCTGCTTCTTTGCGAGTACATCCAGTTTTCCATGTTTCATGCTTAAAGAAGGTTATAGGTGAAAATCTTCCAGTTCAAACAATATTTCCAGAACTTGATGAGGAAGTAAAAATCATATTGGAACCTGAAGCAGTCATGGAAATAAGAACTCGATAGCTACAGAATCGATCAATTTCAGAGTATCTCATCAAGTGGAAGAACTTACCCACTGAATATTCTACACGGGAGGATGAGAATTTTATACAGAAGCACCCGGAGCTACTCAAGCGTTGAGGACAACACTTTTTTGAAGGAGAGGGGCATGTTAGGTCCCTATATCACTAGTATAGTCCCTTATTATTATTATTAGTGTAACCCCCTTATTGTTATTATTGTACACTTGTAACCCCCATTTTGTTATTATTGTGCCCTTAAATTATTATTGTTAGGTCGGCTAGGATTACATTGTGGCCCACTAGGATTACATTATGGCCCCATGGACTCCTATATATAGAAAGGAGGTTTTGCAAATTGTATCATCCAAGAATTGTGCATTTATGTAATGTATTGGAGGTTTCCCCCTCGAAGTGGCTTATTTCTAAGGCGTTGATATCTCTTTTCTTCTATTTTTGAAGCTGGTTACACAAAAGTGACCCCTTTGTGGTAATGTTTCTAAGCAAGCATTACATCTGTCTAAACTCTATAAAATGAAATAACTCAAACATTGCATAACATCTAATTATTTAATCATCCTTTCTTAGTATATTCAGTTTAGTTTCTTTCAAAATGATCTTTAAGAAGATTGTTTCATTGCAATGAAATGAGGATCTTCTAACTAAAACCAACTAAGTGAATAATTGACTTATCAGTCTCATCCAACTATGAAGCTTGTGACCTCTTAGAATGGCTTCAGAGAAATCAATTATACCTTTAGTTCTTAGCAAGAAAATGACAAGAAATGAAATGTATTTTGAAACTAACTAAATGAGTAATTGACTTATCAGTATCATCCAACTGTGAAGCTTGTAACCTCTTGAAATGGCTTTGTAAAAATCAATTACACCTTTATTTCTTAGCAAGAAAATGACAAGAAATGAAATGTACTCAACCACTGCACTTATAAGACATTTAAAAATTCAATGTAAGATATAATAAATGAAAAAAATGGATTTCATAAATTCTTAATTAGACACAGAAATTAACAACTATCTTCTAATGAAAAGGTAAAAACAATAAACTAAGCAACCATGTTTCTCAACATTTCAATCTTTATTCCAATTCTGAAGACAGATTTCCTATCTCCTTGAAATGTTTCGGAAGGAAAATCTCCATAGTTGCATTTAAACTATTGAAAAATGGAAAATAAGCATGAACATAAATTACTAAACAGAATTAATTAAATCTAACTAGAAAGCATTAAAAACTTTCTTTAGCAGCAGGGGGCCTCTACTACCAAGTTGGTTAACTCCTTAGCTTTTCAAAAGTGAAATCAAACCAGGATCTAGAAACTGAACTTCTTTATTGAAACAGAGTTTTAAAAATATAGTATTTCACTGTAATTCTGAACTTGTGCTACAAAAACTTCACCTGTTCTCGGTTCTATAGAACCTCTATTTAAAGGTAACTTTCATAAATAACTATGAAGAAAAGTAGCTACATGAATTTTAGAACTCATGATTTTCTACGAAGAAAATCAGGAGTCCTAATTGCTGTAGGAAACAGTCTTTGACTTGTAGCTTTAACCATAGGGTTAGGCACCTCCATATGTCAATTTGGTCCATGTGAATAGGATGAAATCCATGTAGGAGGGATTTTGAGAATACCCATGTGGCCCACTCCTTCAACTGACACCTGTAACATGTTCAACCACAAGAGTAGCTATGGAACGCACAGTCAGCTGTAGAGCAGGCTGCATTCTATAGCTAATCTACAAAAACTTATCAAAATAGAAAAAATCATGAAAATACAATATGTCAATCATTTGTACGTATCCTTGAGACAAACCTTAGCATTCTTCACTGATTAGGGTTTATGAACTGATGGAAAAGAGGTGAAATGAGATGAGAAGACTATAAAGGAGAGGGTGATCCTGGGGTTAAACATACCCCCACTACAAAATCATTGCACGTCCTCATGCAATTCACCAAAATTTTAAGTTATTCTCTCTTACTGCATGTATTCTAAAACTTCGGCTAAGAAATCCAACCTTATTCTTCTATTTCTTTTGGAAGTCAATGTCATTCTTGGCCTTTTCATGAGAAGTTTGAATTTGAGGTTTATGAGTGATTGGTTTAACCTCTTATTCTTGTTCTTTCCTTGTGTAATAGCCTTAGCTGCAGAGTAGAGTTATCATTCATTTCATTTTTCAACTTGAATTTCTCTTTAAAAATCTCATTTTCATTCTTGATGTGCTTGTTCAATATCTCTAATTCATAATTATCTCACTTAAGAGTTTCAATCAGAGGTTCTTGTGGATTGACAGGTATTTATTGGCTCATTGAGGCACTTTTTTCCAATGATTCCACATAATCATATATTTGCTGCTGAACTGGGTCTATACCAGGAGATCTTTTACTGGGGCCTTCTCGAAAATGATACACAGGAGAGTTTTGAGGATTGTACTTAGGAGATTTGTCAATAGGTGATGGAACTGGGGTTTCTTCATCTATATTTATGAGCTCTGTCTCTTTGGTCAATGTCTTCTTTATGATGCCTTGGAGTCTAAAGCTTCTTCTCAGCTTTGGAGGAATCTCATCCTCTTCATTAATACCTTCACTTGCTTTCTTTTTATTTCCTCTAGCCTTAATTTGTTTCGTAATTTCTGTTAGCTTCTCAGAAATTAGTTCTTCATCTTCTTCCTGTGGTGGAGTGTCAAGTTTGTTTTCAAAAACCATGTCAGTTTTCTTTCTTCTATTTCTTCTGGCATTTTCTTGATTAGGTAGTGATTCTGGTTGTTCCTGAAAATGATTCCTTATAAGGAAATCTTCCAAATTGTCTCCTATGCTCCTTAAGTAAAATTCAACTAATATTTTCACTAAACCATGATGATACAGAGTGGTTTCTAAAAATTGGATTCTATTTTGGACATTGGAGGCCATTCTCCTTAGACTATTGAGCAGAAAGTACGGTAGGTTGATCTCTCCATTTTCTACAAATTCATTAATAATCTAATATGATAAACATACACGGTTCCATAAGTTCCCTCACAAGTTATAATTTTTTTCAAAATCAACAGCATGTTTCTCCATTTACTTTTCAGAGCAGTACTTGGAATTCCTTTTCTAAAGATTGAACATCCATACCTGGATTTTTAAGTATCTCCTTCCATGACTCATTATGAAATTCTTTGTTCTTGAACCACCATTCTCCTTCCCTCAGGATTTCTGTTGCTTCAGCTAAGAATGATTCTGTTATTGTGAAATTGATGTCTCCAATTTCCACCTTAGTCCCATCAAAAGATCTAGCAAATGATTTGGTAATTTCCTTATGGAAGCTATCAAAATTTTATATAAAATTCAACCATCCAGCTTGCTGTAGTAACTCTCTAACTTGCGGATATCCTTCCATGTATTTTACACCTACTAGCTTTGTTCTGACAATTAGACCCATTCTTCTTCTATGCAGAGTATCTTTATCCTTAGAATTACCCCTCTGTGTTTGGAAATGGATTGGCTGCAGAGTTTGATGGAGGTGAATGAGCGATAGAAATGAAATGAGCTATGGATCTGATGGAGGGTTTATGGTGAGCTGTAGGGAATAAGTAAATGATACAGTCTTAGAGAGACGTGGCCTAATAATTCACGTTATAATTATGATTGTTAGTCATTAATCAAGGGTTTTAATGATGGACCATTGTGGAACGTTAGATGAGGGATATGGTTGAGATACATCATGATGAGGATTAATCAATTTGAATGATAGGTTACTAAGGAACATATAGATGTACACATTATACATATTTCATGTTTTAATTTTTTCTATTAAAATAAATTTCTACATTTTACCTCAGAATTTGACCTTGTTGTTTGTTGTTTCTTGATGTTGTTCCTTAGGTACTCCTTTTGTAGCATGGTGATCTTTAGAACATAGTCCTATAAACCCTTTTTGCAATTTTCATCTCAATATTTGTTGGAGTGGCTTGTAGAATAGGATTAGCTGCAGAATAGAACCAGCTACAGAATGTGAGTAGCTGCAAAAGGTGTCTGGCTGTAGAATATGATCTGTCAAAAGAATATGAAATATGGAGTGAAATGGAATATGAATGTGGAGTGTAATAAAATGTTATGATGAAATTAAAGTGAAATGAAATGGAAGTGGAGTGACAATGGAGTGTAATGAAATGAATTTACAATTTATGATTTGCAAATATGAACATTTATTTACAGAAAATAAAAATTAAAGTATAGGATGTCAGAGAGTTCTGATTTTCACCCTATACTTTCTGCATAAATATGCCAATCATTGATTGATTTTCATACTTATACTTTATATATATATATATATATATATATATATATATATAAGCTAAGTTTGTGGAGAAGAAGAATTCCTCTTCACTAACTCCATATCAATATTATCCTGAAATTTTCTGACAAATTCTTCTTTTGAAAGTGGTTTATGATATACGTTCAGCCTATGACCATTTACAAGAAGAGATATCTTTTCTTTGTCTATTGTTCTGATATTCACTGCTCCATTTTCAAAGGCTTTCTCAATCTCATATGGTCCAAGCCAATGAGTTTGAAATTTCCCTTTAAAATCCTTAAATTTTGAGTCAAACAAGAGTGCCCAATCCCCTTCTTGAAACTTTTTCTCTTTGATATCCTTGTCATGCCATTTAGTCCTATGTTGTTGGACTATATAGGTTCTTTGGACTGCATCTTATCTGATTTCATCTAGTTCATTAATTTTCTCCAGTCTATGCTTATGTGCTTCTGTCAAATCAAGTCCTAGTTGGACTGCCATCTTGAAGGTTTTGATCTGAAATTCTATAGGAAGCATGACTTGATTCCCATAAAAAAGTTCATAAGGAGTATGTCCTGTTTTGTTTCTCCATGTAGTTCTATAGGTCCATAAGGCTTCAGGAAGCCTTTCTGCCCAATCTCTTCTATGTAGATGAACAGTCTTAGTGAAAATTCCTTCAATCACCTTGTTGATAGATTCAACCTAACCATTTGCTTGTGGATGGTAAGGGGTAGACTTCCTGTGCTTGATTTTGTAATTTTTTACCATATTTTGCACCATCTTTGATGTAAATTGAGCGCCTTGATCCGTTACAATTTCTCTTGGAACACCAAAATGAGTAAATATATCCTCAAAAAGAAAATTAAATACAGATATTTCATTAGAAAAAGGTAATGCTTTAGCCTCTACCCATTTAGTGACATAATCAGTGCATACCAAAATATACTTATTTTGTTTAGATGGAGGATTAATAGGTCCAAGAAAATCCAAGGCCCATTTTTCAAAAGGTTCAATAAGTACCTAGGGTTGTAAAGGCATTTCATTTGAAGGAGTAGGTTTCCCTACCCTTTGACAATTGTCACACCTTTTGACATATTCTTTGGCATCGTTGGAGATGGATGGCCAATAATATCCTAAATGAAGGATTTTATAGTCTATCCTTTTATTAGCAAAATTTCCACCATAGGGCTCATCATGGCATGCCTTGAGAATTTCAGGCATTTCATCTTCTCGAACACATATTTTGAGAATAAGGTCTAGAACAGTCTTATACAATTCATTAGTAATCCATGAATACTTTTCACTTGTTTGAATTATTATTCTTTTTTATCTAGAATGCATATTTGAAGGTAATTTTCCTATAACTAAGTAATTAGAAATATCTGCAAACCAAGGAGTCTGAGTAGTTATTTCAAAGAGATATTCATCAGGAAATTTATCCTCAACTTTGATATTTTGAATTCTAGATAGAAAATCAGTAACTGTATTTTGTTTTCCAGGTTTTTCTAGAATAGTAATGTTAAATTATTTTAGGAGAAATAACCATCTCGTAACTCTGCTATTAGTAACAGATTATTAATTAAATACCTAATTTCAGAGTGATCTGTGTGAACAAAGGTTTCATAGCCTGTTATATAATGTCTGAATTTATTGATAGCATGAACAATAGCTAAGAATTCTTTTTCAGTTACAGTATAATTAAAATTTGGAGGAGTTAAATTCGTACTTGTATAATATATGGCATAAGGGATCAAGTCTTTTTGTCCTAACACAACTCCTAGAGTTGTGTCTGAAGCATTTGTCGATATATGAAAAGGTAGTTTCCAGTTAGGCCCTCCTAAGATGGGTGCTTCAA
The DNA here is from genome assembly GCA_034641835.2 of Pinus albicaulis. Lineage (NCBI taxonomy): Eukaryota > Viridiplantae > Streptophyta > Pinopsida > Pinales > Pinaceae > Pinus > Pinus albicaulis. The sequence goes on from CM076575.1 coordinate 685,470,678, forward strand.
AAAAAATTTCTTTTAGAGTTTCAAATGCTAACTGGCATTCAGAATTCCATTTGAATTTACAATCCTTGGTAAGTAATTTGAAGAGTGGGGATGCTATTTTGTTAAAATTTTCTATAAATATTCTATAATACCCTGTGAATCCTAGAAAAATTTTAACATCCTTTTGGCAACTTGGGACTAATAGTCTAGAGATGACCTAAACTTTTGATTTATCAACTTTGATTCCATCTCCTGAAGTATGATGTCCTAAAACAATCCCTTCAGTAAACATCGTGAAACATTTTTCATACTCAGTGAAAGGTTTGCCTCTTTACATATTTTTAAAACTTTCTTCGAGTTTTCTAAAGCTTCTTCAAATGAATTACCATAGACTGTAAAGTCATCCATGTAAACTTCTATACAATCATGTATTAGATCATAAAAAATTCCTAGTACTGCCCTTTGAAATGTTGCAGGTGCATTGCACAATACAAAAGGAAGTACTTGGTAGGCATAAGTTCCCCAGGGATAGGTGAATGTGGTTTTATCTTGATCTTCAGGTGCAACTTGAATTTGATTGTAACCACTGAAACCATCCAAGAATGAGAAATAATTTTTTCTTGCTAATGTATCTAACACCTGATCTATAAAGGGTAAAGTAAAATGATCTTTAAGAGTATCTTTATTCAATTCTTGATAATCAATGCATGCCCTCCATTTTCTATTTTTCTTGGGTATAATCACCAAAGGAGAAACCCACTAACTGTCTGAAATTGGATAGATAAAGTTGACATTCAACAATTTTTGCAAATCTTCTTTCACAATCTCCCTAAGATTTGGATTCATCCTTCTCTGAGGTTGTCTGATAGGTTTACAATTTTCCTCTATGTAGATGTGATGAGTGCAAGTCTTAGGACTAATCCCTTTCATGTTAGTGTATTCCCATGCATATGCAGATGAATGTTTTGTAATGTTTTGATTAGCTCTTCTTGTTGTATTTTTTCCAGGTTTTTGTTTATGTTCAAGGTTTTCCCTGGAAATATTTCAACTGTAGAGCTACCAAGTTCTTCCATGGAGTAGAGAGACATCTACCTAGATGAAAAATATTAAATAATAGATCTTTCTTGGAATTTATCATGTCCATATTCTGGTGATGATTCATAATTTTCTAAAGTATTCAAGATTTGACTATCTTCACTAATGTTTGAAATAGTAAAGAGAGGCAGTATATCTTCTTCTTCATCAATCCATTTTTTGTCATCTATATCTGTGATTGTTCTTGCTAGAGGATATAAAGTGAATCTCTTAGTTGAATTTCCATCAGAGATGTACATATCACCAGATCTACAGCTGATGAAAGAATCAACTGTAGCCAACCAAGGTCTTCCTAGTATAAGAGGATGTCCTCTTAGATTATTTTTAGGAGTTAGAATTATAAAATCAACAAGATACTCCAAAGAATCTAAGGACACTAAAATATATTTTAACACACCATCTGGTTTGATTACAGACCTATCTGCTAACTGTAGTAATGTAGGTGTATAAAGAAGATTAGGAAGCTTAAGTTGTTCCATGGTTTTCTTTCTCATGATGTTTATTGCTGCTCCTAAATCAATTAATGTGTTTGGAATTTCAATTCCATTGATATGTGTTTTGACAACTGGACCTCCGGGATCTAGATATTTTTGAATGGAAAATTTTCCCATCATTATGTCTGCTATTTTTCCTACCAGTTGAATTCTTTTTATTTCCTTTATTTTTCTTCCTGGTTTCTTCATACTCAACTCCTTTATGGTTTGAGCTAATATTGGAATTTCCTTGATGGTTTGTAACAATGGAATTTGATGGAAACATTTCTCAATTGATCTAGGAAATCATAATTAGGCAACATAATATGTTTTTATATACCTCTATCAATTTGTAATCTTTCACGAAAAGGAGGTGTAGAAGTAGATGTTGATGGTTTCTCTAACATAGGAGTTGAGTTTATTGGTTCTTTCTGTTTTTCATTTTCAATGTTTTTGTTTTGATGAGATGTTTTCTCTTCAAAACTTTTATTGACTTGTAGAGAATCTTCCTTAGAATTGTCTTGTTCTTGAATTACCACAGAAGGTTTCTTTTTTTCAAGTATCTTTCTAGATCTAAGTTGAACATCATTAAGATCTATAGGAGTGATTAAATAAGTTGGAAATTGTTGACCTTCTATCATATAGGTATTCTAAGGATTTTTATTGTTGGGGTTTGGTACTGGCTGGGCAGGTAATTGATTTTGTCTTTGAGGGAATGGTAGTGAGAGTTGTGGATTTTGATTTTGAGGTTGAAGTTGGGGTTATGGATTTTGTTGAGGATTGTGTTGGGGAGGATAATTTGGATAAGATGGATAAGGTGGGTAGGATGGAGGAGATTGGTAGTACTGGGAGAATCTTCCAAAAGTATTTTGCATCCCTTGAGTCTAAGGTTGGGATTGATTTTGAGATTGAGGCTGTTGGGTGTGGAGCTTGATTATCTTGTTTATTTTGTATCACAGCGTTGGACCCCTGTACCTTAATGGGGCGACAATGCCACCTGTAATTAAACGCTGTCTGGGGGGTCTAGGGGGGAGTAGCTGTGACTTTATGGAGCCCCCCCTGGCAGAGGGTTTCGGGGGCAGTGCCCCCGAAACTAAAAACAGATGTAAAATTGCCTTGTAAAAGTATAGTAATTTCTAGTCAATCTGAGCTGTTCATTAGGCGGATGATCTGACGGTAGAAGTTATGTTTAGTTTAGGTTTTTTTGCCCTAGAAGGCAACTCCTCGCTTTGTATGAGGGTATTGTATTGCGGCTATGTATTTTAATATGTATTCTCAGAGCGAGAAACATATAGGGAGACTGTGAGAGAGAACAAAGGATATTATAGCAGATCTACTGTAGGTTATGTCTCTTCATTTTGTTGGATAATAAAAAGGAAGGACTGGCTGTTCAGGTGGACGTAGCCCAAACTGGGTAAACCACATATATCTATATCTCTCTAGTTTTATGTGTTTTCTGTGCTTGTGTTTTCCGCATATTTTATGTGTTGCATTGATCTATAATATATAATTTTCTAACAGCTGGTATTAGAGCTGAAGGTCTATTTAGCTGGTAAACTCGCAGGAAAGAAGGGTTCCTGGTTCAAGTGGGAGCAATGGAGGAATATGGTAAGTTTAGGGTCTAGAAATTTAACGACCAAAACTTCCCGATGTGGAAAATGAAAATGGAAGATTATCTGTATCAGAAATATCTATACCTACCATTGAGCGAAAAAACAAAGAAGCCAATGGCTATAACAGACGCAGAATGGGAGATTCTCGATAGAAAGGCACTCAGAACAGTACGATTGTGCCTCGCAGCATCGGTAGCCTTCAATATTTTGAAGGAAACAACAACAGAGGGTTTGATTAAGGCATTGGAGAAACTATATGAAAAACCCTCGTCCTCAAACAAGGTATTTCTTATGAAACATTTATTTAATATGAAGATGTCGGAAGGTGGATCTGTCGCAGACTATTTAAATGATTTTAATACAGTTACAATTAGTTAAGTTATGTAGGGGTAAACTTTGATAATGAAGTTAGGGCTCTTTTATTTCTGTGCTCATTGCTAGAAAGATGGAATGGTTTATTTATGGGCATTAGTAACTCTATCTCTAGATCTAGTACTTTAAAGTTTGATGATGTTGTTGGTTCTATCCTTAGCGAGGAAATGCGACAAAAAAGCTCTGGTGAGATGTCGAGTAATTATTTGAGTGCAGAGTCCTGGGGAAGAAAAATGGAAAGAGGAAAGAGCTCGGGATATCATAGTAAATCAAGGAAAGGAAAATCCAAGTCTAGATCGGGAATAGTGTGCTGCAAATGCAGAAAGAAAGGACACCCGAAGAAAGACTGTAGATCTCGGAAGGGAAAAGAAGGAGACGCACAGCAAGAAAACAATCATGAAGCAAATATGACAGGTGATGTGTTACAAGATGCCTTGATTATTTCTTTCGAAAATGTTACTGATTCCTGGGTAGTAGATTCAGGGGCTTCATTCCATGCCACACCTGATAAGAAATATTTTCATGACTATGTTCAAGGAGAATATGGACAAGTCCATTTGGGTGATGATAAACTCTGTAAAATTGTTGGAATGGGTAAGGTTCTTGTAAAATAGCAAAATGGAAACCAATGGCTATTAAAGGAGGTAAGGCATGTTCCAGATCTCAAGAAAATTCTGATTTCAACAGGGCAGTTAAGCAGTGAAGGTTGTGTGACAACTTTCATAGATAAAACTTGGAAGGTCACCAAAGGAGCCTTGGTAATATCAAAAGGCGAAAAGGTTGGTACATTGTATTTATGCAATGGTATTTCTAACTCTGTTAATGCTTTAAATTCCAAAGGAGAAGATGCAGAATTATGGCATCATAGGCTCGAACACATGAGTGAGAAGGGGATGAAGATTATTCACTCAATAAATTTGTTGCCGGGTTTGAAGAATATTGATTTGGATTTCTGTGAGAATTGCATTTATGGAAAATAGAAGAGAGTCAGATTTCTCAAAGTTGTGAAAGAAAAGAAGAGTGAAAAATTAGAGCTTGTGCATACAAATGTATGGGGACCTTCTCAGGTATCATCTCTCGGTGGCTCTTGTTATTATGTTACTTTTATTGATGATGAAACTAGAAAAACTTGGATTTATTGTATTCAAAATAAATCTGATGTATTTGATACTTTCAAGAAATGGAAATTTTTGGTTGATATTGAGATAGGAAAGAAGTTGACGTGTCTCAGATCAGACAATGGAGGTGAATATTGCAGCAAAGAGTTTTATAGGTACTGTTCAGAGCATGGAATTCGCAGAGAGAAGATAGTTCCAAGAACACCACAAGAAAATGGTGTGTCAGAAACGATGAACAGAACAATCATGGAGTGTGCAAGGTGCATGAGATTGCATGCAGGATTACCTTTATAATTTTGGGCAAATGTTGTAGATACTACTGTTTATCTAATAAACAGATGGCCTTCAAGTTCCTTGTATGGTGGTATTCCAAAGGAAGAATGGATAGGTAAAAAGGTAAACTACTCTTTTTTAAAGCCTTTTGGATGTGAGGCTTTTGTCCATATTAATAAAGAAAATAGAACAAAGCTTGAGGAAAAATCAAAGAAATGTACCTTTATTGGATATGGTGTTAATGATTTTGGTTATTTCTTATATGATTATGAAAATCACAAAATCATTAGGAGCAGAGACGTAATATTAAATGAAAAGGTATTGTATAAGAATCAGTTGCAAGAAAAGAAACAGAAAAAAAGAAAACAAAGAATACACAGTTTTTGATGAGATCACAGAAAAAGTAAAGGTGCCTGAAAATAATAATAATCAACAGCCACAACAACAACAACCACCACAATAGCAACATGCACCTCAAACACCTGAAAGTGGTGTTAGAAGATCTACTAGGATAAGTAGACCCCCTGAATGATATTCTCCATCATTATATTATTTATTGTTGACTGATTCTAGTGAACCTGAATGTTATGAAGAAGCAATGTAGGTTGAAACCAGTAAAGAGTGGGAGCTAGCCATGGAAGAAGAGATGGACTCCTTAATGCATAACCAGACTTGGGACTTAGTCAAGTTGCCTGCAGGTAAAACTACATTGTAAAATAAATGGGTTTACAGGTTGAAGGAAGAATATGGAGGAAAATAGAGGTACAAAGCTAGACTTGTGGTGAAGGGGTTTTCACAAAAGAAATGTATGATTTTGATGAAATATTTTCTCCTGTTGTTAAGATGACTTCAATCAGAACTATTTTAAGTCTTGTAGTAGCGGAATATTTACATATTGAACAGTTAGATGCAAAGACATCATTTCTTCATGGATATTTGGAGGAAGAGATTTATATGGAGCAACCAGAAGGATATGAGGTCAAAGGGAAGGAAAAATTAGTGTGCAGGTTAAAGAAGAGCTTGTATGGCTTAAAACAGGCTCCAAGGCAGTGGTATCTAAAATTTGACAGGTTTATGTCTGAACAAGGTTATACTAGATGTCACTCTGATCATTGTGTTTATATGAAAAAGAAAAATGATGGAAGCTATATTATATTGTTATTGTATGTAGATGAAATGACTGTTGCAGGGTCTAACATGCAGGAAATAAATGTGCTCAAAAGAAAATTGGAAAATTCCTTTGTAATGAAGGATTTGGGAGCTACAAAACAAATCCTTGGTATGAGAATAACTAGAGACAAGAAAAATCACAAATTAACACTGTCTCAAAATGAGTACATACAAAAGGTGTTGAAAATATTTAATATGCAGAATGAAAAACCAATTATTACACCTTTTGCTAGCCATTTAAAACTTAGTAAGGATAAGTGCCGAAGACCCAGGAAGAAATGGACTATATGTCTAAAGTTCCATATGCATCAGCAGTTGGAAGCTTAATGTATGTAATGGTTTGCACAAGGCCAGATATTGCACATGCAGTGGGAGTTGTAAGCAGGTACATGAACAATCTAGGAAAAGAATATTGGATGCCAGTGAAATGGATTCTCAGATATTTGAGAGGAACCACAAATCAAGCATTATGCTATGGTGGTTCAAACATTGCTCTATAGGGATATGTTGATGCAGATATGGTAGGTGACAGAGATAACAAGAGGAGCACTACAGGATATGTATTTACTGTAGGTGGAACAATTTCAGTTGGGTTTCAAAAATCCAAAGTGTTGTTGCACTTTCAACAACAGAAGCAGAGTATGTTGCTGCTATAGAGGCTAGTAAAGAAATGATTTGGTTACAAAAGTTTATGGATGAATTAGGTAAGAAGCATGATATGGGCACATTATACAGTGATAGCCAAAGTGCCATTCATCTTGAAAAGAAGTCAATTTTTCATTCCAAGACTAAACACATACAACTCAAGTACCATTTCATACGGTCAGTATTGGAAGATGGACATTTGAAGCTAGAAAAGGTACACACTAGCCAGAATCCTGCAGATATACTAACAAAAGTTGTAACCAGGGAGAAAATGAGATTATTCTAAGCTTCAATTGGTCTTCAAGGATGATGATGAATATGAGAAATAGCCAGGTCCAAAGAGGAGTCATTGTCCAGCAAATGAAGCAGCGGTGGAGTTGCTACAATTAGTCTCCAAGTGGGAGATTGTTGGGTGTGGAGCCTGATTATCTTGTTTATTTTGTATCACAGCGTTGGACCCCTATACCTTAATGGGGTGGCAACGCCACCTGTAATTAAATGCTGCCTGGGGGTCTAGGGGGGGCGGCTGCAACTTTATGGAGCCCCCCCCCGTGGCGAGGGGTTTTGGGGGAAGCACCTCCGAAGCTAAATATAGATGTAAAATTGCCTTGTAAAAGTATAGTAATTTCTAGTCAATCTGGGCCATTCATTAGGTGGATGATCTGAGGGCAGAAGTTATGTTTGGTTTAGGGTTTTTTTTCCCTAGAAGGCAACCTCTTGCTTTGTATGAGGGTATTGTATTGTGGTTGTGTATTGTAATATGTATTCTTAGAGCGAGAAACATATAGGGAGACTGTGAGAGAGAACAGAGGATATTACAACAGATCTACTGTAGGTTGTGTCTCTTCATTTTGTTGGATAATAAAAAGGAAGGACTGGCTGTTTGGGGTGGACGTAGCCCAAACTAGGTGAACCACATATATCTATGTCTCTATGGTTTTATGTGTTTTCTATGCTTGTTTTTTCTACATATTTTATGTGTTGCACTGCTCTATAATATATAATTTTCTAACAGAGGCCAAGGTTGCTGCCAAGAATTCCATTTTGGTGGGGGTTGATTATACGCTTAGTTGTTAAACCCTTGAGTTTAAGGCCCCTGCCAAGGTCTTCTAGAGACAAAACAAAGAGATTCTATAGGATTTGTAGTTGTTTCTTCTTGAAAGAAAGCCTTAATACCAGGAATTGAAGGACAACTCTTGGTCTCATGGTTTTCTGAACAAGTCACACAAGTTTGTATTACTTTTGCATCAAGAGGACATTCTCTCAAAGCATGCTTCTTTCTGCATTTGGGACAGAATATTGCTAAGGCATCAGTCTCAACTTTTTTCTTTTTTTGTAGCTTAAGGGTGTCTATTTTCTCACTAAGAATCCCTAGAATTTCAGTTTTGAATTCATCAAGCATGTTTCCAATTTCTGCCCTACTTACTGTACTAGTTGCAGACTTGTTTACCCTAGCTAGAGCAGGATCTCTTGGTACTTTCAAAATTTTTTATTTTCCTCTTGAGAGATTAATACATAGTTCCCCAATATTAGCTAATGGAAGTTGAGATATGTTTCCCTTCCCCATCATATTAAGGATATCTATCCATTCATCTCTAATTTTTTGCAACAGAAGAGCTTTTAGAGTATGTCGGTCTAGATTCTCCATCTTTGCTCTCTTAATGTTATAGTTGAATCGTTCAAGTAAATCTTCCAAATTTTCATCCTCCTTTTGCATCATTTTAAACACTTCCTCTTTATGGTTAACAGTTATACAATAATCCAAATACCTTTCTAGAAATTCTTTCTTCATATCATCCCATGACCTAATAGGCCTAGTGATTAGAATCATGAACCATTTTAAAGCTACTCATTTTAGTGTTGAAGGAAACAATTTGAGTTTTTGAGCATCTTGTAGATAATCATAAGTTCTGCACAAGACTTCAAATTCAAATAAAAATGTCTCAGGGTCTTCACTTTTTAACCCATGAAAGTTTGGAAGAACAGAGGGTGAGATATTTTTCATGGTAGCATTTGTCTCTTCATCTATTATAGGGAATCCAAAGGAGCTTTCAATTCCCCTTCTACCTCTACCTCCTTCTGCATTTCCTCTACCTCTTCCTCTATCTCCTCCTCTTGATCCTCCTCTACCTCTACCTCCTCCAAATAGTAAGTTTTATCCATTAAATATTTCACCTTCTCCTTCCCCTCCTTCTTTTCCTCTTCCTGCCATGATAGATTCTTCAGAGCTGATATAAGGTTCATCTTGGAGGGCTAACTTCTCTTTTGGTTCTTCTATCAATGGTATGTTGAAGAAGGGTTCCTCTTCTTCCTCTTCACTGGGGATTTCTAGTTCTTCAGCTGGAATATATTCCCCTGTAGAAGTGAAAAAATTATTCCCTCTGTTGGAGTTTTATTATATTCTTCCTCCAAGATTTCCTTAGTGGATGAAGTGGGAGACCCTCCTAACTAGATATCTGATCTTAAAACTTCAGGAAGCCTATGACCAGTATAGTATGGGATATGAGTTTGATAGGGAGGTGTACTACTTCTTGGCCTAGGTGGAGTGAGTGGTGTTGTAGGGATTAAGCTTCTGCCTCTTACAAATCTGCCCCTAGAGCCTCTTTCTCTACGCATATCATTATTTTTGGGATGTAAGAAATAAGGCTACCTAGTTACACTTCCTCGGAAATGATGCCAAAATGTTTAGTCAATTTAGTGTTCTAAATTGCTTACATAAATTTATCAACCAGGGCTTGTAAACTGATGAAGTGTGGTGCACTATATGTGCCTAAGTGACCTTTCCCTTACTTTGTTGTTTGTATTTTTCTTATTTTTTTGGGGGGTTTGTCTTTTTAATCCTTAGTGTGCTACCCCAGGCTATTGGAAAATTTAAAATGAATCTAATTAAAAAGGAAGAAAATTACGTGTTATGAAACTAAGTTAATTTTCTACAAAAGAAACCAAAATTTATGGACTAGTTCTAAGACTTAGTTTTGAACAAAAAGGTAAATCATGTACTTCATTTAGTGATTAAACCTAATCCATGGATCTATGACTAAACTGAGATTGGAAGATAGAGTAAAATTAGGAAAATGTATCAACTATTGTACTTTAGGTTGTCCCAACATTCAATTATTAGGTCAAACCTTATTGAGATGAAATCAACTGTTTGTACCTTAGTTGCTAAATTCCTAAGACAGAAAACAGAAAATGCTATTAAAAATTACCTAGGATGTTTTTAGTTACTCCATTTACCCAATATGTAGAGAGTGACCCCTTTGTGGTAATGTTTCTAAGCAACCATTACATCTGTCTAAACTCTATAAAATGAAATAACTCAAACATTGCATCACATCTAATTATTTAATAATCCTTTCTTAGTATATTCAGTTTAGTTTCTTTCAGAATGATCTTTAAGAAGATTGTTTCATTGCAATGAAATGAATGTCTTCTAACTAAAACCAACTAAGTGAATAATTGACTTATCAATCTCATCCAACTATGAAGCTTGTGACCTCTTGGAATGGCTTCGGAGAAATCAATTATACCTTTAGTTCTTAGCAAGCAAATGACAAGAAATGAAATGTATTCTAAAACTAACTAAATGAGTAATTGACTTATTAGTCTCATCCAACTGTGAAGCTTGTGACCTCTTGAAATGGCTTCGGAAAAATCAATTACACCTTTAGTTCTTAGCAAGAAAATGACAAGAAATGAAATGTACTCAACCACTGCATTTATAAGAAATTTAACCATTCAATGTAAGATTTAATAATTGAAAAAAATGGATTTCATAAATGCTTAATTAGACACAGCAATTGACAACTATCTTCTAATGAAAAGGTAAAAACAGTAAACTAAGCAACCATGTTTCTCAACACTTCAATCTTTATTCCAATTCTGAAGACAGAGTTCCTATCTCCTTGAAATGTTTTGGAAGGAAAATCTCCACAGTTGCATTTAAACTATTGAAAACTGGAAATTAAGCATGAACATAAATTACTAAACAGAATTAAAGAAATCTAACTAGAAAGCATTAAAAACCTCCTGTAGCAGCAGGGGCCCTCTGCTACCAAGTTGGTTAACTCCTTAGCTTTTCAAAAGTGCAATCAAACCAACATCTGGAAAATGAACTTCTTTATTGAAACAGAGTTTTAGAAACAGAGTATTTCACTGTAATTCTAAACTTGTGCTACAAAAACTTCACCTGTTGTCGGTTCTATAGAACCTCTATTTAAAGGTAATTTTCATAAGTAACTATGAAGAAAAGTAGCTATAGGTGTCTCTTTGTATTTAATCAAAATAGGACTTTTAGGATTCATGATTTGCTATGAAGCAAATAAAGGGTCCTAATTGCTGTAGGAAATGGTCTTTGACTTGTAGCTTTGACCATAGGGTTAGGCACCTCCATATGTCGATCTGGTCCATATGAATAGGATGAAATCCATGTAGGAGGGATTTTGAGAATACCCATGTGGCCCACTCTTTCAACTGACACCTGTAACATGTTCAACCAAAAGAGTAGCTATAGAATGCACAGTTAGCTACAAAATAGGCTACATTCTATAGCTAATCTGCAAAACTTATCAAAATAGAAAAAATCATGAAAATAAAATATGTCAATCATTTGTATGTATCCTTGAGACAAACCTTATCATTCTTCACTGATTAGGGTTTATGAAATGATGGAAAAGAGGCGAAATGAGATGAGAAAGCTGTAAAGGAGAGGTTAATCCTGGGGTTCAACAGGATTCACTCCATTTGACTTCATTTAAGGGGAGAAGGCTTTGCTTTCTATTGAGTTTGAATATAACACTTTGAGAATGGAAGATAAATTGGAATTAGATTTCACTACAGCACAAAAATAAATTTTACTCCAACTGAATGGATTATATGAGTTCAGTATGCAAGATATCCTACACACTGAAGTCATAAAACTACAAAGGAAGGTTCGGCATGACAATAATATCAATGAAAATACTTTTCAAGAAGGGGATTGGGCCTTGTTATATTATTCTATGTTCAAATGTTTTAAAGGGAAGCTAATGACAAGATGGTTGGGTCCATAACTAGTATAAAAGTGTCATGAAAATGGGTATGTCAAGATCAAAACCATTGATGAGGAAGGCATTCCCTTACTTGTAAATGGTTATAGGTTGAAGCTATATAGAAGGCATGAGTCCAAGGAAGAATTTATCTGTTCAGTCAAAAAATAATTAAATGTGATTGGGAGTTTCATAACCCCCAATACACAACATTCCTAAAAATTCAAAAACAAAAAACAAAAAAATAAGAAGGCCTAGATGAAAATCTCTATGAGGCATATGAGGCCAACTCCAACGTTGAAAACCTCTCTGATGTGGCATAGGAGCAAAATAAAAAAATAAAAATAAAGATACTTAGGTGAAAAAATCTTTTAAGGCGCCTATGGAAGGCATGTAGGTTGAAAAACTCCATAGAGTCAACCTGCTTGCCTAAAAAAAAAATATAAAAAAACACAAGCTCACAACCTCTCTAATAACCTTTCTTTTCTTTTGCAGGATTACATATAATTGGCATATTTTGCGATGATACAGGAGCTCACATTCAATCTCTCCTCCATCCTTCCATCCATACCATTGCATTATCCATATCCCTCACTCATATAACCATCTCTATCTACCCCTCAAATCAATCAGAAATTCAAATTACACCTCCTCACTATAGTGCTACATGCAGGACCTGTATTTCTACAGGAGGTTTTGTAATGCAATAGGAGGAGCATGTCAAGCTACAGGAGAGATATCCAAGGAGGATAACAACCCAAAATATCATTATGACTCTAATAAATGATAAATAAGGTTCCCAATTTTTTTTTGATCATCCAGCCATCACCCATCCACTCCATTTCTCCAAAATGATCCTTAAATTCTCCACTCTGTCCTACCTTTAAAAAAAGACATAAGCCACTATTTTCTATTTCTACAGTGTCTTCATTGTTCTTTCGTGACCCTAACCATGTCCTCATGAATTTTCATCATCTCCCTCAACACCATCATGCAAACTGGAGACTTTAAGGGGATATCAAAGGACTACTACAGGAATAAAAATCCTCTTGTAGTAACATGTGCAACCACAATGGCAACCACTAATATTGTTTTTTCTTCTTCCACCATTAGAAGGGATGATGGAGCCTTATTTGCAGCTATGAAGAGACACCTCACTATTAGGGATAATTTCCACCAGCAGTAAAGACTTGGATATCATAGAGGCACCTACACACACGCAACAAAAGCAATAGTCAAGGTATCATCAAGAATGCAAACATGCACATGAAATAAGTCAAAGAGTCAACTCCCTTGATCTGAATGATATATGGCCCAACTCCAACATGCAAACATCTGCACCAGTTTGATCCACATGTAGGCTCAAGTATGGCAACTCTCACTTCTCCTCTATGCATAAAATGACTAAAATGTGCTTTGAGCGAAAATGTGTTGTAATAGGCTTGAGGTGGCCAGTGAACTTGGCCACCCTCGACTTGCAAACTTAATTTGATGTTTAGTAACTCATACAACGTGGAGGTGTCAAATCAAATTTAGCTGATTTCATGAAGGTGGGGTGATAATTACGAGGGAAGGAGGAATGATTTGAAAGAGTTGGGACACCGGTCCAAAATAGGAAACTTGTGTAAAGTCCATGTCACCACATCGCTCCAAGCTCTTAACTTAAAAATGTAATATTATGTATTGGGGCTCAGATTCTCTTGCACATTTTTTCATTTGAAAAACACTTAGAGATAGGACAAGTTCTTATATGCCACCAAGGATTTTCAAACCCTGTTCTGCAACTACTACAAGAAGGAGCTACAGGAAGCTCTGCAATTGCTACAATAGGGTTGAGAATCTTCTACAGGAGGAATTCAACAGTGAGAAGGGGACACAATGGTTCTAATTGGTCTCAAAAATATCATATACATCCAAAACTTCTTGACAAGAAGTAAGTGACATCCACCTCCCTTGTTATTACACCCAATTGCATGAAAATTCTAGCCCGTGGCAGTATAATTATGCAGTGGAAGGCCTCTCTAAGGATTGTAGTGGTTAGAAACAAGAATAAAATTTGTTGACAAGAATTCTAGCATCATTTTCACTCACTGATACTATGGAATTGAGCACTGTTTGACCACTGAAGTTATTAGTAACAAAAAAAAACCTTTCCCTCACCTAAGTAGCACCAAGGAGGTACATCAAAATATATGGGGGGATGATTCAGCCCTCAGACACCAAAAGGATTCACCTGCACACTCTTTTAGTAAACATATTCAGAAGAGACCAATGGTTAGGTTTATTTGAGTTGTCAAAGGGGTATGATGATGACCTTGCTCCTGAATTTTCCATGGAAATATTGCATTCGAAAGGAGAGGACAATGCCAACATTATTGTAAGAGGGTGATCCATCTCTTTTATACTTGAAACCATTATTAGAGTGACCAAAATACCTCTAGGGGTTAGATGGAGCAAATAAGACAAAGTAATGAGTGTCACACTTGGAAATAATTTCTTCATTTTGAAAGAGAAGCTTGTTGAGGATAAGAATGGAGTCAGAAGGGAAATCCTAACTTATCCTTGGGATGAGGTGCCTTACCATATATTGAAGTATATATCCTCTGAAATAAGAATGAGTCTGGTATATGCTTACCATTTCATATTACTCCATGAGTTGAGATTCAAGGAAAAATTTCCTCCCCTTCAAAGACTTAGTGTGCCCCACTTTATCCTACAGTCAATCATAGAGATGAGTCAAAAGGTGAGGGAGGGGAAACACCAACATTTAGCTCACCATGGCCTCATTAAATTGATAGTGATGTATACTTTAAGAAATTTGAGGTTCCTTGTCCTATGGAATAAATTTGTGGACATGGATACAAAGAATTTCACAGGAACACAAGCCATCACCCATGGGGATATTCCAACCTCTAGCATTGGAGATAGAGAGGGAAAAACAGAGGAGGAGGAGACAAAAAAGACAAAAGAAGAAGAAAGAAAAACATAGGAAAAAGAGAAAAAAGGAACAAAGGAGGGAGAAGCAAGAAGTGAAGAATAAGAAGGGGACAAACAAGTGGAAGAAGAAATAAGCCTTAAGAAAACTTATAAAACCCAAGAGGCAGAGGAAAAACCACCTCAAACATTTCTATCTATAGGGTTTAATGAGTAAGAAATAACTCCAACATTAGCTACATTGGGCACACCTATCAAGCCCAAAAGGAAGAAACCAATACAAGGTCCCCTCTATTTCAAGACCATAAAAGCACCAAAATTAAACAAGAGAAACCACAAAATTATACCAAGGTCCATATCATCATTTAAGAATCACCAAGTAAGAAGGAAGAGGTAGGACCCAATGAAGGAAAATTTGAATAACTCACTTCTCATAAACCCAAAACCAAGTATTCTATAGCATCTCTATGTAGGACCACCACTAGGTCAACTACGTTAAAGAAGCCAGAAACATAAGTTTCTCTTGAACAAGAATAAAAAGGGAAGCTACAAGAGGGGAATGGTTTGCTACAAGAGAGATAGAGTGTGCTACATGAGATATAGAGTGTTCTATAGGAGGGACAATGTGTGCTACATAAGGGACTGATAATGCTACAAGAGGAAAAAAAGGGGCTACGAGAGAAGAAAAGGAACCACAAGAAGTAGTATCCTCCCCAAAAACATTTGAAAAGGACTTCCTAGAGCTTCAAGAGCCTAGTACATAACCTAGTCTGTGGTACTACTATAAATTCATTGAAGGGGGAAGGATCATCCCTGAAAAGTTTTCCATTCCACTCCTCTATGAGCTAGAAATAGAAAGAGGAATAACCCACAGGTGGATGCAAATTTCCAAATCTAAGAATGTGGAATATGTGGGACTTATGGAAGAAAAATTCATTGAGATGGGAAAATAATTGGCTAATTTGAGACTTAGGGAGTCTATTATAAAATAGGAGCTACATGCAGGGAAAATAAGGTTGAAAGAGAGGATGCAAGAGAAACAAACCCAACTTGCCACCATGGCAAGTCTCTCTATGGAAGCCTTGCAACGTAGGAAACCTTCAAAATATTATTCTATCTTTCTCAAAGAACAAAGGTTATAGTAAAAAATCAAGACAGTAACACAATATGGATCTCTGGCCTTCCAGGACTACATTTTGTTTATTGATTTTTGCAAGAAAATTAGTATGGAGGGCAAGGAAAAGTTAGTTGAATTCTACATGCATAATTAATTTTGATAGGTATGAATTTATGGGATCCAAATTCTAGATTAGGATACATGCAGCTCATGGATTTAGCATCTTGGTTAGTTAATAAATAGAAAATGGTTGAGGAGGAGAAAAATGAAATGCCACAGGAAGAGAAGGAACCTTTGTACATCAAAGGAGAGATGGTGAGCCCTAAGGTTGTCATTAGCAATGATAACCTCATCTCTTCTGATGCAAATTTGGTGCCCAAATACATTAAAAACTAGGAGCAGGCCATTCTACACTTTAAAAATACCTTTTGGCTATTGGGAATAGAAAGTATGCAATCTTTCCAGAAGAGATGTCATTCCTTACCCCACAATCTACAAGTCAAGGAATACCACTCACTTGAAAGGCCTTGGAAAAAAAACCATTATACAAGAGATTCACGTAGAGAATGAACTTTAGAATGGACAAGACTAAAGATCAATCCACCTTTGTTGTTAGGCTTACAGGAAGGAAAGGACCATACAAAAGAGCAACATGAATGGGCTGATATTCAAAAAAATGCAAGATTTCACCCATAAGAAGGCACAAAATTTGAGGTGCATTGGGATGTCATAGAGGGCACCAGGGCCTCGATAGAGATTCACATGGATGAATGAGTTTCTCAGAGGATGAGAAACACCTTCAACAGGGTGGTGGTGATGAGTCCCATCAATAGGTATATTATGAGGGTCATGATTCAATCATCCAACCTTAAAACTATATTTTTCTCACATTTATTCACATTTTTGGTTATATTATGCTTAGTGAGAAGAGTAAAATGTGTTTTTCATAGTATATAGACTAATGTGGTTTAATTTCAAGAAAATGGAGCATTTTTTAGATACTTACTATGTAGGGGCTCAAAGGAAACAACAAGGAGAGAATCTAGGGGGTTTGTCCACATCCTTAACTCCCTAAATCAACTTGGGATCACAACACTCTATCTCATCAATTCGAATTGATTGACATCCAATCCACTACTAGTGAAAGTGAAGCTAAATAAGGAAAAGGTACACCATTTTCGAGATGAAGGAGGAAATAACTCATTTTTTCAAGGGAGTTGTTGCAACTACCCTTTTGTATAAATAAACAAAAAGAAGATCTCATTAGGATTCGAAGTTTGTTTTCAATTAGGTGTAGCTATTAAGCTCAAGACCTTGACACTGTCCTTTTGAAATTTTATCTGATGTGCAATACTTGTAGTTTATGATAATGAGAATTTGGATATTAAGTTGCATCTGAGTTGGTTTTAGAGGGTTGCGACCCTTGGGTTTGGGCCAAACCCAATGGCTTAGGTCCCTCTTGTGTATTTGTGTTTTTTTCTTAACTTCAAATATTTCATAGTTTTTTCATTTCAATAGAGATTAATCTATAAAAACATGTGGTTGAAACCTATTCATCACCTCTCTTGTGGGAGAATGAGTGGAAATATTCTCAAACAAAATCCAAAAATATCGTGTTTATGATTTCTTGGAAATAGATTAGCGTTAGTTGTCTTTTTTTACATTTTCTTTCTGTAGCTTAGAAGTTATTTTAGTGATTAGATCATTTTTCTGGCATAAAAAAGATGTTATTTAAATTCAACTTATCTTTTCCATCATAAGTTATCTCATTTTGTCAATGATAAATGGATGAATGCATGTGATTTATTACAGGGTTGTGTTGATCTGCAAGGAAGGGAACCCTTACAACTTCCATCTTGACATCCTTCATCTTCTCTTTCCACCTTCAAATTCTGTCCCAAAACTCTATTTCATAAGTCATTTTACCTAGTATATTGTGAGCACTCTTTCTAGTGCAAGATAGAACTATGAGAGGTCCTTAGCTTTGATAGGGGCTCAACCCAAAATCCCTTCATTTTATTCAACTTCCATCCACCTTTCCATACCCTTAAGACATCATTTTCACCTTCAAATCCATTGGGAAGCCCTCCTGTAGCATTACAGACCCTCCTTTAGAAATATAGGGGTCATGTAGCAACCACCTGTAGAAAGCCTGTAGCACCACTTTCCTTCATCATTTTTTATCACCACTACAAATTTGACTCAGTTAATATGAATAATTACCCCTAGTTATGATTTGATGATCAAGGAAAGCTCCTAGGCCACTCCAACCATTCATTTTATTCACTGCAAAACATAGTAGAATTAGTTATTTTATCACAAGTATGATGCAAGTAGGCTATTGATTTTCAAGCAAGTGTGAACTAGGTAGATTATGCATGCAATTATGATTGGTATTTTGATGAATTATGAAATATAAAATATTCTCCATTCTACAATTTTATTTGGTAGTTTGATAGATTTTGTAAGATAAAATAGCTTTCTTTTTGCAAGTAGATTATACATTATCCTTTCATGAATTGATTAGTTAGAATTTACAAGATGATTCAATGGAATTTCCACTTCCATAACTAGAATAATTTTCCAATTTAACCTTCATCAACAAACTTTCATCTAATTTTGTACGAGGAATGGTCTCTGAGTGCTTTTTATATAATGTCATAATTGAGGGTAGCATGAGTAGAATCCCAAGTATTGTGCATATAACATTGTCACGTATAAGTTTGTATGAACCCCATGTTTATAAATAGAGTTGAGGAGCCCTTGGGAGTTGCAACACTCTTGGTGCAATACTAGGGTTCACCAGTGTCGTCACACCTCTTAGTGACAACCACCTCACTCTTGTCTGCTCTCCTTGTGTAAAGAGTCTAACTTAGAGCTATTTTCACAATCATCTTTTCTTTTTGAGCTCTCTACACTTTGGAGCATAAGGATAATTCTCTAACTCTTAGTTTCAATTTTACCATCGTTCGGGTGATTTTTCTCAACTATCCCTTTTGTGTGTTTTTGTTTTCATAAGTGTCGCTTTCACTTTCGTGATTATCGTTTTTTCTTTCTTTCACTTTCATTTTCTTTTTCTTTCACATGTGTGTCTTTCAATTTATTTTTCCTTTTAAAGTGTCATTTTCACTTGTTCTTATTCTCACAAGTGTTGCTTTTTCCTTCTTTCTTTCTTTCATGAGTCCCTTGTGTTTTTTGTTGTTGGCATGTGTCACTTTAAATTGTTTTCACGCATCTTAAGAGCACCTTGGCACACTTATAGAAGAATTTATAGCACACCCTTATGCATAATTTGTTCCTATGTATCATAATAATATGCACTAGACACTTTCACATAGCTTAGTGCACTTTCTAGTTGTATTCGACACTTGTTTTCAAAATTGTAATTTAAGTGTCACAATACTACGTTTCAATTGTCACACTAAAAAATAAGTGTTTCTTTGTTGTCGTTTCAAGGTATGCACATTGAGTTTAGTTATTTTTTTTTCTTGGCTTCCCACTACTTGACTCTCAAATTGAATGAACTAAACCAACTAAGTCACTAACTTAGCTAACTCGTACAAGATGTCATGAGATTCTGAATTACAATATTCTTCTAATTTAATTCAAGGGAAAATTAAATTAGAATATTTCTTGGTGCCATTTTCAACAATTCTTCCCATTCTCTTGTGTGTCTCTTTTATGATAGTACTATTAATTTTCTTCTAGAGGCTCACTCTCTCTTTTT
This sequence comes from Pinus albicaulis, assembly GCA_034641835.2. Taxonomy (NCBI): domain Eukaryota; kingdom Viridiplantae; phylum Streptophyta; class Pinopsida; order Pinales; family Pinaceae; genus Pinus; species Pinus albicaulis. The sequence goes on from CM076575.1 coordinate 685,490,221, forward strand.
TCTTATGTGAAAGCACCTTATATACATTGAATTGTATGCCTCACAGTGACAAATTACTTTCTTATTTCAAAGATTGTTTTAATAATTTCTTATGTTGATAATCGTAGCCAAGGAAAATCTCTAAGAATAATGGTGGTTGTGCCTATTTTTTGGATGGGGCTCCTAATCCAAATTATGTGATGTCTAATTTGGAGTTCATACCAGGGAGACCCCTTTGTTGGCAGATTTATAGCACCGTCAACAAGTGGTGTTAGAAGGAGGGCCAGAGGATAAGTTGATACCATTAAGTCTATTTTTAATCTCTTATCTTGAATGGATTATTGCCAAATCATAATCCCAATATTTTTTTTTCGAATATATCAAATCTTACAATCCTTGTGGAAATCATTCATAAGTTGTCACATCTCAATTTTGATGGAAAGGGTTCAACAACCATGCTTGGGCATATGCTTTTATTCATTAAATTTTGTCTTCCTAATGGAATACATTGTAATTATGCTTAGGATAAATTTTTTATCCTTACATTTGAAGGTCCTGTTAAGCATTGGTTCCATACATTATCAACTACTTCTATTCATTCATTTGAGCAACTTGTTAAGGATCTTCCTGAAGATTTTATTAGGTATGATTATTAGGATAAATCATATTATAATTAAATATGATGAATCAATATAGGATTTTATTGATTGGCTTCTTCACCTTTGCTATGAGTTTCCTGAATAAGATATGGATTGGGATTTCTTCAGTAAGAAGTTTCAGTGTTGGTTCTAGTCTCCTTGAGATAATTTATATTATATTCTCCTAATGAGTTTTCTCTTTAAAATTTTATCGACCGTGAAGCACCTCCATCCTTGGAGGAGGAATCTATTACTCCTTTTATTCCCTTCCCTACTCCTTTCTCACTACCAAACAAAGGTGCCCCCCATGTCGAGGTTAGAGTTGTGAAATCAGAAAACCAAATTATTGATCCGTTTCTCCCATAGTCATCTTCTTTTCATGAACCAATTTTCATTCAAATAAGCATTCATGGTTCTCATGATACCATCGAATCTAATTTTGAGGTTTATCCCTTGATTATTCAAGATAACACTTACATGCATAATATTAATCCTGTATTTGATTCCTTTGAAAGTAGTGTTTCTTCAAGGGATAACTGTGATCCTTTATCATTTACACCTTGTGACCCTTTGTACCTTAATTCGCTTAATCAATATATTAAATTAATAAGTGTTCCAAACACTTTTGACTCTCAATTTTCTGGTTCACATGGTGATCGGGTACAAGGTGGCTATATCTCATAGGTAGAGAAGAAAAATGGTGAAGTCACTTTCAATATTTCTTCCATATTTCAATTTTCTCTGTGTCAAAATGATGATCAATCATCTTATGATCTTGATAACCAGTCAAATGATCTAAAAATGCTTACTCAATCTGAAACCTTGAACAACCATCAACTTGAAATTCATGTTTTTACTGATATAAGAAGTGATGAGCGCCCAAGCATAGTGGATGATCTTTTATTTTCCTTGCAAGATTTATATTTTCAAGTCTTTGATCTACAATATAATATGAGTGGTTTATCATCTCCACTTGTGGGATGTGATGATATTTTAGTTTAGAATTCTCTTGGAATTTCTCTGTTCCATACATCTTCAGATATCAAAACAAAAAAATTATATGATCAGGTTCCTGAAGCTTTAATATACCCCGCTAAAGAAGAGAAATGCCAATTTCAGAATCACATTCATTTGCCATTCTTTGACAATTATGTTTATGATGATTATGTAGATCCAATTAATATTCATATTTCTCATGATATACTCTTATATTCATTGTCCATCCATACCCCAAGTAGTGTCATGGGTGGTGGTGGATATTCAAATAATCTCACATATCGTAACATGTATGATAATGCACCGTTGTTACAAGATGACATGCGTATGAAAAATTTAATTTTGAATTAGATTCAACCACAATTGAAGTCTCTTCTCCTAATTCCTCTCATATTTTCTCACCTTTGGCACACTATTCATTGTACCCAAATGTGTTTGATGAGTCTATTATACCAATATTTTCTCCAAATCCTTTAGATCCTTATTATATTGGTCTTGATTGCAATTGGGTACAATATGGTGTGGTTTCATGATCGAATGGTGAAAATATCGAATCCATTGTTCATGATTTGCTTAGTTATAAATATTTTATAGGTCAGAAGGGATATATTACAACTTTAAATGTTTAAGATAGTTTCCTGATTGATGTATCCAAATTATCTATCCATCAAGGGTCCCATATTATAAATGTTAAATCTAATCAAATCAATGGAATTAATAATGTTTTCATTGACACATCTGATGATAGTGGTATGTATCTACCCGTTGACCTTTCTAAGCCACCTAAATTTGACGATACACCACTTGAAATTTTAGGGAATTGTCAGGGATTCGAGGAAATTTAGTGCTCACTAATGGTTGTGTCAGTTCCTCACAATCCTAATGAAATACCAAAAATAGATTGGATCCAGATCCTAAAGTATTCTTGGTGTTTTCAAGTTAATCTTCCTAATCCTCAAGATAGATATTCTGATCAGATAAAAGATTCTTGTTTGGTTAATTCTCCTTCATGAAAATCCCTTATATCAAACCTAGGGCCCGAGTGCATATATTTCAGAGATCCCCAGAGTTTCACAACATGTCACTCCAACTTTCAACACAAAGACTACCTACTGCAATATTGATCCAATCTTTCTGTGAATGATCAACTTCTTATATTTCTAGTGTATGTTATGAAATTAATTATTTTTTCTGGCACAATTGATCCTCATGAGTCTAAGTCAATGCATGAATCATTTGGTGAACCTAATCCCTCAAGATGATATCAATATTTGATCTAATTCAAATCGCATATATGATATTTCACCAACAGGGGTTTTACTGTTCTTTGTATCTTAAATGTTATTTTTTTCATATTTTCTATACCACCACTCAATGTTAATTATTTTGACTTTAAAATTTATAGTCTAGTTTATTATAAAATATGAAGTAATGATATATTTCACTGGAAAAGAGGAATTGATCATTTCCAAGCATCATCACAAGAGGAAACAGATTCACTGATTCGAAGTGCTTGTAAAAATTCTCAAATTAATACATCCTTATATTTGAATAATGCAACACCTCATGTGTTAGTCATTATATTTTACCAATACACCAACCTTAAAAGCTTCCATCTCCTTAATTATTTCCCCATCAACTTATCTGATGAAAATTGTTGGTTTATATTTGATTCATCTGTTTTTTGATCAGATACCTATCAAGAAGTTGATGAACTTTAGCATTTGAGGATGGTTATGCCATGTCCTCGTAGTCTTGATAAAGTGTCCGAGTGAGAACGATATATGTTATCCTTGTCCAATATTTCTAATAATATGGATTTTATGATTCAATACTTATCTTTGCAGGAATGTCAATCTTTTGGGGCTGGTTGTTTTCATGATCCAATTTCTCATTGGTTAGAGGAATCACATCTCACAAATTCAATTGCTAATAACAAGTTCCAACACTATCCTAAACTTAAAACCTATGGATGTATGTTTGAGAAGTTTTTTCAAGGTATTCATGTTCATCATCCCTGCTATTGTGGCAACCTTATAGGTTGGATAGAGCGATACTCTAAAGAATACCTTTATGCTTACATCCTTGAACTTCATTCTTATGTACATGTAATTAAGGTAAGAATATTTATTTATGTACATTATATTATATTGTTTTTAATTGTTCATATCTTTCATTTTATTGGTCGGGAGAAACTTGAATGGTTACATTGGAAATTTTACTTTAATTATCCCCAAACTTCTAGATAGTTAGATTAGGAGTAGGCCTAGTTTCATTTAAGGTTCTCTTTTGAATTACATTGACCCTACATTTTTTTCCTAATCTAGTCCTTTCATTTGATTTGTTTTCCCGTTTCTTGTATTGCATGCTTCTTTTCATTTTAGTCTTACATTTCTTCTATTTTCCTGCTTTTTCTTTCTTGTTATGTCACATATTTTCTTTCTCATTTTGACCATGCATGAAAGAAAATATTGTTTGGATCAAATAAAAATGTAGTGAAGATAAGAGACTTGTTACACAAATCAACACTTGGTTAACTTTTGGTCCCTCTTATTTTCTTGGGTTTACATATATTTAAATTCAATGATGTCTGAATGGAAAATACGATTCATTCAAATGGAAAGCTATAAGTGGAACCATGATGCTCATATCTATTTTAAGATATTCATTCCTTTATTCGGTATGGTAATGGAATGGTGTTTTTCTTACTGATCCAATTTAGTATAGAGGGGAGAGGAGAAAACTAAGAGTGAGCATATTGATTTTAGAGGTATATAAGAGTCTTTGTAATAGGAATATCCTCTATTTATCTAAATAAGTCAAGCTCCATATTCAATCTTGGTGATATAAATGTTGATAAAATGCCATTGAACATAGTGAAAATAAAATAAAGGGTCAAAGAAGAGAGACGCTTCCTGTGCAAAGAGGTGAAGCAAGAAACTTCATTAGGGTCCTGAATAGGTTCATTGACAGTGAAGAAATTCTTGTCTTTCTTGAAAGTGACTCCACTGGGGTACTAAACATGCTTGTTTGTAGTGGAGAAATACCATAGATTGAACTAAAAATATGATAATATTAAATTCAAGAATATATACTATCCTTCTCCTGGATCGAAACAATTGAGATATGGTAAGATTTGTAAATGTGTTTAGCCAAGAAAGGGGATAGGAGAGACTATACTTGGAAGTCGAGGTGGTCCACATTGTGAATCAATACTTCTTAAAATACTAGACTCTGTGCATAAAGCTAGGCCTATACAAAGAAGTTGGAGTTCTTCCAGTCTGTCAACAAGTGTTGCCCCTATGAAAAATACCCTCCAAAATTTATCCTACACTTGAATTTTGGAGCCTTCTTGTTATCTTATGATCTTTCGTTTCAAGATTTTCATAGCCACGTCATGATAGATTGATGTTTTTCTAAAGACTCCAAGTGTTGAAACCACTTGTTTACACATTCTTATCCTTTGATGCATTCATAAGCACACCCATTTCTAGAAAGTACAACAGTCAGTGTCTACCCTTAAAAGAAGACATTACACAATCTTGGAAAATGGTGCATGCACAGTCCTTAGTGATAATAATTGCGCAATCCTTAGTGGCATACAATGTGAAACTCCTAGAAATTGCACAGTCACAGAGGATACTAACTGCACATTTGTTAGGGATATCGACTGCGCAATCCTTATACACAATCAATTCACAATTCCAGTTGATAATGAGAGTGCAATTCTTCCAGTCAGTGTTGTCACACCTCTTACTGGAAACCACCTCACTCTTATCTGCTCTCCATTTATAAAGAGTCTAACTCAGAGCTATTTTCACAATAATCTTTCGTTTTTGATCTCTGTGCACTTTGGAGCATAAGGAGAATTATCTCACTCTCAGTTGCAACTGTACTATCATTTAGGTGAGTTTTCTCAATAGTTGTTTTTGCGCACTTTTTTTTTCATAAATTTCACTTTCACTTTCATGACTGTCGTTTTTGCTATATTTTACTTTTGCAAGTGTCACTTTTGTTTCATTTTTCTTTCACATGTGTCGCTCTCACTTTATTTAGCTTTTTAAAGTGTCATTTTCAATCATTATTACTCTCACAATTGATTCTTTTTATTTATTTCTTTATTCCATGCACTTCTTGTGTTTGATTTGTGTTGGCATATGTTTCTTTCACTTATTTTCACACATCTTTAGAGCACCTTGGCAGAATTATAAAGGCTATTATAGCACACTCTTTTGCATTAGATGATCCAATCTATAATAATAATATGAACTAGAAACGTTCCCATAGGTTATCACACTTTTTGGTTGTAGTCAACGCTTTTTTTCAAACTTTTATTTTAAGTGTCGCATCCCACCTTTCAATTATCACACTCATAAATAAGTGTCGCTTTGTTGTTATTTAAAGTTATGCATGTTTATTTTGAGTGTTTTTATTTCTCTTGGATTTTATTTGATGTTTTACATGTGTTAGATCACTGTATCAGAGCTTGTTTTCATGTTTTATTCTCCCATGTTCCATTTATCCCACACATCCAATTTTGGAGATCCCCTTTTCTTTGCATTCTACACACCTAAACTCTCAGCTAAAGGGTGAGCACATTGTTCATTCATAGCCAACAATATTGACACTCTTAACTCCCACAAATGTGCATTATGCCATCCTTAGGACAACCTCCTTCACAGGCACATTGCACAATCCTAAAGTATAGTCTCTCAAAAATATTGCTTACACTTTCTCATTGCGCAAAACATTTTTCAAGCCTCTCTTATACTAAAGTGAAAATTTCTAGTGGGAAATGTGTCATATGGATACCCTTTCAATGAAAAAATGTGAAATAAAAAGACTCCTTTCTCTTCATTGTTTGGTGAGAATCCCTAGGGTATAGTGACCTAACCATCTGTTTTTAACACCAACCAATTGTGGAATACCTTCACCAAATGAGCCTCTTACTATGAATTGTGCAGTTATAATACATAGTCATTCCATCTCTAGGTCATTTTTTATCTTAGTTACAAAATCATTCAAGTATGATCCTAAATCATTGTACATTGTGCAATTACAGTGCCCAGTCTTGTCACTCTTGTTGAATGAACTTGTCGAATACACAGTACCTTATCCCGCCTTGCCTCCTAATGTGCATTGCATAATTGAATTGAACAATGGGTTCATCTGTCAGTCCTTGTGAAGCTCAACTATGCAATTCCTGCATCCTCTTCCTTGAACATTGCACATTGCACATCCTTAGTCAAAAAATTCATCGTCCTTGTCTCATGGACTTTCCCACTACGTATAACCTTGAAGAGCCTCTCATTATTACGCATTGTGCAGTTCCAGTGGATAACATGGTCATCCTTTGATCACCATTGAGATCAACTGCAAAAATAGTGTTTCTCTCTCAAAACCCTTTCCCATTGTCCCATCATTGGAAATATATAGTATGAGAAAGCACATATAGAATGGGTGATTATGGGATTGTCATGAGTGAATTCATTTGTAGTTGATATCATTATACCATGGCAAGATGATGATCAAAGAGGTCAGCAAGAAAATGTTACAAGAAGGACACTTGTGGAGATGATACACATAGGTTCTATCATGCAGAAGTTAAGGAATATTAGACCAAGACAAAGACATAGAAACTTGTATTGAATTGGAAGGTTCCAATTTCATATAGACCCTTTCGAGGGTGAATATGGAGTACAAACAAAGATCTATCATGAAGAAGTCAAAGTCATAACAACACAGGGAATAGATTTCCATTGATATAATGAAGTCTTATGTCACCATCATCAAGTAATGGCTTCTAAAAGTGTTACCACAAAATTCACTCGTGTCAATGTATTTTTCCACATTACTTGTGGAATGTAATTATGTAATTTTCAAAAAAATGAGAAAATGTAAAATGTGTGGAATCACAAGGGCCCCACATGGAATGTGAAAATTCACTAGAAATTTCTGAAGTGATGTAGAACTTCAAAGGTCACATAGGGATTTGAAAAATAACATGGGTGATCAAGAGTCATGAGAGAAGGTCAAGAGCCACAAGTGAGGTGGAGATTAACCTCATTTTTTATAAATACACCCTCATATCTCAAGAGAAACGACTTTGGAATTTTCACCTTCGCTTCTCTAGATTGGCATAAGAGAGAAGATCTTTCTTTGGAGGAGCATGTAGTGACTTAATGTTCCACTATTGGGGATAGTGTTGTGTCATTGTAATCTTGTATCTTTGGACTTTCACTTAATATATGGAGCTCTTGGAGTCAACAAAATTTCATGCATCTATCGTGAATGATTGTGATACTATTCTTTCATTGTTTACGATGTATGTTTATGTTAACATATACTAAAGAAAATTAACTATTACGTTGCCTCTTTTATACATCTTGTTTAATGTGTGTTTTTACTTGATTTTATTATCATTTTTATCTTGTGAACTACTTTGTAGGTTAATCAATGATTCTTCCCATGCTCTTATGTGTCTCTTTTAGGATAGTACTAGTGACTTTTCTTCTAGAGGATGAATCTCTATTTTACCTTCCATGAAAGTACCTTGTATACATTGCAATTGTATGCCTCACAATGTCAACTTATTTTATTATTTCAAATATTTTTTGCATAATATATTATGTTGATTATTGCATCCAAGGAAGCTATCTAAGAATAATGGTGTTTAGGCCTATTATCCGGATGGGACTCCTACTCCAAATGGTGTGAGGTATAATTGGGGCTTCATATTGTGGAGACCCCTTTTTTGGCGAATTTCCAACACCATCAATAGATTCATTAATAAACTCGTGTGATTTGATTACATTAATAGGCAACCATACAAATAATTACTCCTTAATTTTGTGTACATAAATAAGAGAAGTATGTCAATTGGGTATATCCCATGTGGTTGTGGGATGGAGTGTGTTAGTGTCAATATATACAGCCTATCATCAGTGATCAAATGGGATCTTATCATGTCTTGTTAGAGTCTCATAATCAAATTTTTTTCATTTCATTAAGTTTTCAATAAAAAATTTGGTCACTGGGTATTAGGTCTAAGACTATTTTTCACTCCCAAAAAATTTAAATTGCTGGTCCATGTCATCAAATAAGTTGAGTATATAATTTTAGAGTTTTTAATCATCATTTCGGTCATCATTACCATGATTTCATTCATTTCAGTATCTCCATTAGGTCATTAGGGTTTTAAGGTCATCAAAATCGCCATTTCATGCATAAAATCCGACATTTGGAGGAGTGGTAATAAAGCAAGTTTCTTTAATAAATTTTTATTTCAAATAATGTAATTTTGTGTTCTATATATAATAAGCACTTCATGTTCCTAAAAATATGTAGTTCAATGTTCCAAAGAAGATAAAAGAAGTTCAGGTTAAAAATGTCCAAGGTTACCAAAAAAAAAAAGAGAGAGAATGAAATTCATGCTTGAAGAGACATGTAGGGCCCATCTTAACTTAAAGAGAATCATTCCATGTCTATGAAAGGCCAAAAGGACACAAATACATTTCATTTACACTCCTATAACTCTTATCGTCGAAATCATTCCTCCTTTGGTGAGAAAACATGGGTTTTTTTAGCTGAAAGTGGAAAAAATTGCTTGGTGTTGTGCATAGAGACACTGAGCTACACTTTTGGAGGAGGCATTGTGCATAGGAAGATTGCATTGCGCATAGGAGCTGCGCACAGGGAAGAGTTTCCCAAAATTGTCTAAATATCACCAAAATAATATTTTCAAGCTTTCAATCCATATTTTTCACCTTCCAAACATCATAATAAGTACTAATCCCTCTCTTCCTTTGAAAACCAAGAAAAAATCATAATCCCAGTCCCCTAGGGTTTTGTATGAATTGCATGCTCTTAGTTTAGAAATGATGAAATGATGATTTAAAACCCTAGTATTAGTGTCCCTACACCTATTTTTGCAAATTATTCATCATTTCCATCCATCACAAACCCATTTACCTTCATTTTGCATCATCTCCCTATAAACCCCAACCCTATTCTACCAATTTTGGAAATTTCCCTAGCTAGGACTATGTTTGAACTTTTTTCCTCATTTCCCTCACTAATTTCCCTTAATTTTACTTCCTAAATATTCCTAATACCCCTACCCATATCCCTAAATTTTCCTACTCCCATCTCCCTTCCATAACTCCCTCATTTCATCCCTTTACTCACTTTTCCCTATTTTTTCCCCTCTTATCATCTAGGGTTTCAATCATGGAGAGAGATTCTTCACCATAAGAGAAGAGAAAACATCATATAGGGGGGAAGATATTGAGGTATGAGCTCTAAAATTTTAGTGAAATAACTTCCTCACCCTTCATCATAAAATTCTTTGAAGATGTCAACTACCTAGGGTTTTGTCAAAGAGTGGAGGAGGTAGGTTTCCATGAGAAACTTACAGATTTGTTTACCACCAATTTGAAGGGAGAAAAGGTCACCATTGCAGGGATTGATTTCAAATTTTCATCAGATTCTATCTCTCTTGCTACAGGAATACCAAATCATGGTGAATATTGGTTCAAAAGCATGAACCTAGACCTTGAGCAGTACAAACCCTACTTGAAATCACAGTACAAAGGAAACCCTAATCAACCAATAGGATAAGGGTAAGTTGGATTTTCTTACTGATGCTTCAAATATAGCATATCATACCATCTCACGTCTCCATGAAGCAAATCTGGAGAAATTTTGAGGAAATTTGAAGAAAATTTGGGAAATTTGAAAAAATCTTTGAAGGCACATTTTTCAGAAATGTCTGTTTAGTCATATTTTTTTAGAACATATTGTGGCCAAACAAAGATGAATTTTGGGAAACTGGAGGAAATTTTTTTCTTAAGATACCAAATTACAATAACCTACTTCAAATTTTACACAGGTATTACAGAATGAGAGATCCATTCACATCTTCACAACCTATTTTTCTGACTATGCAATGTCCTGTTTAAGTCACATTTTTGCAGAGCATATTGTGGATAGTCAGATAAGTATCTTGGGAAACTGGAGGATTTTTTTGTTCCTAACATGTCAAAAAACACAAAAATCTATCATTTTTGTAAAAAAATTCATGGTTAGTGAAATATTACTCCATCTTCGAGGCCTATTTTTCTAGAAAACCCATAAAATTTGCATTTTCACTAGGTCTAGAAGCGTAGCGCCTTGGAGCTGCGCTTTTTCCTCAAAGATAAAAATGAAAAATGTTTGAAATTTCTAGAAATCTAATGGCCTCCTCTCAAAACCAATTTTCTCAAATTTTTTATTTAGGGTTCATATTTTGATAAAAATGAGAAAAAGTGGTCAAAAATCAACATTCTGCCCCTCTTTTTGACTGGTGCTATGTTTCATGAGACACCTTGGGAAAATGCGTTTTTGAAGGCCTTCCCATGGGTAATTTTCAAAAATTGAAGATGTTATAGAAAACAGATAGACAGGGCTAGTTTACCATTCTATCAGACCTCAATTTTGACTTCAAGAAGGTGCCTAAAGATGGCCTCCAAGATGGCGCTGCACATCTGCAATTTTATGAGATTTTTGTAAAATTTTCACTGCGTAATTTTCTCCAATTTCCAGTTTGACTTTTGTAAAAGATAAAAAGTAAAAGTAGATGAATGTAAAAGTAAAAATTTAAATGTAAATGGTAAAATAGAGCTGAATAGGTGTCTTATCCTCCATTTATTGCTTTGAGGATATGTCTCTTGATGGCTAGATAAAGGAGGAATTTGTTAAGTAACCTCCCTAGTGTGTAGCAGACTTGGGATAGATGAATGTATTTGACTTTATTGCTAGAAAATTCGACCTAGAAGGGAGGGTTTCGAACTCAGTAGCTATATGAGGCCTTTTTTAATCATTTCCAAGGGTTGGAATCTTGGACATTGAGCTAGTGTATTTCAGTTTGACAAAGTAATACATTGAATACATAGAAAAGTTGCAACTTAAAGTTAGGGATTCATGTGGTGAGCTTGTATGGCTATTTTTCTATTTTTTAAGTCACTCCATTGAATTATTTCTCTTTCCATTACATATCTACTACTTTCACTCATTGTCTTTAAAGGCTTTAAGCGGGATTCATGAGGAATACATACCATTTTTTGATAAGATGACAATGTTGTGTTTATTTTCTTCTTAAGGAATAAATTCATATTTCTATGCTTGTTCCTAATATATATGTTCATCATACACCATAAAAATAAATCATAAAGGGTCATTCAAGGTTTCCTAACTTTCCACACTATTCCCCTACAATTTTTTCTCTTATAACCCTACCAGATTTTCAAGCCTAGCTCTAAAGGTCCATTTTCATCCAGCACAATATCCCAAATCAACCAAAACCCTAAAGCCTATTATACCTAGCCTAAAATCTCCATAATCTAGTCATTTTGGCTATGATATCATTGTGAGAGCCCTCTCATCCTAGTAGGGCTAGATACTAGGTCAAATCAGCCTGTGGTTACCTTTTCTGCTCTCCTTCACAACCTTCAGAGAATCGGTGGAGTGCTAACATCATGGCGTCATTGTCGGGGAGTGAGGTGACATATATTCCTTGAGAAATAAAGAAAAATAAAAAATCTGATTGCTAATGGTGAACAGTGATCAAGCACAAGAAGGTTGTGCATATTTCACTTGGCAACTCTAGTGTAGAAGAATCCAAAGCTTCAGAATTTTCATGGCGACTCCACTTTTAAAGAACCGGTAGTTTGAAGAACTCCTTGGTGACTTCATTGTTTTCAAAATGGATTCAACTGCTCAAAGGTATGCTCCTATGAATCGAGATCGTATTTCTGGTTTTCTGAACCGTATTCCTTGTATAGATTGGAAAATAGGGCTGCCAATGTTTAAAGGTTAGGACAAAGAAGATGCTAGTTTTCATTTGGTCAAATTTCGTTTTCATATTCACAAACTAAAGATTGAGTTTCTTGAAGATTGTTTGATGAAAATTTTCATGGCTGCCTTGGAGGAAAAAGAGAGATCATAGTATGAGATTCTACCATCTGCTAGTTTATATTCTCTGAAGGACTTTAATTTAGTTTTCTTTCAAAAATATCAAAGCTATAATTCTTCCTTGTCGATGATTGATAGTTGTTGTGAGATTTCTAAAAATTTCATTGAGCTTCTTGAAAATTTGTATGGGGATGAAGAGTGTCTAGATGGTGAGATCATAGAAGCCCTTTATGATTTTTCCTCCCAAAAATAAATAGTAGCTTCCTCCTTGGATGAAACAGACTTAGAACAAAAAATATAAATGCCTATTCCCTATCCTGAAAATGAAAATCATCAATCCAATAATTACTGCTATAAAACTCAGTTTTCTCCTCTATCAGGAGATGATATAAATCATCTCCTGAACAATCATGTTACAACCCAAGCTAATGCAGGTTTACAGTGTTCACATAGTCAAGAATGTCTTAGTGAAACTTCTTCCATTATTGAAAATGAAAATGTGAGTTTAAATGATGACAATCATGAGACTAATGAAACTATATAGGAAGTTGTTGTGAGTAAGCCAATTTTTATGATGATTTCCTGCAAAGAGATAAGCTAACAGACATTGCTTCAGTAGGAGTATTTTTTAGGTAATAGGTTGCATGTGTGATTTCCTCACCGTGGTGTGAATGCATGGTTCCTGCATTTGTGTATATGGTTCAGTTGTTGTCATTGACATGGGTTTTTTTTGGTTTGATAGTGGTTTTAGCCTTTCCTTTCCATTTCTTGGATAGCCATGATGTGATGGGATTAATTTTTTGGTTGAGATTTGTATTTCCACAAGGTTTTTGAATTAGGTGAGGTGGTCTTAAGAAAATTCCCAAGGGTTAAGGGTGGAAATGGTTTTCTCCAAGAATCCCTCTACAGGTGGTGTAGGTAGGAAAATTCCTAAAGGTATGGTGAAGAAATTATGAGGCATCCAAGCTTGGTTTTGATTTGTGATCTCGGGATTGGTTTAGGTGAGATCACAATAATTTGAGGGTGGAGGTGGTTTAACCTATGGATTACCTTGGATTTTTATGTATTGGTTTATCCCATTATATCCCATATTTATGCATGTAATATGGCATGTGGGTGATTGAATGAAAGAAATATTTGGTTCAACCCAATTTATGGTTAGGTGGTACGTGGAAGTCCCTGACTTGGTTGGATTTTACATAAGTTAATAAGAGATACTTTCCGAGTGTAATCTATGAGAACTTGTACTTGTTACTAATTTTATTTGATGGTTATTCTGTCATGGTTAATATTATGGTTATATGTTGGTTATAAGAATGGTTCTATGATGTGATCTAGATATGGATCTTGTTATGCTTTGATAAGCTATTGAATGGTTGATGAATGCACGGATTAACTAGTGTGTTGTAGCTACTTGAGAGGGAACTCAATTTTCTTGATTATTTTCAACTAAAGTTTAGGGATTTACACTTGGATATTTATTCATTACTTGTAGCTTACATGTTACCATATGTTTGATGAAATATGTAGTGTGTTCTAGGTAGTCTAGATCAAGTTTCTAATTCAAGTTTGAATATTTAGCATTTTTTATGAGTCAGATATGATTTTAGAAAGTTACAAGAAGTTCTAGGCATTGGTCTGGAGGCTAGTATGGAAAAGTGCCTTAGATCTTAGGACCGTAGGCATTTAACTAAGGAATTTAGTTCGTAACCACATGGAGGCAAGCCTATTCGTGTGGTTGGAGGAATATAACCACACCCATTCCTTTTTGTGCATGTATTTGGGGTGTTAGGTCGACGAAAAATGGGTCCAACTCAAGGATGAACCACATTGGTTGGTTTGAATCCTTCTTAGTGGTATGTGGTCTCTGAGAGGTGTTAGTAAAGTTGTCAGTTTGTTGGGCCCACTTCCATAACTGGAACTTGGAGGCCAGGTCATGTCGTAGTAGCAATCCACTTCACATTTAACCAGAGTGATTGTAAAAACAGGTAAATGTGGGGAGAGGTGGTTACATATTGGTATAAGAGCTTCCGGGATCAAATACTTGGACTCTATGGGAAGGATGTGTTTTTTATGCATGCATGTAAGCCATATACATGCATTGTAGTGGCTATGGTTTTCATGTATATAATTGGTGTTTCATTTTGTGTAATCATGCTAATTTGGATTTATTTGTGTAGACAAGATAACCTCCCCTGAACTTCACTAACATATGTTTGTTTATGTCTATATATCGTTTATTTGACATGGTTTATTTACAGGAAGAATAATATCATAAATGATGAGAAAATTGGTGGATTAAAATTCACATGACACTCCTTATAAATCAACTAAGCAGCAAGGATATGAGTACTCTCCTAATATAATAGATACCCTAAGAAGCTTAAAGATAGAAATAATAAGTTGTAAGGCAGATAATGACAGGATAATTCAGTCACAGGAAATCATTTTTAGAGCTAAGGAAAAGCAAGGTGAGATTAATGCAGTGATCCTTTATAGTTTATCATATTTACAGAGACAAGGACAACCACATCAGTTACAAACATGAGGAAATGACTAATGAGGCATATGGTAGCAGGTCTAAATCATGGCATAGGATGGTTATGGATGAGAAAGTTAGAGGTGGAATATGTATGGATACACTTGACATGAGAGGTAGTGGTTATGGCTTTTATTCTAGTTCTGGTTCAAATACACATCATGGTCATCATCGTTATCATCCTTAAAGGAAGAGTGAGAGGGGGTAATTTCTAGATGAGTTCAAGAAAGACAAGCCTCCTACATTTGATGGAGAGTTGAAGAAACCAAAATATGTTGAAGCATGGCTACCTAGGATGAAGAAGTTCTTCAAGTTTCATAATTATATAAAGAATATGCAAACCAGGATAAATATTTTCAGTCTCAAGGGAAATGAAAATATCTAGTGGGAAGATGTGAAGCATGTTAGAGGCATAAAAATAGAGAATTTTAGATGGCATGAGTTCAAAATACTCTTAAGGAAGAAGTAATTTCATATATATATATATATATATATATATATATTATGATGGAAAATGTAAGGATTTTTATGAACTGAAGATGGAGACTATGGTAGATGAAGAGCACATGACTAAGTTTCTGGAGTTGTTGAGATATGTGCCATGTCTTAAGGATGAGAATATGAAGGCTCAAATATTCATCAGTGGACTTCCATTAGCATTCAAGGATCAGATTGAGTATAATGAGCCTTGTTCATTGGAAGAAGTCATCGGGAAATTGAAGAATTGTTATGAGTAGTCGAAGTGTAATACATATCCTAAGTGTAATATCCCCTGGTTGATTTTCCATGAAAATAAAATAAAACCAAGGTCATGGGACATGCATTCTAAGATGAATTTTGGTAAAATCATAGAGATGGGTATCACTGGTGATTAATTAATGGCTATGGAAATTGGAAAAGGCATTGGCAAAGGAAAACTGGCAATAATTGGAATTTATTTATGAAAATAAAGGAAAATAGGAGAAAAGGAAGGTGAAGAGACACAAATTTGCATTAGAGGGAAATTTGTTATGAAACTAGCTAAAATAGAAGAAAAGAGAGATCAACGCCTTAGAAATCAACCACTTCGAAGGGGGAACCTCCTTTACATTAAATAAATGAACAATTATTGGATGACACAAATCACAAAGCATCATTTCTATATATAGGAGTCCATGGGGTCACAATATAATCCTAAACAACCTAAAAATAATAATTTAAGGGCACAATAATAACAATATGGGGACTACAGGGTTACAAGAATAACAATAAGGGGGCTACACTAACAAAAATAAGGGACTACACTAGTAATATAGGGACCTAACATGCCCCTCACCTTCAAAAAAATGTTGTCCCCAATGCTTGAGTAGTTCTGGATTCTTTTGTATAAAATTATCACCTCCCATGTGGAATCTTCAGCAGGTAAGTTCTTCCACTTGATGAGATACTCTAAAATTGATCGATTTCGTAGCTGTCAAGTTCTTGTTTCCATGACTACTTCATTTTCCAATATGATTTTTTCCTTCCTCATCGAGTTCTGGAAATATTATTTGAACTAGAATTTTATCACCTATAACCTTCTTTAAGCATGAAACACGGAAAACTACGTGCACTCGGGAATATGCAAGAAGCTCCAATTTGTATGCTACAGTACGAATATTTTGCAACACCTTGTAAGGACCATAGTACTTTGGAAATAATTTATTATCCTTCTTAGCTTGCTTGAGGGACATTTGTTTGTATGGTTGTAGCCATAAAAATACCTAGTCACCTAAACAAAAATTCTCTCGCTGCGATGTTGATATGCCTGTTGTTTCATTCGATTCCGTGCCAGATTTAGGTTATCTGTTAAGAGTTGGAGAACTTGTTGTTGATGCACGATGTGATTTTACACTGCTTGAACCTTAGATTTTTCTCTTCAAGATGATGTGATGGACGACATATGATATCCATAAAGTGCCATAAATGGGGTCATTTTTGCTGTAGTGTGGAAGGAAGTGTTATACCACCATTCAGCTAGAGGTAACCAATTGACCCATTGTGTTTTTTTATTAGATACAAATCAATGAAGATATCCTTCTAAACATTTGTTCACTATCTTAGTTTTCCCATCAAATTAAGGATCATAAGATGAGCTATGAGCTAGTTGAGTACCCAAACAAGAAAATAACTTTGTCCACAAATTTCCAGTGAAAATGGGATCTCTATCGCTTACAATAATATTTGGGTTTCCATGTAGCTTTTGAATTGTTTCCATAAATGCAGTAGCAACTGTACTCTCTTTAAATGGATTAGATAATGAAAAAAAGTGTGCATACTTGGTGAGCTTATCAACCACCACCATGATGAGATTCTTTCCTTCAGACTTAGGTATACCTATGATAAAATCCATTGAAACCTCTTCCCGACATTGATTTCGAATGGATAAAGGTTGTAGCAGACCCAGGGTCTTAATTGTCTCAACTTTATTTTGCTGGAAAACCAAAAATTCCGCCAAAACTTTTGAATATCAAATTTAAGGCCATCCCAAAAAAAAATATTTCTTCACCCTGTGGTAAGTTTTTAAAAATACCAAGTTTCCTCCTAAGGGAGAGGTGTGCAATTCCAAAAGAATATTTTGTTTTAGTTGGGAATTATTACAAAGATATAAGCAATTTTTGTACCATAAGGAATCATTTTTCCAACTAATTGTATCAAATGTACTAGGATCTTGCTGCAAGTTTTGAATGAGTGTCCAAACTTCTTCATCATACTTCCATTCCTCCCTTGCTTCGGTTATGCAATCTAGTTGGATAATAGAAATGGCACAAAACAATGCTTCCAGATCCTCATCCTTTCTTGATAGTGCATATGCAAAAAAAATTAGCTTCCCTTTTTTGTATATAATTTCAAAGTCATAACCCAACATATTTGTGACCCATTTTTGCTGCTCTTATAATGATAGTCTTTGTTTCAAAAAGTATTTAAGACTATCATGATCAATTTTTACCTTGAAGTGTCTTCCCATTAGGTAAGGTCACAATTTCTTTAGTGCATGTAGTATTGCCAAAATTTCCTTCTCATAAATATATTTTTGTAAATAATTTCCTTTGATTGGATGGCTTTAAAAAACAATAAGTCTTCCTTCTTGCATTAAAACAATACTAATTCCATTTCCTGAGGCATCACATTCCACAATAAAGGTTTTTGTGAAGTTTGGCGTAGCTAAGACCAGTGCTTGTCACATAGCCTCTTTAAGTTGTTCAAAGGCCTTAGTTCCTTTGGGAATACATGAAAATGCATCTTTCTTCAATAATGTTGTTAGAGGTGCTGTTATTCTCCCATAATTCTTAACAAACTTGAGATAATATCCTGTTAACTCAAGAAATCCTCACAGCTAATTTATGGTTGTGGGGACTTTCCATTCCTTAATGGATTTAATTTTGTTAGGGTCTACCTTAACACCCTCCTGAGATACGGCATGACCCAAATATTCCACCTCTTGTACTCCAAAGAAACATTTGGAGGTTTTTGTATATAATTGTTTCTCCTCCAATAGTTTGAGCACCTTGTCAACATGTTGAACATGATCCTTCCAAGACATGTTGTAGATTAGTATATCATCAAAAAATACTAACAAAAATTTTCTAAGGAAGGGTTTGAAAATGGAATTCATCAACCCTTGAAATGTAGAAGGTGCATTCGTAAGGCCAAAAGGCATGACCAAAAATTCATAATGACCCTCATGAGTTCGAAATGTTGTTTTCAAATTGATTTCAGTCTTCATTCTAATTTCATGATATCTTGAACGGAGATCAAACTTGGTGAAATAATTTTTTGCATGTAATTCGTCCAATAATTCATCAATCACATGAATGGGAAATTTATCTTTAATAGTGAGCTTATTGAGCTCCCTATAATTCGGAAAGATCTTCCACGATCCATCCTTCTTCTGCACCAATACTACTGGAGCAAAGAAAGAACTTTGACTAGGTTGAATTATATCAGCCTCTAGAATTTCTGCAAATCATACGTTTTGTTGGACACCTAATACTTAGTGGGTTAGTGTGGAATCTCAAGAGACGTATGGAGTCCAAGTGACCTTTTAACTTGGAATCCAAGAGTCACACCTAATGTACTATAAATGTATATCATTATGAATAATATGTGAACTCACGCTTATCTTTCTTATTCTTCCTTTTCCATTATTGAGTTTGACATGGTATCAGAGCTACATGTGTATTTGCAAGTGTATTTTTGCCCTGCTCAAGTGTGAGCCATTAGTTTTGTGGCCTCTCTCTTTGCATGTCAGCTATGCCTTCTTGTTGTCTTCTTGTTGTGACAGAAATGCCATTACTATTCTTGTTGTGTGTTGTCTCACTGACCTATCAGTGGTATTCATGTTAGGTTCGCTGCCCTACTTCTTTTTTGTGAAACTGTATTATAACTCCTATGTTGTGTGTTGAACCATTTTTATGTTAAACCCTTTGATCCCAGGCAAGCTCATTTTATTTTTCAAATTTCTCTAGCCAAACCTAGGCATGGGACTCGGTACACATTCCCTATACATGCACGAAGAAGGCAAGGGTGGCCTTCGAAGTTTTGTGGCTTTTGATGGCATGGGTGATCTTCCTCAAATAATTGGGTGATCATTTAGTTTTATGTGCATGTATCATATATCTATAGCCCTCTGCCATTCTATAATTACGTAAAGCTCTTTATTCTCACCAAAATTGTGTACAGAAAACGTTTCTAGCTATATTGTCAGGTCGACACTCTAACAAAAGACAATTAAAGTCTGTAACGCTACTCAAAGGAGCTTCGACGCACAGTTGGTCCTTGGCACTGCACCATGGGCCCATCTCTCTAGCCACTCTCACTCCACCCTCTTTTAGCGCTCCACTTGACAACCCCCGTCAACACTATCAACATCCCTCTCACTACCCGCTGACACTACAACACGACCTTCCATCGGCCTCCCTCTCCCACCTGTGCGCCCTCTCTACTATCGACCTCCTATACTATGGCCTGTGGCACCTCTTCACCCAACCTCTTTGCCATGGCCTCCCCCGATGACACTCCTCTTGCATCAGCCTCCCTTATCTCTCCTCCCTCACCGCAGCCTCTGCTCCCTCTGCTTTGCTGCCACTTCCCTTCGGTCGACCCTCCTTCCTGGCCTTCCCTCCGTTGCACCTCCCGCCAAATTTGTCGGCTCCCTCCCACTCTATGTCACTTGAAACTCCCTCAAACACTACCTCAACCATCTACCGACATCTTCTATACTCCTCTAAAATATTCCGAGTTATCCCTCAAAAGAACGCCAATGCCTCTAGTCACAAGAACACGATTACTAAAATTTTTGAGTCTATGTTGAATGAAATATTCAGCTATTAAATATTTACTATCTTGATGTGAATTGTTTGCATTGTTTGAGAGGAAATATTCAGCTATTAAATATTTTCTAGCCTAATGTGATTTTTTTGCATTGTTTGAGAGGAAATATTCAACTATTAAATAACCTGGAGCTGCTTAGGGTATTGGTGCTTTAGCATGAGAATTTGAATGTTGAGCGTTGAGAATTGCATAAGACAATCTCCTTGGATTTGTTTTGTCCAAAATTAAGTGGTGGAGGTTGAAATTCCATAGGTTGGAATTGATGTATGCTGCTTTGAAAACATTGAAAACTTGCAATTGATTACTATACTTTCTTCATTGTTGGAAGCACTATCTATGAGATTCACCTTATTTTTTCAATGAAAATGGATCGAATGAATAATTTATTAGACTTACAGAATACCATGATACAATGGACCACTTTTTATGATATGGTAAAAGTCAACAAAATCACTCTCATAGAAATTCGAACTTGCTTGCAAAATGCACAAGAAACGATTGACTTTTTGCAGCTTGAGTCTCATCTTCAGCAAGAAGAATTACAAAAATGGAGTCATCCTTCTGAACTTTTTTCTATTCAGAACACTAATATTGACTCCCATCAGTGGAAAGTAAGTAAAGTTGAATTTTATCCCCATCAAGTGCCAATTTCAAGAGCAAATTTACATGTTCAAGTTCCACTTCCCAAGTCCATCATCAGACCTTGGGAATATCTTGTCCACAAAAAGCACAAAAAAGGTCTTGGATATGACAAGGATGTGTCCTTTCATATCCTGGATTACTCAAAGCCCATCCAGTTCCATAGTTCAGGATTTACTTATGACAGTTCACCTTCAGCTCTTCCAGATCCTACTTGTCTTCCATAGTAGCCACAACATATTGATAAATTACAACACCGTGACCAATTTTTCCATATTAAAGATCATTGTTTTTATTTTCACCCATGCAAGCATTATGTCTAGCACCTCATCATTCACACATATGCTTCAAAAACAAGCCTCCTGTAAGAAGAAAGATTCATCTTGGATGGATCGCTTCTTGGAAATGGGCATCAACAACAAAGAATATTTTTTAGTCATATGTCTGAACTTGTTCAAGAGTATTGAACAGTATTGTAGTTTAGTTTTTGCCATCATCTCACCTTGTATCTGATAGGGGGGGAAATGATGGTTATATACAATCTTCAAAGCCACATCCTAGCGAGCTTGAGCCACAACCTTCCATTCTAGATTCAGTGTTGTAGCCAGGGACGCACAAGTTCAAGCGATCTTGAGACACAACCTGCCATTCTAGATTCAAAGTTGTAGCCAGAGATACAAATGCCCATGAGCATGCCCTTGGTTGGTGGTCATCCTTAAACCATCTATGTGAGGTTGAGTTTCTTCCTGTAGAAATAATTGGGTACACTTCCTCTAGCAGAAGACTTCAACTTCTTGCCAGTTTTGGACAAGATCCAAGAATTTCATTAAGCATTCCAGAGTTGGTGGTCATTCTTAAACCATAGCAGGTTGTATACCTCCCTTCTTATAGATTTAAGGTCTCCCTCTTTAAGATATTAAGAGCACTTAATCTAGCAAAAGACCTCAACTTCTCACCGGATTTGGAAGAGTTCTGGGAATTGCATTAAGCATTCCAATGTTGGTGGTCATCCTTAAACCACCTCCTTATGACAAATTTTCAGAGAGCACATTCAGCCTAGTACTGCCAGTTTGTATTGCAAATCTCTTCTTGGACTCACCCATACCCCTTCGGATTAAGGGGGTGAATGTTGGACACCTAATC
The DNA here is from genome assembly GCA_034641835.2 of Pinus albicaulis. NCBI lineage: Eukaryota > Viridiplantae > Streptophyta > Pinopsida > Pinales > Pinaceae > Pinus > Pinus albicaulis. The sequence goes on from CM076575.1 coordinate 685,512,457, forward strand.
CTTAGCAGGTTAGTGTGGAAGCTCAAGAGACCTAGGCAGTCCAAGTGAATTTGGAATGTAGAATCCAAGAGTCACACTTAATGTACTACAAATTTATATCATTGTGAATAATATGTGAACTCATGCTTATCTTTCCTATTCTGCCTTTTCCAATGCTGAGTTGGACACATTCAATTTCGGTCTTTTGGACATAAGCATATATATAAGGCCTGATGTTTGGAGGAACACTTCTTGGAATCAAATGAATAGCATGATAATGATCAAAAATAGGTGGGAGTCCTTTAGGATTTTCAATCACCTTGGAATGATTGTCCAAGAATTTTGGGAGATTTAGAGAAATAAATGATTTTGATGTTGGAACTTCTAGTGAGCATAATTGTGCAATGATGCCTCATTGTTATTTCTTCAGAATATTTGTCATGAAATTAGAGCTTATTATCTTTCCTATCTTCCCTATGATACCCCGTAATTTAAGTTCCTTTTCTTATGAAAAAATTTTCAAGAATTTTTTTTGGAAATTAAAAGCAACAATCCCTAAAGATTGTAACCATTGTACTCCTATTACAACATCATCACCACCCATTATAATTGAAAGCATTGGACTATTAAATACATATTCCCCCATGGTTAGCTTGATATTATGGCACATTCCAGAGAAATTTATAGTTCCTCCATTTTCCACCATCACTTGACAGTCTAACGTTGGGTATAGGAAGCAATTCAATTCCTTGGCTACCTTACAATGAAAAAAATTATGGGTTCTACCAGCATCAATAAGCACTATTACATTTTTATTCTTGATATGTCCTTCTATCTTGAGAGTTTGAGGAGTGGTAATTCCTGCCAGTGCATTACACGATATGGTCGGATTCATTTCTTCCTCTTCTAGGGTTGGTTCCTGGTGTATATCCTCTTCTTGTTCATTTTCTTCTTCCTCTTCACAATCTATGTAAAATAATTTATTCTCATCACACTTATGACCTTTAGTGTGTTTTCTATCACAACTATAGGATAGAGACATTTCATGGGTCGTCATCGCACTCTTCGATTGATAAATTGTGGAAGTTGACAATATCTTGCATCTGTGTTTCCCATGTTGGTGCTCATGTCGTGTATGTATGATCAACAAATTAATACCGATGTCATATAAAATGTCGCAGTGCCTCCATTCCTCCTATCAACCCAAATGTCCCTACAAACTCATCCTTCAGGGTTTTCAAAGGATGTGCGCTGTTGTAATTCAATATAAGTACCATGCTATTGATTAGCCTTGGTTACATGAATGAATACACATCCATTCATCCTAGTAATTTTGCCCCATTTTCCAACCTGAGCGTACATGCTGGATGCAGTCTCCACCAAGAAAGTCTTTACGCGTAGGTGAGCTAGAGGTTCAAATGGTAAGATCATCATGTCACAACATTCCTCCCAATCCTGGAATGCCCCCTTATGCGTGTCCCACCACCTCGTAGGCTACGCGTGCTGTGAGACGATATGGCCTGCGTTCATTCCCTTGAGACTTCAGCTTTGAAGCCTGCAATTCCTTAATGCTACCGTAACCATCAATTGCAAGTCTTTACCTCCAGGAGAAATAGTGTGAAGCCTTTTTCGTGATCCCAAGACATCACAGTCACAGAGACACTGCGGTAACCTATTCTGCCTGTTAATTTATACTCCCCACCGCAGCCGCAGAGAAATTCTATTGTCCTTTCTCATAGCACACCCTAAGCCACAGATTGATAAAATTTTGTTCCCACGGTTAGTTTATAGATTTGTGGTCCGCATCCCTCTTCGAAATACGACATAATGCTCACCACAGGGTTCCACGCATCCCAGCGCAGACTGCCACGGCCCGTGTTCCTTCATTCTCCGACACTGGCGTTTTCTTTAAATTGATAATACCTCCCATATCTATAGCCTAATCCAACCCTAGAAGTGCAGGATAAGGACCTGCATCATCCACAATCTAGATTACTTCGTACCTTCACTCCTGCAATATATATCATAATTTTCGACAATCTTCTCAATGGTATGATATTTTGTTGGTTAGACATGCATAGCTGTATAGTGGACAATTCCAGCTTCAGTTCTCCCATCTATTGTCACGTCTGCTTTGGCAAGAAGTTCGCATCTGATCCTAGGTCCAAGATGACCTAATCCATCTCATAGTCGCCAATTTGTGTAGTAAGCTGCATTTCACGACCCGTGCGCTTCTTATACTTGTATAATTTGTGAACATATTTAACTTTTGTGGGAGGGTCAGTTCTTTCCGCACAACTATCTATTAGTGTTTGAATATTTTCCACTGCCTTTTGGTTGCACAATAGCTTCATACATGCTTGTCGAATTGGTTTAACTTCTTCATCCACTTTTAGGTGTGTTGGAGTCTTGGAAGTAGATGCTTCATCCTTTGTAAAGTCCTTGTGGGCTGCGATGAAGGTTTCCTTCTCCTTCCGTAGGTCCAAGATTTCCTACTTGACCGCTACTTTCTTGTTAAGTCCCTATATTAATAGTGTAGCCCCTTATTATGTTAGTGTAGCCCCCCTTATTGTTATTATTGTACCCCTGTAACCCCCATATTGTTATTATTGTGCCCTTACATTATTATTGTTAGGTCGGCTAGGATTACATTGTGTCCCCACTAGGATTATATTGTGGCCCCATGGACTCCTATATATAGAAGGAGGTTTTGTTCATTTGTATCATCCAAGAATTGTTCATTTATGTAATGTATTGGAGGTTTCCCCCTAGAAGTGGCTTATTTCTGAGGCGTTGATATCTCTTTTCTTCTATTTTTGGAGCTGGTTACACAACATTTGTAGCGTATGTACTAGGATCTTGCTGCAAATTTTGTAATGATAGTTCATGACATCTTCGTCTTTCAACCATTCATCTATAACAGACAAGAGATATCAAAATTACGGTACCAAGTGCAACAAATTTCGATATTACGAAGAGCAACTGAAGATGACATAGATGGTTTAAAAGCAAAAATGAAGGCTAAGTTGGATGGTTTGAAGGATCAAATAATAGCTAATATGGATGATAAATTAGTGGAAGACCACATCGAGCATCAACAACAAGTTCTCCACCTCTCAAAGGATAACCTAACTTTGGTGCAGAAATCTAATGAAACAACAGGAAGATCAACATCACATCAGCAAAGTTATGAAGCAGAACAAGAAACTTTATAAGTACGATCAATTTTATATCTCAACAAGTGGAAGAACTTTTCGTAAAATATTTCACATGGGAGGATGAGAATTTTACACAGAAGCATCAAGAAATAATCAAGCGTTGAGGAAAACACTTGTTTGAAGGAGAGGGGCATGTTAAGTCCCTATATTAATAGTGTAGCCCCTTATTATGTTAGTGTAGCCCCCCTTATTGTTATTATTGTACCCTTGGAACCCCCATATTGTTATTATTGTGCCCTTACATTGTTATTGTTTGGTCAGCTAGGATTACATTGTGGCCCCACTAGGATTCTATTGTGGTCCCATGGACTCCTATATATAGAAGGAGGTTTTGTTCATTTGTATCATCCAAGAATTTTTCATTTATGTAATGTATTGGAGGTTGCCCCCTCGAAGTGGATTATTTCTAAGGCGTTGATATATTTTTTCTTCTATTTTTGGAGCTGGTTACACAACATTTCTAGATAAGAGATTCGGCCGCAGCTTCCTCCTCAGCTCTTCCAGTAGTCATGTTGCTGTGTGTTATGACATTAACGCTTGGCCCTTCATCACGCGGTTTAGCCCTAACTCTCTGCACATTTTGCGTAGGTGTCTGCTATTTTTCCTACATTTTTGCTATCATAATTGGATAGTCTTCAATCACATATTGGTCTAGCTGTCTACAATACCTGTAAGATTGTCACACCAGATTTGGAAAGTCCCTTGCGAAGTGCCCTACTTCTCCACAGTTATAACAAATCATTGTCCTCCACCCCGACCTGTGCTTCCACCTCTTCCCCCTCCCCTGCTCCTAGCTAGGTAGCCACCTATGCATGAGGGGGATCTCAGTGAAGAAAAGTCAGCCTATACCCTATATAGGTTTCCCCGGTCTATCATTAAATCATAAGTCTGATAGTTCTGTTCATCATGTCCTATTGATCGACAAAACCTGCACCATTTTTTCTTTAATTTTGGAACATACACACTAAGATGGGGGTAGTGGTCGGTATCATGTAGTCCAACTACGTGACAATCATCACACCACAACATCAGTCCACTTGGTCCCACAACCTCCCTAGGGCACAACGGACTAGGTCCCCCAACTTGCATGTAGTCTGCTAGTAGTGGGCACTGATCCTTGGTATGGCCAGATACCCTGCATCGTATGCACCATACTTCTGGGCTAGCTTCTTTCCCTTGGTATTTTCACATATTATAGATTTCTTGGTGCATCACCTCTGTAATAATCCTAAATTAGCATGCAGCTAATAGGAATATAATTTTTTGTTTTTAACACCAAGTAGATAAATAAATGGGTAAGGCCCATACATATCTAAAACAGGAATAAAATCGCTCATGATGTGAAAAGGGAGAGTCGCTTCCAAACCATACACCAATTGGAAAGGTGTGAATCCGGTTGTGCTCTTTACAGACGTTTGATAAGCCCAGAGAGCTGAGAACAATTGGAGATGATAGTTGGAATTGTGGATACCAATTGTTCATTGAAGCATGGTGACCAAAACCTTGTTCACAGCCTCAACCTGGCCATTCGCCTGGGGGTAGTATGGTGTTGAGATATCATGGCATAAGCCCAACTTTGACGTCAGCTCAGCCATCATGTAATACTGAAAATTGGTGCCATGATCGGTAAAATGGCCTGAGGGTCTCCAAAACGTGTAATAACACGGTTGAAAAGGAATTGGACAGCCATCTTACCGTCAGCAGCTAATGTAGGCATCGCTTCGGCCCACTTGGTGAAGTAGTCTATGGCAACGATTATATAAGCATGCCCCCTGGCTGAGTGAGGGTTACATGTCATAAAATCTACACCCCATTTAGCAAAAGGGCCCACGGTAATGATACAATGTAAGGGTATGGGTGGTGCGCACAGCTTGCGCTGAAAGACCTGGCATGCATGACATTTTCGGAATGCAACATTACAGTCTTTGAATATAGACGACCAAAAGTAACTCGCATGCAAAATATTCTGGGTGGTGGCATATCCAGACATGTGACCGCCACAGGCGCCACTGTGATAGTCATTCAAGACTCTTTCAACCTCTTCCAGGGTCAAGCACCAGCGGAGTATGGAATCAACTCTGACACAGTACAAGGTATCTCCTACAATGTGGTATGGTTGAGATTGATGTCGAATCCGATGTCGAGCATCCTTTGTCAATTCAGACCGGAATGTGGATTTTTGAAGATACACCATAATGTCACCGTGCCATGGGTCACGAGTGCTGATAAGAAAGAGCGTTTCATCTGGGATATAATCCTCGGATCTCGATGGAACGGAGTTTGTCAGGAGAGAGCAAATAAAATCAGCGAAAACCAATGATTTCGTTGACTTAGTAGTGGTGAACTCTAAATATAACTCCTGAAGGATTAAAATCCACTTGGAGTACTTGCCCCCCAGCAATTGTTGAGACAAGATATACGTCATGGGGTTGCAATCAGAAACCACGGTTATGGTACGCAACAAGATGTAATGGCGAAATCATTGAATGGCCTAAACCGTGGCGAGAGCCAACTTCTCAACATGAGCATAGCGTGTTTCTGTGTCGAGAAGATTTTGAGATAGATAGTAAACTACGTGTTCATTTCCATCATTGTCATCCTATACTAAAACCATATCTATCGTGCTAAACGCAGCGGCCAAATAAAGGGTGAAATCTCGATGATAATTGGGAGGACGTATCAGCAGAGCGTTGACGAGCAACATTTTAAGCTTATCAAAAGTTTGTTGGGAAATCTCATCCCAATGGAAGGGAACGTCCTGTTTCAAAAGTCGCGTAAAGCCCTTGGCCACATTCGCATAATTCAAAATGAAGCGTCGTAGGAAGTTAGCTTTCCCCTGCAGACTCTGCAGTTGATGTAACGAGGAAGGGCATGGGAGGTTAACGATGGTCTTGAACTTGAGGGGGTCAAGGAAATTTCTATCTTTAGAGACGATGAATCCCAAAATACGGCCAGAATCCATGCAGAAGACACACTTATGAGGATTGAGCCTAATATTGTAGCGTCTGCAAAAGAGGAAAATATGGCGGAGGTGTTCAGGGTGGTCCTCACGCCGAGCTGAATGGGCTGGAAAATTGTACAGATATGGCTGAAAAATATGGCGTATGTCGTGGAAAGCATAAGACATAGCATGCTGGAAAGTAGCCCCAGCATTTTTTAAATTGAATGGGAGCTTTTTGTAAGCGAAGGTTCCCCACGGACAGATAAAGGTAGTCTTGTGTTGATCAGCGGGTAAAATATTGATTTTATTGTACCCAAAGAAGTCATCCATAAGGGAATAAATCTCACTCCCCCCGCATTCATCAATAATTTGATCTATAAAGGGAGTGGGGTAATTGTCCTTAGGACAGGCCCGATTGATGTCTTGGTAATAAACACATATGCGTATAGTTCCCTGCTTCTTATCTACAGGGACAATATTTGAAACCCATTTTGTGAGGGGAATAGGGTAGATAAAGCCCACGTTAAGAAGTTTTTCAACTTCTGCTTTAATGGTTGCGGCTTTTCGGGGACACACTGGGCGTAGGCGTTGATGCACTGGTTTCACACCCGGATAGGTAGGAATCTTGTGCATGACTATGCTGGGATCAATCCCAGGCATCTCTTCATAGGACCACACAAAAACATCTCTGAATTTGCGAAAAAGGTTTGTATAAACTTGTATCTCTTCAGGAGAACAAGTCACTCCCACATGAATATTCTCGACTATCCCTGGTTTGACGGAGATGTCGATCGGCATAGTTTGAGTGATATTACTCAGGTTTCCCTCCGAAAGGACCTCATGAATAAGTATCGGTGTTTGAAGAGGCAGAGTGGGAACCTGAGATGCGAAGCGCTCTAGACAATCACACATTGCCCCCAGGCTAGGCATGAGTGAGGAACGATGATGTCCATTGTTCCACGATAGATCTTCAAGAGAAATGGTTTCAACAATAGCTTCATCGGAAGGGAAAACTTCTCTTAAAGGGTCAAGCGAATCTGCATCGCCGAGGCAGGGGGATTGAGAATATATATCCAGAGCCATGCTTGAAGGAGCATGTTCGGGAGGAGGATTAGATGCAGCGACGATTTCGCATAAATTAATCTCAACTGGAGTTAACGACATAGATTCTCTGAAAGAGGTCACCTTTTTAGGCTAAGGGATGATCCATGGGTCGTCAGAACTAGAGACCATATTAACTTGAACGGTATGCGGTGGTGGTGCAGGAAAAATACCCATGAGGACGGGGTCCTTGAAGAGACCGGGTCCTACACTGTCAGGGGGATTGGGGATCTGATCCACATAAGGAATGTTGTTCTCAAAGGATGAGGTGAAGAAAGACAACTGATCCACAGTAACGATTTTTCCCTCATGAGGAAACTTAAGAAGCCGGAAGAGGGTGGATGGCACGCATATCATGGCGTGAGTCCAACTGCGTCCAAGAAGAATATTGTAGTTAAGCTTGGCGTCAACCACTTCTACTTATACGTTGATGGTCTTCCCCTGTAAAATGATTAGAAGACTCTCGAGAACACCCAGGGGTTTTGATTCCTGACCATCAAATGCCTCTAAGGCATTGAGAGATGATGTAAGAGCCGGAGAGCCAATGGCCTTCCAGCAGGCAGATGACATAACACAGGTGGAAGCACCTTCGTCCACAATGGCCCTATGGATGTTGAGGCCATTGATCCCGACTTGAATAACAAGAGAAATTTGATGCGGAAGTCGGGGGAAATTTTTTTATAGGTCGAAGGTGAGAAGATTAGAATTGGCAGGATCGATTCCACCGATTGCAGACAACAGAGCTTTCCGTTGCGATGGGAAACTTTGAAGCACTTCCAATGCAGACATTGCGGAAGGCGCCTATGCCAAATCCTCAAAAATACTATAGTGCTGAGCGGCTCAGGCGTTTGGGTTGTAGGAAGATTTTCACAGAACACCTTTAGAACATGGCCTCACAACAAGTTCAGCGCTGGGCTTCTCAATTTCTAAAGGACCAGAGACAGGTGGGGGAGGTGGGCCATCCACGACTTTCTTCCCAGCTTCCTGGTGTGATCCAGCATAATCCTTCGAATGCGTAGAAATTGAGACAGGTGTAACACCATTCATCATAAATACCTGGGACCCAAATGGTATAGATGGTGAAGGCTGCTCAACCATCTAGGTCTGCTGAGACGGGAATGGTTCTTTAAGAACTGTCGGAGTCCCTTTGGAACCTTTCAGAAGTTGACTAACTACAGATCGTCGGGGACAATATTTGGTATAATGTTCTCCTTCACAGATAAGGCAGGGGTACTTTGGTTTACGTTGGGAACCATCATCAGTATGCAGTTTAGAAGAATCTGGTTTCAGGGAATTGGGTTTGGATTTTCCTTTGCCCTTCTTCTTTCCTTTGGAGGCCTTTTCCCTAGGGTTAGCCTGAATGGCATTAACCTCCGTAGTCTTGCCAAAATATGGAGGGGTGGGAAGAGCAGAATTATTGGAAGAATTGGACTTATGCTTCCCATTTTAGGATTTCCGGGAATTTTGAGAAACAGAACCAATAACACCATCCACCATTGGGGTAGGTGGTGATTTAGAGGTTCCTAGCCATGGAGCATCAGTCAAAATATCATAAAGCGGGCCAAACTAAGAGTACACTAGATCAAGGTACTGGGCACGTGCGATGGCTTGTTCTTCAGTCACACATGCCCCCATAGCAATATCTTGCATGATTTTGTTAACGAAGGAGGTGGTGAACCAATGAGTTAGTAGCTGATCAGGTATATCGAACTTGATCAATCTACGACGACGTCGCCACTCATGAATGTGATCAGATATGTGAGTGGCTTTATCCTGCTTCAAAAAAGTTAGGAGATGCGTTCCAGCTTCGTAACGAACCGGTAACTGGAAATGAGTCAGAAAAGCCATAGCTAACGTATTGAAGTCTTGAAAGATGCCACAGGTTAATTCTATATACCACTTAGCGGCAACACCGGTAAGAGTGCACTAGAAGAGACGTAGACGAATTGAATCATCCACCCAAGAGTTGGATGAAAACCATAGATGGTAGGTCATTACATGAGCTTGGGGGTCTTCTCCAGCTTTACCTTCAAACTTAGGACAGTCACTGGGGACCTTGGTCAGAACCGGAGGCCAATAAGGATTGTGAAGAATCAGATCATTGGTTAATTTAGAAAAGTCTGGTAATTCCAATGTGGCCAAGAATGGTAACTGTGGATTGAAAGGCATGCCAGGCCCTCGATAAGGACATGTACTTGTACTCCACCCTGTTTGAGCATATCCTTGCCCCCATTGGTTCTGTCCCGAAATATTCTGACCATAGGGGGTATAAGCCGTATAACTAGTCTGATATGGTTGCTGATAACCAGTGTATGGGGGTTGATAACCGGGGTATAGACTCTGATTATATGTCGGCTCCATTTGAGCAGTGTATGGATTTGACTACTGAGTATACGTATATCCTGGTTGTTGAAGATAATAATTAGACCCTTGGGGCGTGTTGTAAATCAGTTGAGATTGACCTTGAAGATAATAATTTCCTTGGGGTTGAGTGGGTTGTTGATAAGTGGGGCCCTGCTGAGCCTGATAAGTGGGGTGTACAGGCAGTTTCTGCTGCGGCATAGAGTAAATCAGCTATTGGGTTAGTTTTAGAATTATTTATCAATTATAGATTAGATTAGATAGTTTATTTTAGTCATTTAGCCACTTTTTCCAATTCATCCAATCATTCCATCACCAACCCATTTAAATTATTAGGAAACTGGTCCTATCAATCCAGTCGGAGCCACCACACCAAATGGAAAAGGAGTTGTCCTAAGGTCCCAACCGGGTGGTTATCCCCCAATGTTTGAAGCAGCTATTTTTGAGGCTTCAACATTTTTTGGTGCTAGAAGGAGGACCCAAGCTATGAATGGTAGATAAATCCAAATCCACAGGCCATTCTAAGAGTGACTCACCCTCATCACCTTCAATTTCTTCCACATCTCAAATCACCAGAGAAGAAATTGATAAGAGTATTCAAACACCCACTACGAAAGTCTCAATTCAATCAAATAATCCACCTCCTGAATCTCCTGAAGTTGAAGCTTTAGTTCATAAACTTCAAGGATTATCATTATCATTAGAAGAGTCTGAAATATCTGAAGGTAGTGTTACCTCACAATTTGTTTCTTCTAGACCTCTCACTAGGTCACAAATTGAAAAACTTGGGATTTCCCCAAAAGAATTTCCTTTACCTAGTAGAGTCAAAATAATAAGAACTCCATCGGAAACAGAGAGTGATATTAGTTCTTCATTGCAAATTCAATCATCTATTTCCCAAGTGCCAGATCAGAAAAGTGCAGTTGTATCATCATCATCATCTGCTCAAACAACATCTGTCCAAACACCGATTGTCTCTTCTAGTACTTCAACTGTTACTACTCATACACCAGTTGTCACTTCTAGTTCTTTGATTATCATCACAAAAATGGAACAGAGGCCATGGAATAGACTAGGAGTTGTAAATATGGCTGCACATTTACATGATTTACCTGATCATCCTGAAAAATGGCTGCCAAAATTTAGTCTAGATATTGGTATACAAGCAGAAGAACATATCAATAACTTTATGCTTTCTATAAATTTGAATGCAGTAGAGCATGAAGATGTTGTAGTTAGGTTATTCCCCTATACTTTGCAAGGGACAACAGGATCCGGGTACTTTTCCTTACCTTCAAATTCTATCACAAGTTGGGATATGTTTGAAGAGCAATTTTTAACTAAATATGGAGATGATAGATCAGTAGCTACCCTAATCAATGATATCTCCAATTTAAAGACACAACCCAAAGAACCCATCAAAGATTTTAATTCTCAATTTAATAAACTCTTGAATAAGATCCCTACAATAGCTAAACCTAGTGAGCAGGTTAGAAGTGAATGGTATATTAATGCTTTTCCCTTAAACATAGAAATTTTTGTAGATAGAGCTGCAAAACCGACTTCAGCTGAGAATGTGAAAGAAGCTATTTCAGTTGAAAAACGAATGATTGCTCTAGATAATAAAAATGCTATTGAGGAAAGAAAATCAAAGAAAGTCACTTTTAAGGATGATTCAAAGAAGACACCAAGAGATCCATATGACATGGAATTCTTACAGAAATTTCTTAAAACCATGTCTAATGAGAAGGTTGAGATTAAAAAGAAAGTAGCAGAGACTTCTACAAAGATACCATTCAGAAATTTCAAGAGAAATCAAGCTGAATCTAAACCTCCCAGTTCAATCTCCAATGCAGAATCAGAAGAGGAAGAAGAAGAAGATACTCCTCCAGTATCAGATGAAGAAGAAGAAAGAGAAGAAATAGCTTAATTACATGGAATGTGGGATTTCATTCTCCCTAATTCGGACAGTGAAATAGAACAAGAAGCTATGCCTGTGAGTACAAGGAGAAAATCTACATCGGAACCTATTCAACCTGTTCCTAAGAAGAAAAATACAACTCCAAGTACCAAAGACAAAACTCCTATAAAGAAAGCTTCTCCTTTACCCACTCAGAATCAACCATCATCTTCCAATCCTCCCACATCATCATCTCAGACTCTAGTGGTATCAGATCCGATGGATTATAACATTGCTAAGGACATGAAAAAGACTAGAGCGAACATCTCTTTACATGAACTCAACAACCTTAAACATCAACAAAAGCTTCTATTAAAAGAGTTAAATGCTACACCTATTGCTCCTCTACCAAGCGGTGTAGTTGCCAAAGCAGCTAAAGGGACTGGTAAGCCACTAGAAAAAGTAGATGCCACAGATACTGTTCTTATTGGAGAAAGATAAAATTCTCAGACACCTCCATTTTTGTTGACTTATGAAATCTACAATAAGAATTTTCATAATTTTTTAATTGATTCAGGAGCATCCTCTAATATAATGCCTACTTTAGTTTGTGCAAAATTGAATACTGGGCCACAGAAATCAACAGTTCACATTGTTCAATTGGATCACTCTAAAGTTCAAGTTGTAGGAGAAATCAATTCAGTTACCATTAGACTAGCTTCCGATCCTAGGATTGTCCAAAGAATTGATATTCTAATTGCATATATTCTTGAATTCTATGGGTTAGTCTTAAGCAGGGACTAGTCTGCAAAGCTTAACAGTTATATCGCAACCAATTATTCACATATGTGGCTTCCCTACAAAGGGAAACCAAATCAAATCAAAATAGAGCGAGAAAAACACATGACGCACACCGTAACTGAATTTGAACAACCAAATGAACCTATAGCTTTCAACAAAAATATCCTTGGAGGTTATTCTGCTGATTCATTCCTTGGGAATTTTACTGCACGACAAACACCCTTTTCTGTAAATACTTTTGTTTCTCAAATTGAAAATTTTTCGCAATCTGATTCTTCTAGAATTGTTAATATTTCTGATACATTTGTAGATAAACCTGTAGATAAAACTTTATTTTGGTCATTATATTTTGATGGATCAAAATCTAGTGATGGAGCAGGAGCAGGATGCATCCTAATTGATCCAGAAGGAGAGAAAACCATGCTATCATGTAGATTAGAATTCGAGTGCACAAACAATACTGCAGAATATGAAGCCTTAATTCAAGGGATTTAAAAAGCCATAGGGTTAAATGTAAAATATTTGAAAGTATATGGAGATTCCGAAATTGTCATAAGACAAGTAAGGAATACCATCCATTGTCTTTCAGGACATCTTAAACATTATCAAACCCTAGTATAAGACCTTACCACTCAATTTCTAGCATTTAATATCTCTTCTATTCCCAGAAATCAAAACACATCAGCTGACTTGTTAGCTAATGTTGCATCCAAACTCCTCCCTGCTGAATATTGCAGTCCTAATAGATTTTTAGTAGAATTTATTTTTCGCCCATATTTTCCTGATAATATCACAAATTGGAGAGTATTCTACCATGATGAGGACATATTGAATTTCTTAACTTTGGAGAAATCCTATGATGAATAAATTATTGATGAAGATGATCATGATCTGCAAATTACTTCAAGAAGTAATGGAAATCCGATTCCTAAATCTGTTGTTAAACTTGAGGATCTATATGATATTAAAGACAAATTCAAGAAAGTCACTAATGCTAAACTTCAAAGTTCAACTTTGAAGTTTGAATTAGTAAATCTTGGCTCTGATTGTAAACCTCAGAATGTTAATCTAGGACTCAATTTAACTCCAGAAGAAAGAGCTGCTTTCATCAAATTTCTGAGTAAGTATAAAAATGTCTTTGCTTGGAATTATGAAGACTTAAAGACTTATGATACTTCTGTTATTAAACACACAATTCCAATTCTATCTGATGTTAAGCCTGTTCAAAAAAAGTTAAGAAAGATTCATCCAAATCTTGAAGATAAAATCAAAACAGAACTCAACAAACTTTTGAAAGCCAAAATCATTTTTCCTATTAGGCATTATAATTGGGTTTCCAACATGGTACCTGTCAGGAAGAAAAATGGTGATATTAGAATCTGTATTGTTTTCAGAAATTTAAACAAGGCATGTTAAAAAGACAATTTCCCATTGCCAACCATGGAGCAAATACTCCAAAAGGTAGCTGGTTCTGAACTCATGTCCTTCCTTGATGGATTTTCAGGCTATAATAAAATATTAGTACATCCAGATGATAGGTTGAAAACCAATTTCAGAACCAAATGGGGAACCTATGCTTATCAGAAAATGACTTTTGGTTTAATAAATGCAGGAACTAATTTTCAGAGAGCCATGGACATAGCATTTAAGGGTCTGATTAATAGATTAGTTGTAATTTATCTTGATAACATAACAGTATGTTCAAAGAAGAGATCCAATCATCTACATGATCTAAAACAAATATTTGAAAGATGTAGAAGGTTTGGTATTTCTTTAAACCCAAAGAAATCCTTCTTTGCTCTCGATGAAGGAAAAATATTAGGGTTTGTTGTGTCAAAAGATGGCATATATATCGAGCCGGACAGAGTTAAAGAAATTTCGGATATTTCTTTACCTCATATGTTAAGTCCCTATATTAATAGTATAGCCCCTTATTATGTTAGTGTAGCCCCCTTTATTGTTATTATTGTATCCCTGTAACCCCCATATTGTTATTATTGTGCCCTTACATTATTATTGTTAGGTCAGCTAGGATTACATTGTGGCCCCACTAGGATTATATTGGGCCCCATGGACTCCTATATATAGAAGGAGGTTTTGTTCATTTGTATCATCAAAGAATTGTTCATTCATGTAATGTATTGGAGGTTTCCCCCTCGAAGTGGCTTATTTCTAAGGCGTTGATATCTCATTTCTTCTATTTTTGGAGTTGGTTACACAACATTTGGTATCAGAGCTTTGGATTCTAGGGTTTCGCTGCTCCAAATAGTCATCGTGGCATTTGCGCTATAACTTTTTTTCTACGAAGTTTCAAAATCTGAAATATTTAGGGTGCGAAGCTAAAATCCTGAGGAAGATTGTATAAAAATTTCAAAGCTTGGTTCGCAATATTTTTGGAGATATGATCTGTGGAAGTTAGGTATTTTTTCAGGCTCCTAAACAGGTCATCGTGGCATTTGCGCTATAAATTTTTTTCTACGAAGGTTCAGAATCTGAAATTCGTATGGTGCAAAGCTGAAATCCTGAGGAAATTTTTCAAAAAATTTCAGAGCTTGGTTCACAATGTTTTTGGAGATATGATCTGTGGAAGGTAGTGCTTTTTCAGGCTCCTGAATTGCATCTCAAAGAGGTGATCGTGGGAAAAGTTCAATAACTCTCTCTCTGGGCAGTGGATTTGAGTGCCGTAAAAATTGGTTGCAAGTAAACGGACTGTAGTTTCTTGGCTATCAATTTCAGAGACAAAGGACGAAAAAGTGACACGTGGAAAGTCCTACAAGTTCGCTCTACTGAACCAGTCTAGAATTAGGTCATTGTGGGAGATTGGACACAACTTTGTCTTGGAGAATCCAAATCAGGTCAGACCCATGGCATTCAAAAGAGAATTCAGAGAGCTAATTCAGTGCTGAATTTCAGATATTGAAGATCCATAATCACAGAGATAATACAATTTTAATATCGAGCTCCTCAAAGCAAGAAAAATGTTTGTATTGTTTTTCCCGAATTGCATAAATCTTGTTTGAAAAATCAGTTTGAAGTGATTCCCAGGGCCTATTGAGAACATATTTTAGTATTTAATTCTGAAATTCCTCCTAAAATAATTCCATACCCATTAATCCCTCAAAAATCTATTCTATGACGCATGAAGAGGAAGAGTTGCAGTATGAGATATCTAAATTACGATACCAAGTGCAACAAGTTTCAATCTTACGAAGAGCAATTGAAGATGAAATAGATGGTTTAAAAGCGGAAATGGAGGCTAAGTTGGATGGTTTGAAGGATAAAATAATAGAAAATATGGATGATAAATTAGTGGAAGATCACATCGAGCATCAACAACAAGTTCTCCAACTCTCAAAGGATAACCCAACTTTGGTGCAGAATCTAATGAAACAACAGGAAGATCAACATCACATCGAAAGAAGTTATGAAGTAGTCATAGAAACAAGAAATCAACAAGTACGATCAATTTCAGAGTATCTCAGCAAGTGGAAGAACTTTCCTGTAAAATATTTCACATGGGAGGATGAGAATTTTATACAGAAGCATCAAGAAATAATCAAGCGTTGAGGACAACAATTGTTTGAAGGAGAGGGGCATGTTAAGTCCCTATATTAATAGTGTAGTCCCTTATTATGTTAGTGTAGCCCCTCTTATTGTTATTGTTGTACCCCTGTAACCCCCATATTATTATTATTGTGCCCTTACATTATTATTGTTAGGTCGGCTAGGATTACATTGTGGCCCCACTAGGATTATATTGTGGCCCCATGGACTCCTATATATAGAAGGAGGTTTTGTTCATTTGTATCATCAAAGAATTGTTCATTCATGTAATGTATTGGAGGTTGCCCCCTCGAAGTGGCTTATTTCTAAGGCGTTGATATCTCATTTCTTCTATTTTTGGAGTTGGTTACACAACATCATAACAAAAATTCCATGCAATCATTTTTATGGCAGATTAATTTTGTAAAAAGATTCATTCCTGATTTTTCACAAATTGTTTTACCTATGCAGAATATGATTAAGAAAAATTCAGTATTCAAATGGGGGTATAAAGAGAAAGAAGCCTTTGATGCAATCAAACAGGAAATTATTAATGCACTTGCATTGAATACTTTGGATTTTTCTAAATATTTTATTTTGTATACTTTGGCCACCGAAACATCATATGATGTTTTTTTAACACAGCTCAATGATCAACAAATAGAAGCACCAATTTCTTTCTTCATCTTGAATATGCAAGGGGTCGAGCTTAATTATTCCGATGTAGAAAAACAAGCCTTTGTTGTGTTTAAGTCAATCAAACACTTTAGACCTTTCTCCTAAAAACATATACAAAAATTATTGTCCCATTCTCTACAGTGAGACAGTTGTTAATTCAAAAGGAAAATTGGAGAAAAAAGGGCTAATTGGGTGACAGCTTTGCAAGAATATGACATTAATATTAAGCCAGCCAAGATTTTTAGAGGTCAAGGTTTTTGCAGATTATTAGCAGGAGCTCATAACATACCAAAAAATAAAGATCCAGACAATGTTGTTCAAGTAAGTTAGATAAGTGTTACAGATTTTGAATCACAGTATGCTGATTTGATCTTTTACTTGAAAAACGGGTATGCTCCTTCTAATCTCAGCTATAAGAATAAATGTGCTTTAAGATTGAAGGCTACTAAATATGAAATCATTGATGTTTTGTTATTCAGAAAGAATTATGATTCAATACTATTAAGATGTCTTGAAAAGACGGAAGCAAAAAAGGTATTGCAGGAATTACATGATGGACCAGCAGGAGGTCATTTTGGAGGTGATAACATAGCTCACAAAATCATCCATGCTGGATATTATTTGCCTACCCTTTTCAAAGATACACATGATTATGTGAGGAAGTGCAAAATTTGTCAAACTACTAGTGGAAGACAAAGGAAACTAGCTTTTCCTTTGCAACCAGTAAACATTGAGCAACCATTTGAGTAATGGGGGCTTAACATCATTGGTGAAATAGTACCTCACTCTTCCAAACAACACAAATACATCCTCACAGCAATAGATTACTTCACAAAGTGGGTAGAATAAATCCCTCTAAAAGTATCCAATTCTTATGCAATTATTGATTTCATCGATCAATTCATCATTACCAAGTTTGGTGTACCTAACGCTCTTGTCTTCGACAATGCATCTTATTTTTCTAGAAATAGTATAATGGAATTTGCAATCAAAAGAGGTTTTAAATTGAAATATTCAAAAAATTATTATCCACAAGGTAATGGTTTAGCTGAATCTACTAACAAAAATCTCATCAAAATCATTAAAAGGACCATTGATCAAAATCAAAAGAATTGGCACAAGTATTTAATTTTTTCACTATGGGCTGATCATATTACTCTTAAACCTTCAATAGGAACTTCACCTTTTAATTTAGTTTATGGAAAAGAAGTTGTGATACCATCAAATCTAGTTCTCCCATCATTAGCTCTAGTGTAATTTATTGAAGAAAATCCTTTGTCATCCATCCAGTTGAGATTTGATCAAATCCTTAAATTAGAAGAAGATAGAGAGAAAGAAAAAGTTATTCATGAAAATCATCAACAGCTTATAAAATCTTCTTTTGATTCAAGTTCCATCGGCTCAAAAAATTTGTCAATTGGTGATCTTGTTCTGAAATGGGATAAAGCACATGAAGAAAAAGGTAAGCATACCAAATTTCATAAAATGTGGCTTGGACCATTTCAGATTGATGAAAAGATAGGCTCATATAAATTCATACTCCAATATTTAACAGGAAAGAGAGAATCTCTTTCTGTAAATGGGCCTGTCTTAAAAAAATTCTTTTCATAAGGAGGTAACCCCTTCTTACTTGTACATATTCCTTTCTGCAATTTTTGTTTCTTTTGTAAATAAAGGTTGTTAATAGTCTCTAATTGACTTTTTACTATTAGAAAATGTCTTAGGAAGAATGTTATAAATACTTATTTTATGTGAATAAGATTTTTTTGGGAAATGATTACAATTTTGGATAGTTTAAAATAAAATGTTAAACTTTGAAAATTTGTTCAAAACTTTTGCACGATCTTTGAAACTTTAAGGAAAATGTAAATCATTATAAGTTTATTAAGCAGAGAAATGTAATCTTTAAAAATTAAATACTTTTTCAGGCTTTGGCACTCAAAAAACTCTAAAAATTGTCATCCATTGATTCTTAAGGATACAACTATTTCACTCCATCCATTTAGGTTTTGATTTTTTAGAATGTAATTCTAAGAAATTATATGGAAAAATTTAAGAGATAAGAGGTCTCATCACGAGCCTGCTTACTATGATCATAAGAAGTAATAAAACTGACATTACCAACACTGCATACCAAAATAGGGTAATGGCTTATAAAAGTAAGACAAGGGGTCTCATCACGAGCCAACTTGTTCAGTTTAATTACAACTAGTGAATGGCATTTTTACTAACTGGATACCAAACCAGAACAATGGCTCTTAAATTAAAAAATAAATAAAAGACAAAAAATAAAAAAAACATGAAACAATATGTCTTATGAATTTATTTTTAAAGAGTCATAATCTTAGTTGGATGGGACAATGAAATGGTTAATGGTTAAAAGGTAACCCTGTCGAGAATATGAACGTTTGCTAGCAGCAGTGGCAATGCCTATGACAATAGAGTATATTACAAAAGCTAAACTTGGAAAGGTCCACTTACTTCATTATTATCAACCAATCAAAGCTTGAGATAACCCAAAATGTTTTTATTCTTAAGGAATTAGAAAGAAATTGTAAGTGATTTTTTATTCTTTTTCATATTTAGATTTTATTTGAATTATCCTAAAGATAGTTTTCATTATCTTTAGAAATTTTTACTTACTAGAAATAAAGTGTTCATTTTATTTTTCAGAGATAACTGTTTCTTCCAGTGAATCACCAATTGTTGTACTGTACAACAACCCTCCCCATTTCTATTTTTTTAGAATAAATTTCATTTAGAAATAGGTCCCCTCTTTCTTTTTAGATAGAAATAAAAGACTTAGAAACAATCCGATCATTTTTGAATTAGAAATAAGTGTTCATTGTTAAAAAGACATATTTCATATCTTTATTAACAAGTGTGTATAAACAAATGCAACATTTAAAGAATTTCCGATCTGATGTAATATAAAGACTTTATCACATAAAAATATTTAAACGCAAAAAGTCCGACGTACAGTAATCACAATCGGAAATTGGAAATATCTTAAATTGTATATTTTTTTTTCAAAAACTCCGATGCGATTGAACCAATCGTAATCACAAATCGCAAAAGGTTTTAAACTTTCACATTTGTTTCAATGCGATGCGATTTATCGCAATCGCATTTCGGAAGAGCATTATACAATTCACTTGTTTTATAAATCTTCGATGCAATGGGCCCTGCCGCCATCGCAAATCGCAAATGCAAATGCAATCTCTTTATTTGATCAATGGTGCAACTCCAATGCGATGCGATCAATCGCAATCACATTACATTCACTCATGATATTAAAATCCCGATGCAATACAACATCGTCGCAATTGGAAATCGGTGAAGATCAAAAAATCTTGTTTGTTGTCCCTTTTGAAAATGCCCAATGCGATTAATGTTTAATATTTATACTTTACATTGCACATATATTATGTATTAATTGCAATCGCATAATTCAAAGGGAAAGTTTTATGTATCATTTTAAAACCGCCGATCTCTGATTGTACTTTTACTATTAAATATAAAATCAAATGAATAATGATGATTTATTCTATTATGAATGCGTGAGTGTGACTCTTTAGAGGGAATTTAAGTTTTAAACACGGAGATAATAAATGGAAATCAATGAATAGATTGTTTATAAAGTTGTTCTCCTTGTTTGCGTTTTCACCATGATTGAGATGTTTCTCCTTTGCAGAACCAAAGAACACCCAACCCTTTCATTTGCAGAGTGAGGGAAACGTTACCGGATACCGAAATGTCAAAGAGATCCAGGAAAGCAAAATTTTCTGTCACTACAAAAGCCCCTATTTTCACCATGGCACCTAAAGAGAAACCAACTAAAATTAAGCTGGTTACAGACACGTCGTGCCAAGGTCTTGGTAAATTATCCTGGGAAGAGGTATATAACCTCATTGAAAAGGAAAAGCCTAAGGTCACTATGCCAAAGGAAATAGTTCTTGACGAAGATGATTCAGAGTCAGATTCAGAAACTTCCCTTCAAGCACTCGTGAATTCGTTCCTGCACCAAATTGTAGCTAGGGCGAACATTTTTCCATATTATGATGTGATTCAGTGGGTGATTGACAATGTGGCTATCCAGAATAGGATGTTTGTTTCAGCATCTGGAGCAACATTCGGGTCATTTAAAGTAGAGGAAATTAAAGCAATGTACCACCTTCCAGACCCGCAAAAAATCTACAAAAAATCCTTTATCAAAGAATTTGCTGCAAACAATGAAAATCAATCAGAGCCGATTAGAGAATGGAGAAGGGCTCCTGAAAAGCACAAAAACGAGGCATTAGGTATGCACTCAATGGAATCCCTTTTGCCTCCATACTGTTATGCTACATCAATGATGTGCCTACTATTTGGGAATGATAATTTAGCTAGATTTTCTATACAAATGGTGCCTTTAATACACTCTGTTGTAAATTTAAAAATAATGGACTGGGCTGTCATTATTTTTGATAAGATAGCCAATAGGATTCTTGAGTATAGGAAGGAAAAAAACACAAGAAATACTACTCCTTTTTACTTTTGTGCTTATATTCTAGACGCTCTATGCTTCAATTCTGAATTTCCCATGTTAGGATGGAAATGGACCCCTAAAGATCCTACTCCTATTCATATATATCACAAGTTCTTGTGGAATGGGCATTTTAAAAATCATGTTTACAGAGTTTGTCACGGTTTCCTCATCCTGGTTTATCAAACTATTTTTGGCTGATTCCCTCCTAGACTCTCTGAGAAGGCTAAAGTTAATTTATCCTCGATTGGGGATTGGTTCAGAGAAGAAAGATTCACATATATCAGAGTTTTCGGGAGTATTGTAGAACCACACATTCTTCCTTTGTATGTTCCAGATAAACTGTTAGCAAAGGAAATTTCATATCAGCTAAGAGTAGAAGGCATGTCCAGGACTTTGAAGAATAGCAAGAAGCTAATGTGGCCTAATTTTCCTTTTAAATGTGGAGATTACACTCTCAATAATTTTTTTCATGCTAAGAAAGAAGTTGGAAAGATAACCAATATCAAGCTTTCAACAGTCAAAGGCAGACAATATGACCCAAAGAAGGTGGCATTTGATTTTACCACTTCAGTTTCAATTGCTCGATTTGAACACGAACCAGATGAGTTCGATGATTTATTTGTTTCTGTAGATAGTTTGTCCCAAGTTTATGATTTGGCCAAGTCCAAATTCCAGACTGAAGAGATGAATAAGTTTATGTTATTTAGAAGCCAGAGATTACTCAAAGCTCCTCTAGATCAGTTAAGAGTTCCTATGCAGGAGGGTGAGTCACAACAGAAGGAAAAAGAGGATACATCTGGCAAAGCAGTAACAGAAAAATTTGCCAGCAAGGTCATTATACAGTCACAGTAAAAAGTAACAGGAACTAATCTTGTTATGGAGAAAGAAGACATTAGCAGCAAAGTTGATACTGAGGAAAAAGAAACAGCCGCTAAACTTAATGTACATACTAATCAGCAGTCTTCAGCCAAGACAGGAAAGGAAAGCACAGGTAGCGATACCAATGTGCATACTGAGAAAGGAGGCACAAAAAGTAAGGCTTCTGAACAAGTAGCAAAAGGAGATATAAGCAATAATCTAGATTCTCAACTTGGAAGAGAGGAAGCTGCTGAAAAAGTAGTGGAATCTTCTGAACTTATAATTTCTCCTCATATGCTGAGTCAATATGAGCAATTTGCCCAACAAATAGGACAACAAAATAATACCCAATTTAATGTTCTGGAAGACCAAGATATGGAAGTTATTCCTGAACATCCCACAGGTGAAAATATGTTGAAAATAGAAGAAATTCCTCCCCTAGATGTATTTTACAGTCCCAAGCATAGGGCTGTTGTGAAAAAGCAGATAAAGAGGAGGAGAACTGATTAGGATGTACTTTCAACTTCACAGGTGGAGTTTATGAATATTGTTTATAAAGATGCTGAGGTGAATCCATATGAGGATCTTACTAAATTATCTCAATACGCAGGTGCCTATAGTGCTACAACTATAGATAAATATTTTGAAGTCTCTCAGTTGATGAAACAAAAATACCTTTAGATAGCTATGTTGGAAGAATAGGCCATAGGGAATAAACAAAAGATTGTTCAGCTGGAGAAACAATTGCAAGATCAAGAGCTTAGATCTAAACAGCTAGAAGAGTAGCTTAGCATTGAAAGGAAGAAAGTTGATGAACAAGCCTTGAATAGACAACAACAGTTGAGTCAAGAGGTATAAAAGCTACAAAATCTTCTACAAAATGAGAAAAATGCAAATATTGAACAAGAGAAAACGTACCAATCAACATTGGACAAGTTCAAGGATTATCCTAAGTTAGCTCAATTCAAAACTGAAGCTCTTGAAATAAACAAACTTCTATCTCAGCAGTTGAATGATTTTTGTCTGTAGTTGGCACAAGTTGAGCCTTTGTGCGAAATAAAATCATCTTTGATAGATGAATCAGTCATTCTTAGGCAAGAAATTGATGATGTTGATGATAAAATTTATGAATTCCTTTCATGGCAGGATACAGAGCAAGGAAGAAAAGCTAGTCTTCCCAGAATTGAGAAAAGACACAAGGAAATTTTATTTGCAGAATGGGAACAACAGTTGATGAAATCAGAAAGAGCCATATCAAGAGCTAAAATTTTGATGAATAATACAACACAATTGGTTAATGACAGCTTGTACACCACTAATTTGATCTCAGATTGTACCCCAGGAAAATTACCAAAAGTAAAAGAAGCTGATTCCAGGTGGAAGGAAGAGATAATCAATAAAAATCAACAGATTAGAAAACTTCAAGGAATTTCATGGGATATTATGTGGACTTATCTGATCAAGCCACACAACCAACAGATGGCCATCAAATTCCTTTCGAATTCTATTCATTGTATCATTCCTGAATTCTCAGATGCTACGTATACTGGGCAGTTACATTCAAAAATGAGTCGTCCAATAGAAGTCCAAGATATGCTCAAGATCTGTCATCTGGGCACATTAAACACATGATACAATCAATGAATCAGGTTCACTTTAAGATCGCAATTCTGTTTCTAGATTTCCAATTAGATAGATTGTAGGAATAGTTTTAGTTATTTAGTTTTATTAAGTACCTATTTAAACCCCTTTCAAGCATTTAGAAAGGGGTCCTGAATTTGTAATATTTTGACTTGAAGATTATATTTCTGTACTCCATTGACTCTTATATTTTTATAAAGGATCACATCTGGTGGTTTTATGAAAAATTTCCTTAAAGAATTGCATTTCTGTATCTTGGAGTCTGTTTTACATTGAAGTTGCTAGATTTGGATATCGAATTGCATCGGAAAGTATCAAGATGGATATGGTATTTCTATCTATTCATTGTTAATTTCTTATGTTGTGAGATATTCTCTTTTAAATTGCTATCACTTATATGTACTTGTTTTTCAATATTTCTTTATACATATCATTTCTGAGTGTGTAGAAATATTCACCTCTTTCAGTATGTGTGAATGATATATAAAATGATGAGTACAATGTGTTATTATAACTCTATTTAATCTCTTAAATAGAGTTATCATTATTTGATACTACATATTTTAGTTAAATTATAATACATTTTCATGGTTATAGATTTAATTGAAACAATCTTTAAGTTGTATTCATATTGGATACCCGGGTTAGTTTTAGAATTATTTATTAATTATAGATTAGATTAGATATTTTATTTCAGTCATTTATTCCCATTTTCCAATTCATCTAATCATTCCATCACCAACCCATTTAAATTATTAGGAAACTGGTCCTATCAATCCAGTTGGATCCACCACACCAAACGGAAAAGGAGTTGTCCTAAGGTCCCGACCGGGTGGTTATCCCCCAATGTTTGAAGCAACAAATTTCTAGGCTTCAACAGAAGGCTAGATCCTAGGATTTGAAGTAGGTTTGTGGTTACCCCTAGTGTTCTTAGACTGGAAACACAAATCCCACAACTTAGGAAATTACTAGGGTGATAACATACTAGCGACCATACTGGGGATACTAACCAATATCCTGTCATAAATTTAGTCTTAAAGGAAGATCTTTCATTTTTTTTTTTCTTTAAGACTATATTTATAGGTTGTGGGTATTCAAAACAGTCATTCTGGCTTCTAGGAAAACCTACTATACCAGATCTAACTCAGATCCTAAGCCTGCAGTTATAGTAGATAACCTAGAATAGATTGGAAAGAAGAGAAAACAATCTGTCAATTTAGAGACTGAAGTACTATTAAGAAAATCCAATTCTTTACCCAAAGAATTAGTGAGTTTGAATGATATTTATTTTGATATAAAATTTGAATATTCATTGTTTAAAACTAAATTTGAAACCGATTTGAAAAATACTGTTATAGATCCTGTTTTCCTTTCATTTTTTAATGCAAAACATAAAAAATATATCAGTAGGAACAAAGTCAAGTAAATCTGAATATCAAAATACAGTTGAAAAAATTAATTTTTCATTGATTAAAGATATTAATGAAGCTATTGAATTAGCTCATTTGTTATCTTACATAAAACCTCCAGTTTCTCAATTGCACACAACAATAATACCAACAACAAACTCAACTTTATATGTTGTCACTTCATTTATATATAATTCTGCAAGTTCATCTACAGACCATTTCATTCCTAAGTTGCCTTTGCAGCTTAGGATTCAATTTCCTTCACCCACTCAATCCACTGCATCCACTACTTTTCAAATAGATTTTATAAGCACTACATCTTTATTTCCTAGCAATTCTATTTACATATCATCTTCATTTCCCAATTATTCAACTGCAGTTGTTAATTCATCAGATACCATATCCATCACTGCCCCTATCATTACTGTTATACCTCCCAGTTCAACAAAGCTTCAAGCCATGGCTACCAGGTATTCTCCCCTTGTTTTACCCCCAAACCTTCATCCTATGCCTCAAGACTACTAGAAAAATGTACCACTGTTTGATGGCCTTTCACAATATATAGCTCAACAACATGTAACTAAAATGACAAATTATTGTGAAATTTAAGAGATTGATGATTCAGACGTCCAAATGAGGTTATTTGCCCAAAGTTTGATAGGAGAAGTCAAAAAATGGTTCAAAAATTTAGCAGCTGGTGGTGTAGCTGATTTAGCTGCATTTCACAAAATATTTTTAAATAAATGGGAAAGAAAAAAGAAACTCCAAATTTTATCTGAGTTTGATTCTTTGAAAATATCTCCTACCAAGTCTGTACAAGATTACTGCACTAGGTATAACAATGTTTATAATGCTATTCCTGTAGCTCTTAAACCAACACCTTACTCTGTATTGCTTAAATTCCCTGATGGATTTGATACATATATGGCATATCAATTAAGAGAAAGAGATGTTGAAACTTTAGAACAGATGCAATTAGATGCTATTAGTGTAGAAATTAATATTCTAGCTAGAAAATCTAGACTTAGGAATGAAAGAAGAGTTACAATTGAAGAATAAAGTTCAAACTCAGATGTTAAATTAGATTTTGTTGCTAAAATTTTAGAAAGGGTGGTGGAAATATTAGATAATTTAGATAGAAAACCTCAATGGGATAATCAACCTCAAATCAGAAATCCCAATTTTAGAAAAAATAATAACCCTGGAAAAGCTAAAGAAGCTGCTCCAGACCAAAATATTAGGTCCCCATTTCAAGATAACTATGCTGAAATTTCTCAAAATAATGATGAAGATGAGGATGACATAAATCATCTAATGGGAATAGATGAAAACACCACCATTTTCCTCACTCGGGAAGATTTGGAACTATTTGAGCTTCAACAACTCAAATTAAACTCCAATGAATCCTTTGATTATAAACAGAGTTACGACTTTGCCATTAATGAAATACACGGTCAGTATAACCTTAGATATAAGAAAAATAATGAGCCTTCTACTAAAAACAATTCCTGAAATCAAACTAAAAAGAATGTAGAAGCCCCCAAAAAAAAAAGTTTTGCAAATTATCCCTAGGGAAAACAAGAAAAATTCCAACCCTTTCAGTCCTAAAAAACCAACAAATCCCAAGATTATTGATATTACTGATGAGATAGCTCAATCTTCCAAAGATGCACCAAAATCTAATACTACAAAAGCCTTTAATTCAGTAAAAACAACAAATCCTGATCCTAAAAATAATCCTGCTGATTCTAAATCAACAAATCCTAAAACTGATAATACAAAATCTACTGCTAAAAATTCAAAGCCTGATAGAACGTCTGCTGCCACACAAACTGTCCCTGAAAAAAGAATTAAAAACAGCAAAAGTCAAGAAACTCAGACAGAGAATATTAGAACAAATGAAGATAAGAGTACATTTGTTGAAAATCAAGAAAAACCAACTCAGATAACAGTTACAAAAGATGAATTACTTCATATTAGTAAGTCTCAACCCTCATTCAACATTTAGAATGAAATAGCTAAGTTAAAAATACCAATTCCTTTAACTGAATTGGTAAAAAATGACTTATATAAATCAACAATTACTGAAACTTTGAATATGAATGATGGTGAAGATGCCATTAATTTGAATGATGATCAACTAGAGTTGATTTTTGGCCCTGATTTAAATGGTAAGCATTCAGATGGATCAATTCCTCCTTTCTATATTAGCCTTACTATTCACGATCATATTTTAGACAATGCTATGTTAGATTCATGAACTTCCCATAACTTAATGCCAAAAGCCATCATGGAAACTCTTAATCTAGAAATAACTAGGCCTTATAAAGGTTTGTTCTCATTTGATTCTAGTAAAGTTAAGTGCATAGGATTGATTAAAGACTTACGTGTGAATTTGGTTCAGTACCCTGGTAAGAGCATGGTTATGGATATTGTAGTAGCTGACATCCCACCAAATTATGGTATGCTTCTTTCTCACTCATGGGGAGAAAATTTGCAGGGATATTTACGATTAGATATGAGATATGCTACTATATCAGTATTTGGACAACCCAAGAAACTTTATAGGGAAACTTTAATGAAATTCATGGTCAGTTGTGCAGAAAGATCCATAAATTACTCCATTTATTCAACACCAACTAACCTTGATTCCTTCATTTTATGTAGCTCTGATAACAATAAAATCCAAACAGAACTGATTAACATAAAGCCAAAACCAAATAATGACAATATTTTTCATGAAGCCCTTTGGAATTTAGACTTTCATGGCTCTGTGAACAAAACAGGAGCAGGAGCTAGAATATGGATCACAAACATTGAGACAGGCCATTCAAAAGGACATGCCTTTAGACTCAACTTCAAATGTACTAATAACAAGGCAGAGTATGAGGCACTTATCTTAGGCCTCCAAATCATTAGAAATTTAGGAGGTAACATAATTTTAATTGTGGGAGATTCGGAATTAGTCATAAAACAAATAAATGCAGAGTATTTTTTTCATAATCCTAGATTAGCCAGCTATAGGGATACAACAACTGATTTATGTGAAATTTTATTGGAATGTAAGTTTGCTAATATACCTAGAAAACAGAACATTCAAGCACACTGATTAGCAACTTTTTTTAGCACACGTAACTTAACTTTTCAACCAACACATAGGTATACTGCTGAAGTTAAATATAGACCCATTGTCCCAGAAAATGTCAAATACTGGCAGATTTTCTCTGAAGATGAACATATTTACCATTTTTTGAGTAATGAGGAAGAATTTCAAAATTGTAAGATAGATTCAGACTGTAATATAGATTTAGATTTTAATTGTGAAATAGATAACATAGATGTACATAAATTTAACAAACCCACTGTATTTACTCAATCTAACATTGATAACTTAGAGAAATTAGATGTAGAGGAAATCATTAAAGAAGAAATTGATATGTTAGATTTGAAAGATAACCTTTTTCCTAAAGGTTTAACCCCTTTGGAGGACCTTTTTGATTCCAATGATGAACCTAAAAGCCAAAAATGGAACCAGCCAGGTCTGACATTGAGGAATGTAACATTGGGACATAATTAAAGCAAAAAATGATTAAACTGTCAAAATCTTTAACTCCACAAGAAAAAGAAAAATACATTGAACTTTTAAAGGAATATCAAGATGTGTTTGCATGGAGTTATGAAGATCTTAAAGCTTATGACACAAACATAATTCAACATAAGATTCCTATAAAAGATTACCAAAAACCATTTAAACAAAAGTTGAGGAGGATTAATCATGTCTTATTACCTTTGATAGAAAAGGAAGTTAAATGCATGTATGATGCCCAAATAATTGCACCAATCAGATATTCTGATTGCGTTTCCAACTTAGTACCTACCAGAAAGAAAACAAGTGAAATCAAATTATGTGTAGACTTTAGGAATCTCAATAAAGTATCTTTTAAGGATAATTACCGTTTACCCAAGATGGATCATATTTTACAAAGGGTAGTTGGTTCTTCCAGGATATCTTTGTTGGATGGTTTTTCAGGATACAACTAGTTTCTTGTTCAAAAGGAAGACCAAGCTAAAACAAATTTTACCACTCCTTGGGGCACTTTCATGTATGTGAAAATGTCTTTTGGTTCGATGAATGATGGAGCTACCTTTCAGAGGTCTATGGACATAGATTTTGCAAAGGAAATACATGACTTCCTGGTTATTTATTTAGATGATATAACTGCTTTTTCTAAATTAGATAATGAACATTTGGATCATTTGAGACGAGTTTTTATTAAATGTATAAAATTTAGTATATCTTTAAACCCTAAGAAGACTCTTTTTGGATTAGAGGAAGGTAAGTTACTAGGACACATAATTTAAAAGGAAGATATTAGGATAGATCCTGCAAGAATAGAGGCCATTCTGAATATTCATCCACCTAGAAATATCAAAGAGTTACAAGCATTTTTAGGTAAAATTAATTTTTTAAGGAGATTTATTTCTAACTTAGCAGAAATCATTAGAGAACTGAATAACATGCTTAAAAAGGACTCGGTTTTAAAATGGACAGTTGAAGCAAAGCAATCATTTGACTCTATTAAACAAGATTTAACTAAAACACCAGTCTTAATCAGTCCAGATTTCAAAAAAGACTTTATAATTTTTTCATTTGCCTTAGAGCATACCATTTTTGTAGTTCTACTACAGAAGAACAATCAAGGTTTTAAACAACCTATAGCCTTTTTCAGTAAAACCGTTAGAGATGCACCTCTGAAATATAACATAATGGAGAAATAAGCTTTAGCCTCGGTTAAAGCTATAAAAGATTTCAGAGTTTACATTCTTTACTCCCAAATTATTGCATATATCCCTAATTCTGTAGTAAAATACATTCTTACTCAGGATGGTCCTGATGGAAGAAGATGAAAGTGGATTGCCACTATTATAGAATATGACATAGAGATTAAACCAAATAAACTCATTAAAGGATAAGGATTAGCCAGATTGATGGCTGAAACCAATTGCAATGCATTAGATATAAATTTTATTGCTCAGGTTGATAACCAAGAAGAGAAGGCGACTCCATTGATCAGTGAAGCCTTTCTAGATTCACCATGGTACTCAGATATTATCTTTGTACTTACACACTTACAAGCTCCTCTTGGATTAACAAGGACTAAAGCCAGATTTATTAAACTTAAAGCAATGAGATTTTGTATTTTTGATAATGTGCTTTTTTGGAAAGAACAAAGTGGGATATTACTGAACTGTTTACTAAAACCAAAAGCTGAAAAAATTCTTGAAGAATTTAATGCAGGTAACTGTGAGGACACTTATATTGGAAAATTACTGCATATAAGATTCTTAGAGCTGGTTTTTACTGGCCTACCTTATTTTCTGATGTTAAGGAATTTGCTACTTCATGTCACAAATGTCAAATTTTTGAAGGAAAAAAGAAGTTGTTACCTTTACCCCTAAAGCCAATTTCAACTGAGATGCAATTTCAACAATGGGGTTTAGACTTCATTGGAGAAATTCACCCTCCATCCTCTGGCCAACACAAGTGGATTTTGACTGTCACATATTACTTTACTAAGTGGATTGAAGCCATTCCTACCAGACAAGCCACTGACTTAGTCATGATCACTTTCATAGAAAACAACCTTTTATCTAGATTTGGATGCCCACATAAAATAATTACTGATAATGCAGCAGCATTTAAATCTAAGAAAATTATTTCCTTCTGTCACAGTTACCATATTACCCTAGTGCACTCTACTACTTATTACCCTCAAGGTAATGGCCTAGCTGAATCTTCAAATAAAAGCCATGTGAATATCATTAAAAAACTACTTAAAGACAACAAGAAAATTTGGAATAAAAAGTTAGTCTATGCCTTATGGGCAGATAAACTTACTGCCAAAAATTCAATTGGAACTTCTCCTTACCAAATTGTATATGGGACGGATGAAGTTTTTCCATCATATTTAGGTGTTCCAGTAATAAATATCCTTCAAGAATCACAAGGGGGGCCAAATGATATACAAAGGAGGATAAATCAAACAATTCATCTCCAACAAACAAGGAAAGAATTCTATGAAAAATCTCAAGTCATTCAAGATAAAATCATGAAAGTTTTTGACAAAAGAAGTAAAGAAAATGACTTTTTCATTGGATATCAAGTGTTAAAGTGGGATTCCAGGAGAGAAGAAAAAGGCAAGCATGGAAAGTTTGACTTTCTATGGAAAGTATCATATGTAATTTATGGATATAGGGGTAACAATTATTTCTTCATCAAAGATTTGGATGGAACAGATATTCAAGAAGGACCAGTTAATGGTAGAATGCTCAAACACTACTATTCCTCTGAGTTAACCAATAGTTAGTCCCAGTTACATTTTACATCATTGTAAATATCCATTTAAGTTTAGATTGGATTGGATATTTTCTTTCCAAAGTTGAAGCCCGGGGAGAAGGCCCTAAGCTTTGAAGAGTAAAATGTCATAAATAAGAGTGTTTGCAGAAAAACAAAAGATAATTACTGGATCATCAAGGTCAAAATTGAAGGCTACTAGTATTAGAGTTCTTGACATTTCACCAGGAAATGCCATCCCCATGTGAAGCCGTTGTTAGGGTCCTATAAGTATAGGATTCATAATTTGGAATTGACTTATGATAGTCTTGTAAAAAATGTACATACCTTGCTTTCTGCAAGTTGTTTTCCCATATTTTGTAAAAAAAAAAAAAAAATAGAAAATCAAAAAGAGGGTAAAAGTCCTAAAAGAAAGATCAAAGGACTTAAAAAATACATAGACCCCAAAAGAAAAAGATAGAAATAAAACATGAAAGTGTGCAAGTCCAAATGCCACTAATTTTTACTTTTTGCAAATGATTATGGCAGAGTGTCAATAAATGCCATAATCCATGATGAGTTAAAATGTTTAAACTTGATTTGTCATGTTTTCAATTTCCATGTTTTAGATAGTGAATAAATATTAGTCAGACAATTTAATCCTGACTAATCAATATATAGGTAGAGAATAATGAGGAGTTCATCAGTTTAATCTGAGCCCTCGGATGAAATAAGGTAGAATTAAATAGTTTTTATGATTTAAAAAAAAAAATGTTTCAAGGTAGCAAGCTTAAATACACCTACAAAAATAAGAAAAAATGTTAGAGTAATATTGGGTACGTAGAGATAAGTGGGAAAAATCATGTAATATTCATCACCGAGCAGAAAATCACTAATTTCCTACCCCCAGTAAGTTTTCAATATTCTATACTTCCAGTCAAAGAGGCTTAGAGCATTTCTCTGACTTCTGTTGGGACTGGACCTAAGGCTTGATGACTGGATAGAGGAAAATGTTGACTTCTTATGATAAAATCCCCTTTACCATTATTCATTCATCATTCATACATTTAATTCATTTTCACAAAGTAAAAACTCCTTTTTTACTCAATGATACATAAAAACCCATTTGATTAATTACCTTCATTCATAAAGCATAAAAACCCTCAAAAAACACCCTATCCTGAGTAAAAGTGGTGAATTTATGAAATAATAAGCTTTGCTTTAAAAATTTTCACTTTACTTAGTCATATAAGTGTATTTTTGTGCATTCATTTTCCCTTGTCATATTAATTTCTAACTTATAATATTAACTCCCTAAAATTACCTTATCCTACCTATATAATTCCCTTTATGTAAATATCCCCCTAAAACCCACTATTATATAGTTTTTAGACCAAAGTTAATATGCACATGCCGAATTAAAATCCCAAGTTATACCCCCTTTGGTCTAAAACTAACATTAATCTAATACCCTGCCCCCTATAGTTATAGACCTTTCAAAAAGTCTAAAACTATATAATAAAATAAAAAATGAGAATATCGCTTTCATACATATTCTATGTGTTGAATGCCCAAAAATATTGTCCATTCCATGTTTATCCTAAGTGTTAAGACATATTAAAGTTTGTTACAAAAAGCAACCCCCTCGCCTTTGTATATCCTCATCTAATCTTTCCCCACATCACCTTTTAACCCAAGGTTTTACCAATATGCAACTAAGGTTTTAATCCATTAAATGGTTAAACCTTTCACGTGTTTTCTCATGGATATGTAATAGCCTTACGCTATACATAAAGTTGACCTAGGTTAAACCCTATAATCCCGCCTCATGCCCCCGCTCACATACGTTTTAATCCCTTTTAACTATATATAAGCTCGACTTATATACATAACTATAAAAACTTTAATCCAATGCTTAGTGTATGAAGGTTTTAAAAACCATTTCCATCCCTCAGCGCATATCATTTAAACCCTGGTCCCACATAACTTTCGACCACAACTTCTAAACTAATCTTGGCCCTTCGCTTCAACCTTTTAGATCTGACGATGCAAGATCCATATCGCGCCCGTAAACCAAACGTCTGCCCAAAACCAAAATGGACGCGAAATGTGTGGTTTTCCCATTTCCCCCTTCAGCAACGTGGTGCAAAACTATTTGATCGCATTCATTTTGGCAAATACAGCTTACCACTCTTAGCCAACGCAAAAACCACTGCTGGTTTTCGCATTTTAAAATCCAAGCTGTCTCCTGCCTATGATAAGACTGGCATTTAATACATTAATGGTGATTAGTTCAAAACGTTAAAAACTTTGAAACATCATTTTAATGTTGAAATGCATATTCCTAACTAAAAAAAAGAGCTCCGCCCGATTGTATTGAAACCTCCTGACTGTGCTAAAGTTCCCGAAACACTATTTTATCCGTGGAAACTCCCCATTTTCACCGCAAATCCCCTTTTTGAAGACCGGAAGAGCCATTCTCTACTCCAAAAAGCCAGACCAGACCTACATTCGGCCTCAACATTTCAGAAACCCTTTCAAGAATTCAAATACCTGCAATTAAAGGTAATTTTTCGATATTTTAAACCCTGTACAGTCAATTCTGAACTATCTTCAAACAAACCGTTAAATCAAGAGAATTCATAGAAGAAAAATTGCCCAAAAACAGCCCAAAGTAGGCTAAACCCTCACAAATTTTCCACAAAAATTGCTGTGTTAAAAAAAAAGCCCCTTCTAAAGCCAATTTCCTTAGTTGTGTCTGCTTAAAATCAATTTCAAAGAACAAGGAGGAGGTTGAAGCCCAAATATATCTTGAAAACACCTTTTACAGTTCAAATCATTCAGAAACCCCTCGTTTTCTATCTTAAACCAATTTTTCATATCCCAGATTCCTAACTGTGCAATAAGAACCCACCAAGACTCTCCTTGGCCTATAAATTGCTAAATTTACCATATGTTTAAATAAATACAACTTTTGCAAACAATTTAAGCTTGCATTAGTTATTTAAAAATGACTAAAAAATAGATGACATCCAAAGCTGGGGGTTCTAAGCCTATTAAACCTGGTGGATCTGAGCCTCCAAAATCTAAAGCATCAAAAGCCATCAAATCTACTCTTGCATTTACTGTTAAAACCACTGAGTCCGTAAATCCACTTCAGCCACTAGTACCTACTGTAGAAACCCTTCCATTAACTGATATGGATTACAATATTGCTGACCTTGTGGTAGAATTTAATCTACTAGAAATACACAATTGGTGCTTTGGTAAATACCTTGATAAAGATGAAATACCTATTTGGGAGACTCATCTGCCCAAATATGTAGTGCCATTGACCCACCCTGGTCAGGACCTTGTCAGATTATGCCAAAAGCATTATGAACCATACCAGAGAGCTATTGTAAATGCAGACAGAGAGGTCCTTTTTACAATCACAGCAGAATCCATTAATAAAATGCTGCAATTACCATCTGATCCTCATTTAGTGCCCCTTTCTATTGAATATTTAACCCAGTTATACTTAAGCCTAGATTTTCCAAAAACATTTATGATATTCCAGGACTTTATGCCTTCCCATGTTGACATCCCTAAGTTGAACCCTCCGTATTCAACTTCCAAATTTCCTGAAGGGATAAGGCATATTATTTCCATGTTATCTTTTATACTGGGATATTTCACAGATGGATTCACTGATGAATCCATTCTTTGCTTTCTATCCACACTATCTCCAGGTCAACCCCCTACACTCATTTTTTATTATGCCATCTTCATAGCTGATAGCATTCATCACCAATTGACCAAACTACCCACTGAAGGGGTGTTTAGGTACTCATCATACTTGTTTCATTTTTTTCTATTCTTCCAAGCTGACAATTTTCCAATTTCATTGAAAAAAATGGACTTAGAGGGCTAGCCTCTGTCCATTATCTGTTGGACTTCTTTTCTTAGGAAAGAAGACAATGAATTCAGTTATATAGATTTTTCATACTTATTCATCCAGCTAGAAATGAGTATGTTGTATAAAGCAGAGCAACCTAGAGTAAATGAAGACATGAAAATAATATTGCAGTTATCAGAACAAAATAAGATGGAAGACTGGTATCTTTATGAAAAACACACAGAGATAAGAATTTTTGGCTCAAAATTATTACCTTATAAGTTGCCAAAATACATGTGCATGAGATTTTTTGCATTGGAATAATTAAGGCAAATTCTAAATTTTGACTCCATAAACTTCTTAATTGCCAGGAAAAAGACCCAATTGAAGCTTAGAAATCAAGTTGGGTCTTTCATCATAAATAACAGAGAAGCAGAAAAGGAAATCACCAAGATACTAGTAGGTTTCAAATTTCAGGAGAGCTTTCCATGGAACTATGATCCCTAAGGGATCTTGAGTGATTTAAGGGTTAAATGTAAACTTACACCATTTATACATGAACCTAAGCCAGAAATTGAGAATTTCGCAAATCAGACAGAATGGATGGAAAACACATTGAAAAATATGGTCATCAATGTAGAACCAACAAGACAAATAGATACTACACAAGCTATGGTAGTTGCAAAACAGCTTGAAACTTCAACAAAAAGAGGCAGAGCGGAAGGAACTTATACAACTGAAACCACCACAGATACAAAATTCAAGTTTATTTACAATAAAAGGCTCAAATTCAGTTCCATAGGGAAAGAAAAGATAATTGATGTTGAGGATACAAATGAGCCTGAGGTAAACAATGATGAAGCCACAGTGATAGTTAATGAGACTCTAGCAGAGATTGAAAATGAACAAACAACAGCTAAAGGAAAAGATACTAAGATGATTGAAAAACCCCAAAATATGGATGCTTCTTCTTCACAGACAGTGGAGGAAAAAGACTTAGATATCAAATAAAAGTACAAGCAAATCAAGCAAAAGAATGAAGAAATCAAGTCTGAGATTTACTCTTAATTTCTTAAACAAAAACCAGGGAATCAAAACATGATATTGATAGCCTTTGACTATTCCACAAATAAAATGATTATGTCTTTTCTGCAACCAACTACTTCAACACCTAAGACAGTGGAAGACTATAAAAAGGTTGAGTTTGAAGTAGATACTGAAAAAGTGCATGAGCTAGACCAAACAGAATTCCACAGACATAGCTCAGAAATGTTATGTTCCACTGTGGTAACAAAGACTATGAGTGATACTAAGTTGCAGAATACCATTATCAACATGCAGGATCAAATGAAGCTTGACAAAGGCTCTTTGTATGCTAAATACCTAAGGATCAAAGCCTTAGAGGATTTGATTTTACAGGTGGGATATGATCCCTTTAATGTACAGGCAACTAAATTATTGATTAAAAAGAAGAATGAAAATATTGCAGCTTTGAGGAAAAAACTTAAGCTTCCTCAAAGTGAGCACCCACAGACTAAAGAAATACTTCAGAACCAAACAAAAAAAGAAGAGATGGTGTAGTTGATCCTCAAACTCACTGCTCAAATTAAATAAATGGAGACTCAAATGGATGAACTTGTTAAGGAGAAAGAAACTGTGAAAGAGATTGTAAAGGAAACTGATGCTCCAATTATTCCTACAGTTATAGTAGTAATTACCTCAGATATGGTTTCCACTTTGGGAGAAAAATTAGCACCTAATGAGCCATTGGCAACTGCAGTGGCAGTGCATTCAGCTACTACATCAGCCACAGATTCCTCAACAACACAGTTACAACCACCAGATGGAGTAGGTCAGATTGTGAAGGCTATGGAGGAAATGTCCTTGAAAAATGATGAAATCAATAGCCTAAAGAAAATAATTGAAAATATTGAATCCACAAGCAAGTTAGCTCAAATAAATGCTAAAACCCATGAGCAGAAAGAAATTAGACTTGGAGAGAAAATTAAGGGATTGTAGAAAGAGCTAACATTCATTGAAAAAATTGCATTTGTCAATAATCATTTATGGAAAAATATTATTGAAGCCATACATTCTCAATGGCCTTCAATTTAGGTCATTTATGAGTAGAGAGACTTACTGTTAGCAACCCAAAATTAGATTCAGAAAACCAAAGATGAGTTAACTGATAAGCCAACTCAGGCTTTAAAACTCATCACTTTTCTTAACAGTAAGAACAAAGCAGAGTTGGAAGAGTTATAGATACTGGATAGAACAGAGACTATTTTGCAGATTAAAAAGGTAGTAACAAAGAAAAATTTGCTGAACTACCTAGAAGAGAAGTATGAAGCAATGAATATTGCCATAACAAGGTTTATGGTGAAGTATACAAACTTGAGAAAGAAGGGTCTGCCAGATATTCATGTATTTAATGAGAAATTAATGCCCCAAAAATATTATGATAACAAAATTAGAGAATTTGCCAAGGAGCAAGTAAGTAAACCTTTGCCACAAGGCACTCCTACTAGTAAAGTCCTCCTCCAACACTTTGAAGATTTGTTTTTTCTTCAACATGAGATCAAACATCTTTTGTGGTTAAGCCAAATTTTTCTAAATACATAGAGGCAGATGAAAATTTTAGAAACTTGAAGAATGCAAAACTTCCCAGTGAAGAACAATGGCAGGAATTTACAGATTTAATGTGAAAAGAAGAAGTAAAACAGTGAAGAAAAATGCACTAAAAACAGTCAAACAGAAACAGTGAAATAGAGAGTCATTCAATTGATTTTTTACTACAGTAAGACACATTTTTCAGCAGTAAAGAGTGAAATATCAGTCAAAGTGTATTAGTGTTTAAAGAAGCAGCGTTAAAGAGTATCAGAGGAAAGTGTGTCAGCCAAGGCAACTCAAACAAAGATATTTTCTAAACAGCCAGCAAAGCAGGACAACAAATCATTAAAAGCTACTTGATTAGATAAAGTAGTTCTATATATTTTGGATAAAGAGGATAGCTTACTGATTTGTTAAGCAACTATCCCTCTTATGTTGTAAATATATTTTATATTTCCTAAAGATATTCCTACATTTCTCTAGGATATTTGTAAACAACATTTTGTATAAATACTTCTGTGTTAGAAGTTTTAAGTGTGGAATAAAATTGCTAAGATTACTATAGAATTTTGCTGATACATTGGAGGCTCTCATGTGTTGAATTCAAAGTAGCAGACTGAACAAAGCTTAATTGGCATCATAATTCAGGATTCTTACGATAAGTTGAAGAGTGAAGTACATCTCTTCTTGTCATTTTTTCTTTTCTGAGTTTCATGCAATTCATTATGTTTTTGATCTATCTTAATGTGTAACTAGGAATATTACTACAAGACTAGCCTTTTGCTCTCTATTTTTAACTAAGTTACCATTTAAATTTTTTCTGCTGATTTTCGGTGTTAGGAATCCTTCATTGCTCCTACTCCCATTTGACCTCTGCCTCCTTCTTCCATTTTCCGGATCAAAGGATCCTTCATTGCCCTTTATCCCAATCATACCATTTCATTAGAAACCTTTCGCCAAATCTCCGAGGGTTATCTACCTTGCCCTGAATACATTTTTACCCTTTTGGCCTTGCCTTCTAGTACTTCTATTTAGACTTAGACTCCATAGCCCAATGGACAAGTATATCTCTCTCTAGTTTAATCCTAAGTTATTTTTACCCACCAAAACCTTTAAAAACAAAACCAACTGTTCTATCATAACTAACCTAAATACATAAATCAAAACAAAGATAAATATTAAAGAGAGAGCCCTCTCTGAATTCTA
Organism: Pinus albicaulis; assembly: GCA_034641835.2. Lineage (NCBI taxonomy): Eukaryota > Viridiplantae > Streptophyta > Pinopsida > Pinales > Pinaceae > Pinus > Pinus albicaulis. Next base: position 685,551,442 of record CM076575.1, read on the forward strand.
GAAAGGCTAGATCCTAGGATTTGAAGTAGGTTTTTGGTTACTCCTAGTGTTCTTATACTAAAAACTCAAATCCCACAACTTAGGAAATTACTAGGGTGATAATAGGTTTAGTAGCTGAATTTTTTAGAGCTTGAAGATGAAATCCTGAGGAACATCGTCACACAGTTTCAGAGCTTGGTTTGCAATATTTTTAGAGATATGATTGGTGGAAGTTAGGGCTTTTTCAGGCTCCCGAATTTCATCTCAAAGAAGTGATCATGAGAAAATCTTCATAACTCTCTCTCTGAGCATCGAATTGGAATCCTGTAAAAAGTGGTTGCAAGGAAATGGAATGTAGTTTCTTGTCTATCAATATCAGAGCCAAAGGATAAAATAGTGACACGTGGAAAGTCATACAAGTTTGATCTACTGAACTACTCCATTATTAGGTCATTGTGGGAGATTGGACATAATTTTTCCTTGAAGAATCCAAATCAGGTCAGACCTGTGGCATTCAAAAGAAGATTCAGAGGGATACTTCAAGGAAAATTTTATTTAAGATCTGAAATCATAGAGATAATTCAGTTTCAATATCGAGCTCCTCAAAAGAAAGAAAAGGGTGTGTATTTGTTTCCGAATTGCATAAGTCTTGTGTAAACAAATCATTTTGAAATGATTCTAAGGGCCTATTGAGCATATATTTTAGTATTGGGTTATGAAATGCCTCCTAAAAGAATTCAATTCCCATTAATCCCTCAGAATACTCTACTATGACTCATGAAGATGAAGAATTGCAACATGATCTATCAAAATTACAAGAGCAGGTGCACCAAATTTCGCTCTCGTAAAAAACAACAAAAAATGAAATGGAAGTTTTGAAGAAAGGCGTGGAAGCGAAGATAGATGGTTTGAAGAAAGGTGTGGAAGCTAAGATGGATGGCGTGGAAACTAATATGGATGGTGTGGAAGCTAAGATGGAGGACATGGAAGAAAAAATGAAGGACAACATGGAATACATGAAGAATGGTCTAAAAGAAGACATCGAAGGTTTGAAAAAGTTAATACAAGAAATGATTCCTAATGGTGAAAAGATAGTAAAGGAAACTCATGATGAGAACAAAATAAATGTTAATCGTGTTTCATAAACTCTAATGTTGGATTGAAGAACCACCATATTCCAAAGATGGATATGAGGAAGTTTGATGGCAAGGATCCCATAACATGGATACTACAGATGGAGCAATATTTTGATCTCAAGAATGTGCAAAACACACAGAAGGTACGCATTGCAACTTTACATTTAGAAAAAAATACATTTGTATGGTATCGATGGCTTTGCTCCCATAAAAAATTGTCACTTGGTCAATTTTTACGAAGGAAATGATAGCACATTATGAGGATACAAAGAGCAACACCTTCTTTAGCCAATTGACAAATCTCAAACAAAAGGGTTCAGTGGCAGAGCACATTGAGGACTTCCAAAAATTGAATATAAGGGTAATTGATATTCCAAAAGAACACATTATTGATGTCTTCATAGGGACTTTAAAGGATAACATCCAACATGAAGTTTGCGTTTGGGAACCTAATTCATTGGAGAAGGCATTCAGGTTGGCAAGAAAAATTGAATGTAAAATTATGGCGACAAGGAAGCCTACCACTCACATCTATAAAGATGGAAGTGTTGTTACTCCTAGACTTCCATAACCTACAAGGTTGACACCACAACAATTGGAATAAAAAAGAATAAAAGGGCTTTGCTACAATTGTGATAGCAAATACACTAAAGGTCATAAGTGTGCTGAAAAGAAATTATTTTACATAGATTGTGGAGAGGAGGAATAAAATGAAGAAGAAAATTCAAAAGTAGAGGATATACACCAGGAAGAAACCTTAGAAGAAGAAGAAATGAGTCTGACCATATCATGTAATGCATTGGCAGGAATTACCACTCCTCAAACTCTCAAGATAGAAGGACATATCAAGAAGAAAAAGGTAATAGTGTTGATTGATTTGGGTAGTACCCATAATTTTGTTCATTGTAAGGTAGCTAAGGAATTGAATTGTTTCCTATACCCAGCACTAGAATTTCAAGTGATGGTTGCAAATGTAGGAACTATAAATTTCTCTCGAAAATGCCATAATATCAAGCTAGCCATGGGGGAATATGTATTGAATAGTCCAATGCTTTCCATACCAATGGGAGGTGTTGATGTTGTATTAGGAGTACAATGGTTACAATATTTGGGGACGTGTTGAGGCCTCGAAATTAGTTGCAACAACACGGGGGATGACCACCCGGTCCGAACCTTAAAGAAGTTCCTTCTCCGTTTGGAATGGTGGCTCCGACTGGTTTAACTAGGTCCAGTTACCTTCTCTCGATCTCTATTGGCATAAAATATGACTTTTATCTACCAATGAGAAAGAGATATCAGATCATTTCTCTTGTCGATTGGACAAGAAAGTGATCCTTAAGCTAATTTGGGCTTAGCTAGGCCATTACTAAAGTTTTTCCTCTTCGAAAAGAGGACTTTTTAAGGATGTATAATTTAATCTATATGCAATATTATTCTAATATGCAAGCAAAAGAAACTATTCTAATCCTATCTCAATAAGGCAGATATAGATCTATCCCAACTGAGAGCAAGATGTTTTAAATAATTGAGATTTAAATACGTTTTTTTTAAAATGAATATCAAGCTAAAGAAGTAATTCAATTACCTGATATTGTGAATACCAAACACATTCTATCTAGAGACCTCTTAACTGAAATAATCAATCAACAACACTTAGGAAGTATTTCTCAAAATGATATTGATTATTTAATCAGTAACTTGAATAATTAAACAATAACATGCAGAAATAGTTCACAGCATATCACTATTCAATAAAAGAATTTTATAAGACAGATTTTTGAGTATATAATTACTCAGAAATCATAATTCAACCCATAAGAGTAGAGACAAATAATAATATAAATTAAGGAAAATTACTCATACCGACAGAAGTGCACAAGTATGCGAGTAAACTGACACATTCATGTTATCATAAAAAATGAAACCAACATTTAAAATAATAATATGATAAACACCAATTTATTAAGTACATTTCTCCGGCTCCAATCTATAATAGTCTTTTACAATGCATGAATTTATGTTTTCAAAATCAGAGCTGCAGTAGTGCAAGACTCTATTCATTATACATAACTCAGAATGTAAAATAAAAACCTCAATAATCTCCAGATCTGAGATTCTTCTCCTCTCACCCTACACCTATAAATTCCTATTATAGAAGTGCTTTTAGAATTCCAGAATTGCAGAGGAGAGAAGCCCTTATTACATTTTGCAATCTGCTATTTATAATATTTACAAAAGAATTCTTTGTAGGAAAGTTTGTTGAAGAGTGGTTTTACTCCATTTTTTTTTGCTAAATTACGCTATTTCTATTATGAACATAAAATTACAAAACTGCCACGGCTCAGCTGAGGAAGCCTGAGGCCGGGCTTGAGTGCTACTATCAGACTAGATATAGAACTGCCCATAAACGGGAAACCAGTTCGTTTGTAAGTAGTTACACCGCCCAATAATTGGGAAACCGGCGAAGAGTTAACTGTTCTGTGCATATGAAAGCTGTAAAGATACAAAAAATACATGCAGCTATATCTGCTATGAGCAGTCATTGAAACACCTGAAACTAGCAAAACTTTTAAAGCAGAGTTCATACTGGAAATTTTTCATGGAGGTGAGAGAGCATTTAATCTGAAGCAGAGTGCTCCTCCACAATTCTGCAGCCATACTGGTTGTCCTGGTCCCCTTCATCAGTCTTGTTCTCTTCGTCTTCTGTCAGGCCTGCGTCCATCTGCAAATTGAAATGTCCCGAGGAGGAAGGGATGGGGACAGTAGGCGCGCAGGAGGAAGGGATGAAAGGAGCAGGGTTAGGGCCAGGAGGGGGAACAAAGGCAGGAGCTGAAGGAGTCTGCAAGAGACTGGGGTGTGAGGCAGGAGGGAAGGGGAGTTCCTCGCTCAACGTAACAGTAAGAAATACAGAGAAAGGGTGGTCAAAAGCACGGTCGAAGCGCAACTCAGTGTGTTGCGTGGACTGTCTGAGGAACCTACCGCTCGGAGAAGGAGAGGAGGCGGCGACGAAGGGCTGGGGCAGGAACAAAGGAGGAGAAAGGGGCGGAGGGGCAGAACGAGGAGGCGCCATGTCATGGAAGTCAGGGCGAGGACCAGGAGGGTCCGAAGATAAAAGAGCAGGACGCCTAGCAGAAGGCTCCAGAGGTCGGTCTACATTGGGGCTGAGGGGAGGGCGCTCGCCCATGGATCTTCCCCGAGAAGCCCCCTTCCTACAAGCCATTCGTTGCCTCAATCTGGGCATGGTGAAAACCTCGGAAGAGTTCGCCCAGCCTCTGGAGGGAGCAGCAGTTATAACAGAAGAATTATCAAACGAAACCGGAAAAACTTGAGAATTAAAATGAATCAGGCAGAAGTTACTGTGGGAGTAATGGAAGCCTGGAGCGAGTTCCAAACAGCTATACAACGCACACCGTCGACCTGTATTTGTTCTCTCTCCGCCTGTAGCAGAACCTCCCGGGCAGAGCGAGTTCAAAGGCGACAGAGGGCGGTGGCCTTCGATGGAGCAATCGGGAGAATTTGATCGTTTATGCGCCATTTGAAGATGACTGCACTGACCAATGCACAGGAGATGGCGGCGAACAGGTATGAATGCACAGCGCAGATGGGCAATAAACATAGCATTTAAGTTGCCATGGGGGGCCATGTGGCCACCCCAAGTGGGTTGCGTTGGGATCATAACCGGGCCTGTTGGCCCCTTCTCGCTTCTAATCATCCGCATCCGGAGGTGGTTTTACTCCATTAATTTTCATTGGTTAAAAAATTATATTCTTTAATTTCTGGAGCCTTCTCATTGATTGAGAGCTTGTTCTTCTCATCTCTTCAACTATTTTCCTGCAAAAACAAATCAAAACAAAATTAAAATGTAAAAAATAAAATCAAAATGCAAAAAGAAATTAAATAAATCCAATCAAAACATAATTAAATAAATAATTGAAAAAGTAAGTATAATTTTTTTTTTTAATAATTTATGTGCTGATATAATTGGCCAAGGATATCATCAATTAATAGATCTGCATTTAGAAGAAGTTGTGGGCAAATTAAAATGTAGAAAATAAAACTGAGAAAATTAATTTTGTTAAAAATTCGGAGCATGATCTTCTGCTAAATTTTAGACCCAATAAATGATCAAATCTAGAAATGATACAGCGTCAAAAATGTTCTCCATCATTTTATCTATCTAATGAGCTGTCCTGAGCCTCATTTGGCCATGTAAAACTCCATTTATGATCTTCCAAAGTTAGTATATTAAAATTTCTAGAAATCTGGAATTTTTTGTTGCTTGGGCTAAAAATCAGAAATTTTAAATTAAATTATAATCCTAAATTAGATTATAATAATTAATTAATTAATTCTAATTAATTACAATTATTTTATTAATCTCAATTTAGTATAAACAAAAATTAATTAATAAAAATAAACAATTTAAAATTTATTTAAAATATAAATATATTATATTAATATTATAATTTATCTATATTAAAATTATAATAAAATATTATAATTAAAATATAAAAATTTAATATTTATATATTAAATAATTAAAAACTAAACATCCACGTGAGAGTGAAAAGGAGAGAGGAGGAAGGAGGAGAGGTGAGGAGTACTAATAAGGGAGGAGGAGAATGAGTGGCAATTATAAGGTGGAGAGAAGAGTTAGGTGAGCGTGAGTGAGGTGGAAGGTGAGGTGAGGTAAGCATGAGGTAGGAGAGGTGAGGTGGAGGGTGAGTGAGGTGAGGGTGAGGTCACGGGAGTCATAAGGAGAATGAAAAACTTTGCATAAAACTTAAAATCCATCCCATAAAAACCAAAATCGCACATCGCATTTTTTAAAATGATGAGTTTTAAGATTTTAATAAATTTGCGATTTGCGATATGCGATATTGCAATATCGCAATTGCAAAGTTTTTTTAGCATGATGTGAAGGGTGTGAAGTGGGACCCACATGGGATTAACCATCCTACATTTTGGACTTCAGTTTTTTGCAATTTTGAGATTTTGGATTTGGCAATTTGTTTTAAAATAATGAGTTGGAATAAATTACCAAGATCCTGAAATGTGTTTTAGTTCATTATGCAATTTAGTTGGGTCATTTTGTAGGAATGTTAGTGAAAAATGAAAGAAATAGTAAAAATGAACTAAAAGTTAATATTTACAATGAATGACTATTTTAACTATGAGAATTAAAATATTGGTATACTTTATAATTTTTTTAGCCTAAGCGAGAAAATGATCAAACTTCAAAAGAATGTTATTTACAAACCGGTTGATCAAATGGAGCGAAACAAGTATCGCTGGAAAGCTTGTAAAAAAATGGATTTAATAAAGCAATCAAAACAAAATTTTGAGGAAGAAAAAGAAATGGCAAAAATGCAGGATAATTAACATAACGAAAATCCTAAAAGTTGTTTAGCCATAAAATTTGTAGAAAGGGTCCCCATTATTTGAAGTTTATAAATAAAAAATGGGGGGGTTGTGTTTTACCACAACAATGGCGACATGCAGGAGAAGAACCAGTTATCTCTGATTAAAGATAATGAACTTAAATTTACCTAAGGGTTAAAAATAATGGAAATCACGAAATCGTTTAACAGTAAAATATTTTCATAGGTCTCACATAAATAGATTAAACAATATGAGTTTGTAAATATAAGTACTTAAAACAGGCTCGAGTAAAAGTAATGAATCCAAATTTGGGGAAATTTGTTTTTTAAATTTTCCTCATGTGAAAAATAGAAGAAGGTAGAGATAGGAGTTTTTTAATAAAGCATATATCCATTTTAATTTTGTCTCTGACATCGCTTCGTTGTCAGTGAGCCTGAAGAGTACCTCGACGAAGTTGTCTTTTATGCCATACAAGCCTAGTCCTGCTGCCAGCAAGCGTCCATAGCCCCGACTGGTTTACTTGTTTTTCCCATGCTTCCTCTTTTTATCACTCTTTTGATAAGCGCATTTGCAAGATTTTTATTTATGACGTATTTGAGTGAAGGAGGTGAGATGGAAAATGGAGATTTTATGTTTAATGGACATAGTACTTTTATAATTTTTGCTCCAAATTCTTTTCCTAAAACTATCAACCAAATGATTTTTATATAGAGGGGTGTGAGGAATTCATTGAATTAAACTCAAATCAGTCATTTCCTTGAAAAATTAAACTCAATCGCTTAGAAAGGATGTGTGTTCCTCCATGAAAAATATTTAAAGCAAGATGACTTTATGGTTCCATAAAGATATGCCTTTAATGATAATTGAAATTCACTTAAATAGATAGAGTAAAAGATTTCCCATGTATGTCAACAATTGTAAGGTAAAAAATTTCGTTTACATAAGTCATGGAAAAGTCACCAAAATAAAATAAGAGATGAAAGTAAAAGGAAAATAATTCCTAAAATATAGTAAGAAAATAACTCAGCGAAAAAAAAAATGAAGAAAGAAAAATTAAAAGAAAAAACAAAATTTAAAAGAAACTCTACCAATATCGCTTATATGAATCTCTCAACAAAGGATTATAAAAGAAAACAAGAATATTTATGTTCATTCTTATGTTGAGATTTTAAAATCATATCTTGTAGAGTTATAAGAAATGAGGCTCTCAAAATGTAAAAGGTGAATAGCAATTATGATAAATAATATGCTGAATGAGAAGTTTTTGTTTGTTGCAAATTTTCTTTTTGAAGATAAAACCTGTATAAAAGCATCTTAAATATTTTATAATAAAAACAATGCTTAAAGAAATAGAATAGAGGTTCAGAAACTCCCCAATATAACTGATTTGATGAGGCTCATTACTGCTTATCTTTCAAGAATATCAAATAGTAAAAGAAAATGAACTTCGAAAACTGATCTGGTAGAGGTCGTGCAAGGTTTATGAAAACCTGTAGAAAAGGAGTTCAAGGTTAGCAAAAATAACAACAAAAATGAAGAAATGTGAATAAATGAAAGTGGACATATGAAAATTACTATTGAAGAACTGCATTTAATCTTACTTGAGAAAGATGATTTTCTCCAATGCAAGTTAACTTCTTTCTTTAATTAGAATTAAAAGCATGAAGAAGTTTTTTTGAAAAGAAACATTATTTTATTACATCTAAAGTAAAACAAGCAGTAAACTAAAGGAAAGCAATGTTTCACGTTCAAGGAATCAGAAATAGATTGAATCCATCAAAAATGAGGGCGAAGATATGTTTCGTTATGAATTGAAACGATGAATGTTCTTTTGCTTCTTCCATTCTGAATTTATATAAGACCAAAAGTATTGAAATAGATTCAAAATCTCGAATAATGTAACAGTTATATAAAGGGAATTTGAATCTTTATATGATGATTATGGAGATAAATTCAGAATAAAAGAAAATTAAAAATATAGACTAATCATTGACATGTTACCTTGCTAAAATTTTTGCATCGCGAGATTCTTTGCCATGAATAATTTAAAATCTGCAACTTCCACTTTTTCCGATATGCGATTGAGATCTTTCCATAAAAATTAAAAGATAATGGTAGAAGGCCAAATATCGCAATTTATCGCAACAATCTTAAAGACAAAACTTCATTTAAGTTTAGCACTGCGATATAATTTTTGCAATAGAAAAGTTGCGATATGAGTATGTGTGATGGGAAATTGTGAAGGGATGAATGCGATATTGAAGAATAATCATATCGGAAGATTAATTCTTGTGAATGAAATGAAACGCCGATATTATTCTTGCGATAATGAAAATGCGATAGATGACTAATGCAACGTGACTGTAAATACCAAAATATATGCATGGAACTTTGGTTTTGTGGCCCACACAAATGGTGACCAATCACGCACGGTTTAACTTTGCATCTTTTGTAATTAACCTTCCCGCAGATTTCACAGCTTAACACTTTTGAAATTTTGCGATTTTGCGATTTTTCAATTCGCAGCGAACTCCACATTGCTCGCTGCAAATTTTATCGTTGAGCATATTACTTATCTCGTGCGATATGTGATATGCATAGCATCGCATCGGAATATCCTTACCTTGTCTTTTATCGCATCGCAACTAATATAACTTACTGGGTGAGGTTTTAACAATAACCGCTAAAATTATTTATATGCGAAATATAATTTCGTTAATGCGCCGATGTGAAATGAAAAATGCACCCGATATTTTATTATATGAATTTTAATTTCATATCGGATCCGGGACATCGAAACTTTTAAATGTATTCCCCTACCAAATTTTTGATTTATAAATGGACACGATATATGTATATAAAAAGAGGATTTAAATGTCATATCAGGTCCGGGTTATATGAACATCGCAATTTTCGTGAATTAATTTTATCGGAAAAAATCGGCGAAAATGAATATCAGAATATATGCATCGAAGGTTTCCTATCGGGAATTGTTAAGAGTTGTCTTTGATGGAATGTTGCGATACAGACAATGTGATATCAGATGGAGAGATCATCGGAGATCGGAAGGAATGTGAATATCGAAAAATCGGATATATTTAGTGTATGCTCATTTCAGAACATCCGATATGCAATTTGCGATATATAATGAGCCATATGTGGGGTCGATGATTTCTTTAAAGTATTCAATTCAAGAAGAAAGTGAGTGATATAACTTTGCTTTATATTAAATAATCCTTTAATAATTTAATTAACTATCGAAATTTTTGATTGGAAATTAATTTTATCAAAAATTTCTTATAAAGAGAGTTGTGAAATAAAATGATCTGATATGATTATTCTCACAATTTATTAATACTTGTTAGGATTTAAATATAAGAAAAATTTAGATATCTTTCAAATTTCAGGTGAAATCATAAATACTTCCTTGAACATGTTGTGGATTTTGGAAATAAGGGTTGGCTACTTACTTATCTCAGATCTGCATAATCAAGTTAATGAAGATCTGCACACAAAACAAAATAAAAATAAGAAACAACATTTGAAAAAATAAGCAATAGATGATGATGAACCTGTAAACACATACCTGGAAGAATTTTGATTGTAAGTTTTACCTCTTTGAAGCTTCAATTTCTCCCAAATTTTCTAAAAATTTGAAGAAGTTTAACATCACCTTCTTATTTTAATTTAAAATGCTAAGTAATGAATTTTTCAAATTGCATCCTTTCCAAAATTTCATCAGAAGACAAGAGTGGTAAAAATGAGTTCTTAGAATTACTTGTGAATCAAAATTCGTCAAGTAGTAAAAAATTCTTGGAATTTCTTCATGTATGATCAATGTTAAAAATAAGAAAATTGAAGGCTTGACAAATAATTATGATAAGATAATTCAAGAGCTTCTAAAATTCTCTAGGTTGTTTTTCTATAATTGAAATGGGATTTCCAAAAGAAATTGGATTCATTACTTGTTTTATTGGAAATCTGAAATAATGAAATACATGCAAACATAAAAGAAAATTAATCTATTCTTACTTCTAACTCAATGAAGGAAACATGACTAGGTATAATCATACTTCCAATGAAACCATGTAAGAATTTTAATTCCTGCATGTATGTACATGTCACACATTAGTAAAAATGCAAATATAGTTAAACTACAAAAAATAAATCTGAAAGCAGAATGTATCTTATTGTTACTAGCTTATTCACCATTACCTTCTCTTGAAATATCCTTTCCAACTCAATCTCAATTGAATCATAGAAATCTAAATGGATTTCCATTATTGAGTAGGAGAGGTTTAAAAGAGAAGATGACAAGCTAAGTTGTAAAAATGATATTTCAGAAACAATGACCCGTGTATTTTTGTTAGTGTTATGTTTAAGTGCTAAACTATTAACAATCTTCCATGAAGGAAAAATTTCCAAATGTTTTTCAAATGAGTCAAAGAAAAACAGATGGAAATCAGATAAATCCAACAGAATTGCTTATCGTAAAGTGAAAATACACTCTCTTTTAGGCATTGCTCTTGAAAAGTAAGAAGTAATTGATAAGGAATGAACTTCAATTGAAATTGGAAGTTTAATAACTTTTGATGTTCACAATTATATTTTGAATCTTGATTTTTTCCTTGAGGTAATGCATCAATTGAGTGTTCAATATTGAGCTTCTCAATATGGTAGCACAAAGTATCTAAAAATCTAGGACTAAAAATAAAAAATAAATCTGAAGTTAAAAATGAATGTTGAATTAATAACAAAATTGAATCATAGTTTACACTAGTGTTACAATTATTGCTACAACACAATTGAGAGTGAGTTAAAGTAATTTACTCTTCACAAGAATTGGGAAGAATAATGTAATTAGAATGATTGTTGATACCCAATTGTGAATTAGAGAGAATGATATGCCTCTGAAAGGAAATGTGAGCTTGATCATCATATAAATCATAGATTGGAATGGTTTCTTGAATGTTGAAATCATAAGTGTGATTATTTATTTGCAAATGAGAATTATTTCGAACAATTTCTGAATTAGATCGTTCTTTATTTTCACTTTTGATTAGACTTTGATCATGAAGATTCAATTGTAAAGAAGAGAAATCAATATCCTCAATGTCAAAGTAGTTATCATAAATGACCTCAAGACATTCATTAGAATTTCCTTCTATTTTATTCAATGAATCAAAACAAGAAGGAATATTTAGCTTATGTTCATTAATGCCAGAAAATGATAATTAATTAATTCTCTATCCTGATAAAAACTAATTGATAATTCATTTAGATCAGCCTCTCTTTTTTCTAAAACATATTTAATTGGAAAAGCGGTTAAATTTCTATTAGAAAAATTATCAGGAAAAAGAGAAAAATATGAATCCGAAATGATGCATTTGAAAATATCTGTATTTGAAAACTCTTGTGCATTTTCTTCATTGCAAATTTCAGATTTAAAATCATTTACTTGGGTAATTGTGCTTTCTTGAAGAATGTTGCTTTGTTGATCTAAATTTGTAAATTTCTCATCATGAAAGCATTCAGAAATTTGTACAGCAGATTGTGTTTTATTGGGAACTTTAATCTCTGTTGGTACTTGCCGGATTATGATTTGATTTTCTAATTCTAATGGATACTGATTTTCAAATTTGAAAATGATATCATATTCAAGAGTGTTGCTAATATTTTCTTGCAATTGATCAGTGAAATTTTCCAAGCTTCGTCATTGAAATTCATTGACATATAAAGGTGCACCTTGATCTTTCTCAATATTATAAGAAATGTGCATAAATTGAAGGAATTGATTATAAAAAATAGAAGCCATTTCATCATCGTTTGTTTTTTCCTCCATATTGGAATTTTTACTTATGTCAATGAAATTAGAAAGAGATTGCTCAAAGTTTGAAATAATTTCACATTGATTAAGAATGGAAGGAAAAGAGAAAATATGTTCAAACCAATCTAATAATTCTTTTTCGAAGGTTTATTTTCAGTTTTAAATTTTAAACAATTTAAACGAAACCTGATGGTAAAATCAATTAAAGACTCACCTTCAAAACTTCGTAGATCTTAAAAATCGTCACATACATGTTTGTAGATATATCCATCAGATTTACAAAGGAAGATTGTAACAAATTGTTCCCAAGTGTGGATTGAGGCAACTGGAAGTGATTCACACCAGTTTATGTCCTTTGCCAAGAATGTAAGAGTAAAAATCCTCCATAAAATACCTTCATCAATTTCATGAAAAGTAGAATTTGAAAATTTTTGAATGAATTACAAAGTATGATTAAATGAAGAAGTATTCCTCTTACCGTTAAATTTTACCTGAAACAAGCGTTTTACTATTTCTGGTGGAGTATTGGAGAAGCTCGTCCAGAAATACAACTCCAAATTGGATGTTTTAAAGGAGCCATTACAATAAAAATAAAATATTAGAATATAAAGACTCTAAAGGAAAACAAGTCTCAAGCCCTCCTTCTAGCACCAAAAATGTTGAGGACTCGAAATCCGTTGCAACAACATGGGGGATGACCACCCGATCCGGACCTTAAAACAGTTCCTTTTCCGTTTGGAATGGTGGCTCCGACTGGTTTAACTAGGTCTAGTTACCTTATCTCGATATCTATTAGCCTAAAATATGACTTTTATCTACCAATGAGAAAAATATATTAGATCATTTCTCTTTCCAATCGTATAAGAAAGTGATCCTTAAGCTAATTTGGGCTTAGCCAGGCCATAACTAAAGTTTTGCCTCTTCGAAAAGAGGACTTTTTAAGGATGTAGAATTTACTCTATATGCAATATTATTCTAAGATGCAAGCAAAAGAAACTATTCTAATGCTGTTTCAATTAGGCAGATATATATCTATCCCAACTGAGAACAAGATGTTTTAAATAATTAAGATTTAAATATGTTTGTTTCAAATGAATATCAAGCTAAAGAAAGAATTCAATTAACTAATATTGTGAATACCAACACATTCTATCTAGAGACCTCTTAACTAAAATAATCAATCAACAACACTCAGGAAGTAGTTCTCAAAATGATATTGATTATTTAATCAGTAACTTGAACAATAAAACAATAACATGCGGAAATAGTTCACAGCATATCACTATTCAATAAAACAATTTTATAAGATAGATTTCTGAGTAAATAATTACTCAGAAATTAGAATTTAACCCATAAGAGTAGAGACAAATAATAACATAAATTAAGGCAAATTACTCATACCGACATAAGTGCACAAGTATGCGAGTAAACTAAGACATTCCTGTTATCATAAAAATGAAACCAGCATTTAAAATAATAATATGATAAATACCAATTTATTAAGTACATTTCTCCAGCTCCAGTATCTAATAATCTTTTACAGTGCCTCAATTTATTCTTTCAAAATTAGAGTTACAATAGTGCAAGACTCTATTCATTATACATAACTCAGAATGTAAAAGAAAAATCTCAATAATCTTCAGATTTGAGATTCTTCTCCTCTCACCCTACACCTCTAAATTCTTATTACAGAAGTGTTTTTAGAATTCTAGAATTGTATAGAAGAGAAGCCCTTATTACATTTTGCAATCTGCTATTTATAATATTTATAAAAGAATTTTTCATAGGAAAGTTTGTTGAAGAGTGGTTTTGCTCCATCAATTTTCATTGGTTAAAAAATCATATTCTTCAATTGTTGGAGCCTTCTCATTGATTGAGAGTTTTTTATTCTCATCTCTTCAACTGTTTTCTTGCAAAAACAAATCAAAACAAAATTAAAATGTAAAAAATAAAATCAAAATGCAAAAAAAAATTAAATAAATCCAATCATAAATTAATTAAATAAATAATTTAAAAAATAAGTATAAGCTTTCTTTTGATTTCTGTGCTTATATAATTGGCCAAGGATATCATCGACGAATGGATCTGAATTTAGACGAAGCTGTGGGCAAATTAAAATGTAGAAAATAAAACTTAGAAAATTAATTTTGTTAAAAATTCGGAGCGTGATCTTCTACTGAATTTTAGACCTAATAAATGATCAAATATAGAAATGAAACAACTTCAGAAACATTCTCCATCATTTTATCTATCTAATGAGCCGTCTTGGGCCTCATTTGGCCAATAAAACTCCATTTATGAGCTTCCAAAATTAGTGTATTAAAATTTCAAAAAATATGAAATTTTTGTTGTTGCTTGGACTGAAATCAAAAATTTTAAATTAAATTCTAATCCTAAATTAGATTATAATATTTAATTAATTAATTCTAATTAATTAAAATTATGTTATTAATCTCAATTTAGTATAAACAGAGATTAATTAATAAAAATAAACAATTTAAAATTTATTTAAAATATAAATATATTATATTAATATTGTAATTTATTTATATTAAAATTATAATAAAATATTATAATTAAAATATAAAAATTATAATAAAAATATAATATTTATCTATTAAATAATTAAAAACTAAACATCCACGTGAGAGTGAGAGGGGAGGGAGGAGGAGAGGTGAGGAGTACTAATAAGAGAGGAGGAGAATGAGTGGGAGGTATAAGGTGGAGAGAAGAGTTAGGTGAGGGTGAGTGAGGTGAGGTAAGCAAGAGGTAGGAGAGGTGAGGTGGAGGGTGAGTGAGGTGAGGGTGAGGTCACGGGAGTCATAAGGAGGATGAAAAACTTTGCATAAAACTTAAAATCCATCGCATAAAATCCATAATCGCACATCGCATTTTTTAAAATGATGAGTTTTAAGATTTTAATAAATTTGCGATATGTGATATCACAATATTGCAATTGCAAAGTTTTTTTAGAAGGATGTGAAGGGGTATGAAGTGGGACGCACGTGGGATTAACCATCCTACATTTTGGACTTCAGTTTTTTGCAATTTTGGGATTTGGGTTTGGAATTTTGTTTTAAAATAATGAGTTGGAGTAAATTACCAAGATCCTGAAATGTGTTTTAGTTCATTATGTAATTTAGTTGGGTCATTTTGTAGGAAAGTTAATAAAAAAATGAAATAAAGAGTAAAATTGAACTAAAAGTTAATATTTACAATGAATGACTATTTTAGCTACAAGAATTAAAATATTTGTATACTTTATACATTTTTTAGCCCAAGCTAGAAAATGATCAAACTTCAAAAGAGTGTAATTTACAAACTGGTTGACCAAATGGAGTGAAACAAGTATCATTGGAAAGCTTGTAAAAAAATAGATTTAATAAAATTAAAAAAAAAAAAATTCGAGGAAGATGAAAAATGGAAAAATGCAGGATAATTAACTTCATGAAATTCCTAAAAGACGTTTAGCCAAAAAATTTGTAGAAAGGGTCTCCATTATTTGAAGTGTATAAGTCAAAAATGGGGGGTTGAGGTGTGTTTTACCACAAGAATGGCGACATGCGGGAGAAAAACTAGTTATCTCTGATTAAAGATAATGAACTTAAATTTACCTAAAGGTTAAAAATAATGGAAATCATGAAATCGTCTAACAGTAAAACATTTCCATAGGTCCCACATAAATAGATTAAGCAATATAAGTTTGCGAAGATAAGTACTTAAAACAGACTCGAGTAAAAATGATGAAACCAAATTTGGGAATTTTTTTTTTTAATTTTCCTCATGTGAAAAATAGAATAATTTAGAGATAGGAGTTTTTTAATAAATCATATATCCATTTTAAGTTTGTCTCTGACATCGCTTCGCTTCCAGCGAGCCTGAAGAGTACCTCGACGAAGTTGTCTTTTATGCCATACAATCCTAGTCCCACTGCCAGCAAGCGTCCATAGCCCCAACGAGTTTACTTGTATTTCCCATGCTTCATCTTTTTATC
Organism: Pinus albicaulis; assembly: GCA_034641835.2. Lineage (NCBI taxonomy): Eukaryota > Viridiplantae > Streptophyta > Pinopsida > Pinales > Pinaceae > Pinus > Pinus albicaulis. The sequence continues at coordinate 685,567,760 of CM076575.1, forward strand.
ACTCTTTTGATAAGCGCATTTGGAAGCTTTTTATTTATGATGTACATTTGAGTGAAAGCGGTGAGATGGAAATTCAGATTTTATGTTTAATGAACATAGTACTTTCATAATATCTGATCCAAATTATTTCCCTGCAACTATTAACTAAATGATTTTTATGTGGAGGGGTGAGAGGGATTCATTGAATTAAATGCAAATCAGTCATTTTCTTGAAAAAGTAAACTCAATCGCTTAGAATGGATGTGTGTTCCTCCATGAAAAATATTTAAAGCAAGATGGCTTTATGGTTCCATAAAGATATGCCTTTAATAATAAATGAAATTCACTTAAATAGATAGAGTAAAATATTTCCCATGTATGTCAACAACTGTAAGGTAAAAATGTCTTTTACATAAGTCATGGAAAAGTCACAAAAATCAAATCAAAGTTGAGAGTAAAAGGAAAATAATTCCTAAAATAAAGTAAGAAAATAACTCAGCAAAAAAAAAATGAAGAAAGAAAAGTTAAAAGAAAAAACAAAGTTTAAAAGCTAAACTCTACCAAGATCGCTTATATGAATCTCTCAACAAAGGATTATAAAAGAAAATAAGCATATGTACGTTCATTTTTATGTTGAGATTTTAAAAATATATTTTGTAGAGTTAAAAGAAATGAGGCTCTCAAAATGTAGAAGGTGAATAGCAGTTATGATAAATAATATGCTGAATGAGAAGTTGTTGTCTGTTGAAAATTTTCTTTTTGAAAGCAAAACTTGTATAAAAGCATCTTAACTATTTTCTAATAAAAACAATGCTTAAAGAAACAGACTAGAGGTTCAGAAACTCCCCAGTCTAGCTGATTTCATGAGGCTCATTACTGTTTATCTTTCATGAATCTCAAAGAGTAAAAGAAAATGAACTTCGAAAACTGATCTAGTAGAGGTGTGAAAGGTTTATAAAAATCTGTAGAAACAGAGTTCAAGATCAGCAAAAATAACAACAAAAATTAAGAAATGTGAATAAATGAAAGTGGGCATATGAAACTTACTATTGAAGAAGTGCATTTAGCTTTACCTGAGAAAGATGTGTTGGGAAAAATACTGAGAGGGGGGGTGAATCAGTATTTAGGGCAAACTAAAACTTTTTACTTTTTCATGCTCTAAAACCCATACGCTACTTTGTTGAAGCCAACTAGCGTATACACGCGGATATCCTTCATAAAACTCGCGTATACCCAGAGATCTAATTATGCCATTAGTTCTTCACTTATATCATTCCATCATTCATTCATTAGATGTTCTATAAACAGTAAACATGTGCAGTAAGAACAGAATAAACCATCACACAAAGCATCACACATGAACACCAGGATTTTTAGGTGGAAACCCAAGTCGGAAGAAAACCACCGCTGCAGTTGCTCAGCCTTCAATGTTTTATTATAGAGAAAACATCCACAGCATATGTCTTTGTTGTGAGGCCTCTGCAAGCCTGTGAGCCTGCCCTGGCTGGATTTTGACCTCTCCTGAAGGGCTCCAACCTGGCTCGTTTTGACGGCCTCTCTGTGGGAGAAGAACTCGACCCTGCTCGTTTGATCTCACTGGAAGGAGCTATGACCCCACGATCTCGTTTACCGGCCTCACAGGAGAGGAGCTACGACCCCCTGCTCTCGTTTACCAGCCTCACCTGGAGGGGAGCTACGACCCCCTGACTGAAGGCTACAACCCTCAGCACCTCTATGGACCATGTTTCATCAATTTTCACACTGGATCCAACAAATTCAATAGAACACAACTTGCAGGCCACATTTCATCATATTTTCAGACTGGACCCTTTCCATACTTTTAAAGACAGTCAACCATGAACTAGATACATATAACTCACTGACAGATATTAGTAAACCATCAGAACAGATCAGATATTTCTTACCATAGACTTCAGCAAACACTAGTTTGCATACGCACTTTCCCTTCACTGATGTCACGTATATACGCGCTTCCGTTCACATAGACCAGCGTATACCTCTGTACATATTTCATTGCGCATACGCGCTTTCTCTTCATCGAAGCCGCGTATATACGTGCTTCCTCTGCGGCGAACTAGCGTATAGATCTTCAACCATTATAGAGCAGCATACTTCTTCAGATCAGATATTCAGTGAACAGAGTTACCCTTTTACTTCAGACAGATGTTCGCCTCACTTCAGATCTAAACCTTCCATAAACAGATCTAGCATATACAAGTACATTTCAGATCTAGATCCCCTTCTTCATCATTGGTGCATCATACATTCATATCTATCATTCAACTGTAACCCTTTCCATTCAGATCTACTTCAGAGAGAAGTATTCATTCAAGCTCAGACATCTTGCACACACACTCATGATTTGCACAATGAATTTATTCTCCTTATATAGGTTTATCCTTCTTCAATACCACGGGCCCCTTTTTCAATACCATGAGCCAAAACAATACCATGAGCCCAAAACTACATTACTTCCGATGGTATTCCTAGACGGGATCATTTAGACGAATCATAACCCAATACAATGGGTCAATACCATGGTGGTTACCCCTGGTTTTGCACTTTTTGAGCGCTTTTGCCCATACGCGACTTGGCACGTTCTTTCCCGCGTGCATACGCGACTTCCCTTAGGCAAATCCGCGTATGCCTAGAGACATACTCTTTTTCATCATGCATTGACACAGACTGACCATCTTCCATTATTACATTCTGTACCCACTGAAGATACATCAGATTTAGTTCATCAAGACATATTCTATCAAGCACAACTTCATCAAGTAAGTTGCCATTCAAGGACAACACTCAGCATCAAACATCATTTCATATCAGATTTACATCATTTATCAAGTCCATCAGGTCAAGAATAACTTCATCAGGTGGTTTTCCATCAAGGACAACACATGTCAACATTATCATGTCTTCATCTTCATTCAATGGGTTGCCATCAAGGACAACACTCTGCATCATATTACCAACAATCTCCCCCTTTGGACTTGATGGCAACCACGCAACCACGATGGTGTTTGGTTACCACAATAGATAGGTACATTAAAAATACAATGACACCATGTCACATTCCCCATTTTTGACACTATTCTTTCTCTTCATTCAAACACCATGTCACTCTCCCCCTTTGACATCAAGGGCAAAGGGTGGATCAAAACCAACATACTCTCCCCCTTTTCTCCGCATGTGGAAGAAGCATTCTGCAGATCTGAAATATACTGAAGTGACCAAGCTCCCCCTAAGTTCATGCTGAATCTGCAAACATGTTTTCCAAAGAAGTACATGACTCTATGAACGTCCTATCATCAAAGACTCATACTTACATCAAATATCCAAACAAGTGGATTTACATATAAGACTCAAGTACCCAACCAAGTGGGTTTGCACATTTCAACTCAGCTACCCAACCAAGTGGGTTTACAAAATTTGACTCAGCTACCCAACCAAGTGGGTTTACAAATTTGACAAGTCCTTACATGACCGAATATTACAATTTTACATCATGGGTCTCAACATGACCTTTTCATCAAAAAAAAACAAATATGACTTTTCATAACCAACACCAGAAAGTCCTCAAGAAAGAGAACATATTTCAGAACCAACATAATGCCAACCATGCATTATACTCAGCAACGCTAATGCTCCCCCTGAATCTGTGCAGCCAAGCAACCTTTCCATATGACTAAGGCTCCCCCTTAGATTGTGCATCCTGAACACTTTTACCAACAAATCATCAAGGCATCTTTATCAAAATATTAGAAATTGAATTATGAGAACTGGAACACCACCAGAGATACCAAACAGTATCAGAGATACCAAATAGCACTGCAGCTGTGCTGAAGAGAGTTGACTCCAAACAGAAAATTGTCAGCAATCAGACATACGCGGTTTTCTGTGCATGAACTCGCGTATATACGCGACTGTGTTTCAGGAAACCCGCATATCCAATTCCATCTTCTAAATTTTAGCCAGATCTGATCCTCTGTAAGAAAAAGGCAGTGTTCAGCTTCTTTCTGAGATATTTGAATGCTTCCCTGGACTACAGATAGATAGAACAGTGTAGTTGAGTCTTCAAGCGTCATCCAACGGTTGTATCATAAGCCCATTAGTAACCAAACCTTCAGATTCTTTGCAGCATCAATACAATCTTTCCAAGAGAGATTATCATACCAGCACAACATCTTCAAATATGTGTCAATCATCCATGTGGTCCAATATCACCATGATCTTTAAGATTTAACATGAAGTAACATATGTAGGGAAAAGATCTCAACCATAGTAACAAACTCTTCATGATCTATTCTTATCTCTGAATCATAAGACTTCCAGTTCATCCATGTGTGAGCACAAAGGATACTTTTCAGCAAACAAGGCTGAAAATCTCATCATAATAAACCATGTACCAAGTCATCATCGTTTAAGCATGAGTATCATAGAATAAGCACTCATAGTGCCAATAATGCAATTATTAGTATTCAACCTGCTGCTCCCCCTGAACTAGTGCTCCTCTTTAACTTGTGCAACCTGAATACATTCATCAGCAAGTCACTAGCAACAATCTCTGCATGAACTGCCTTTATAAGACTTTCATCTCAACAATGAATACTCTTCATCAAAAATCAAACAGGACTCATCCACAATCTTCAACATAAGAAACCATGTATCATATCATCATTATTTAGAACTGAGAAACTAAGCTGATATTGAGTCAATAATACAGTTATTAACAGTCAGACTGATGCTCCCCCTGAACCTCTGCTCCAGATCTTCAACTATCATATAATTTCTCTTATCATCAATGCATACGCGACTGTGTCTGCTGGAACTCGCGTGTATACGCGACTTTTGTTAATAGAACCCGCGTATGGAAAGTGAAGCATAGAAATTTTTCACATTCCTTCATCTCCCCCTGACCTTGTACTTCCTGTACCTGTCTTCTTCATATCAGATGCTCTGTCAGAAATACATATAACCAGAATAATCAAATCAATCATGAGAGACATCATACATTGCTCCCCCTGTGACGATACATTACTAAATCTCATAATGTATCCCACATCATTCCCGCAGTCAATCAGAGAAGTAAGCTTCAGAAGCGGATGACTGCAGTAGGGTCAAAATTCCCTACGTTTCTGATCGGTCCTCCATCTTTTTCCAGATTTGTTTGAACTTTCTATTTTTGTGCTGGAAGTTATCCAATTTCTCATATCTGTTCAACCTGCATTCTTTTTCTACATGTCCATACTTGTTACAAGAATAACATCTCATGTGTCCAGAGAAATAAGCATAAGAATCATAATGAGTATTTATAATCTTCCTCCTTTTAAAATCAACTGCTTTATGTCCATACTTGTTACATGAAAAACAATATCCCTTGAAGAAACCAGAGTACCTTTCTAAGCAGAATCTGTTTGTTTGTGGCTGAATTGTTCTGCTTCTGCAATTTGCTGCAACATGCCCATAATGATGACATTTAAAACATTCAACGTTCTTGAATGAATTCCTTTGAGAATTCATGATTGTTGGTTGATCTTTTGTCTCTTTCAACACTTCAGGTTTAGTATTGACATCCTCTGAATTTTTAGCACTTCCTTGTGAGCTAGATTCTCCTTTAACAGTTTCATGGAAACCAAGACCAAGTTTGATAGTAGGAGACCTTTGATTACTCATAATATTGTCCAAAATATTAGTACTATCTTGAAACCTCAAAAGTTTAACCTTTTCTTCTAATTTACCTTTGAGAATGTTTACCTCAACCTCCAAGGCTTGACATTGCTTCGTCAAGCTTTCTTCTTTCCTTCTTCCATCTTCTACTTGATCCTTCATATTTAGAATCTCTTCTTTCAACCAATTTTCGTTTTCTTCACATGTTTGTTGCAGCTCTTCATTCTTCTTATTTGATTTTTCCAGATCTTCTTTGAGAGAGATGATTTTTGCTTCAAGGCCTTCCTTTTCAAATGACAGAGGTTCTTCATTCTTCTTATTTGATGCTTCAAGATCTGTTTGTAGAAAGATGATTGTAGCTTCAAGTCCTTCATTCTTCTTGCTTGATTTTTCGAGATCTGCATTTAGATCGTTGATTTCTGCTTCTAGTTCTTTAATTCGATTGGATGCATAAGTATGAAACTTTTGATATTTGTCCACCTGTCCATTCAGCATTTCTATTTGATCTTTCATTTGAGAGATCATCTCTTTGTAGATAGAATCTTTCTTATCAATTTCCTTTTGTTGTTCTTCAACTTTGATCTTGATAGCTTGTTCTAGATCCACAACTTTACTTTCACTTTCTACACCATTGCTTGCACAAAGAAGATCACAAGGGCCCAAATCACTATCAGATTCATCTTCTTCAATTTTCTGAGATATCTCCTTGCTTCGAGTAGCCTTCTTCTTTTTCCTCTTTGCCATGAGCACTTGTAGAGCTTCGTCAGAATCTGTTTCATCTTCTTAAATTTTTGCTATACATGATTTCTGAGGTATCTCCTTTCCTCGAGTAACCTTCTTCTTTTGCTTCTTTGCCATGAGCACTTGTAGAGCTTGGTCAGAATCTTCTTCATCTTCACTAGACACTTCATCATCATCTTCATTTGCATAATAACTCTTCCTCTTTTCAAATTGTTTTCCTTTACCATGTTTTTCTTTATAAGGACATTTAGCAGCATAGTGACCAACTTTTCCACACTCAAAAAATTTGAAGGGAAGCTTACCTTTGAATCTTCCAGTTCCTAGTTGGAGTTTTCTCACGAAATTCGCTTCTTCTTCATCGGATATATAGCTGGATTCTTTGACAACTTCCTTTCCTTTTCCTCTTGCAGATACCTTAAAAGCAGCTTCTTTGATTTGAGAAGGACCTCCTTGTCTCATTTCAAAAGCAGTCAGAATACCATGTAATTGAACAATAGTAAGAGTTTGCAGATCTTGCCTTTCTTCAATAGCCGAAACTTTAGAGTCAAATTTTGAAGTCAAGGATCTTAAGACTTTTTCCACCAGAGTAGTATCGGTTATGGTTTCACCCAAATTTCTCATCCGATTTACAATATCATCTAGACGAAGAAAGAAACTGGCAACACTTTCATCACTATGCATCTTCAAATTTTCATGTTCAATTCTAAGAGTTTGGAGTTTTGCACTTTTTACCTTTGTGTCTCCTTCATAGCTTAGAATGATTTTGTCCCATATTTCTTTTGCTGAATGTAGCTGCATCACTTTAGCAAATTTTGATTCAGACATACTTCCCAATAAGACATTCACTGCTTTGGCATTGATTTCATACTTCTTTCTTTCAGCTGCATCAGTAGGAATACTTGCCGGGTATTGATAACCTTCTTCCACGATTGCCCATACATCCGCACCAAGACTTTGCAGATATGCTTTTGTTCGTACCTTCCAGAATATCAGATTGCTTCCATTGAATAGAGGTGGCTTTATAGACATTACTCCTTCTTGACTTCCCATTGCGACGGATCACCTTCAAGCGATCAAGCTTCTGCAGAAGGACCTGCTCTGATACCAATTGTTGGGAAAAATACTGAGAGGGGGGGTGAATCAGTATTTACTGCATATTCAAAACTTTTACTTTTTCTTGCTTCTAAAACCCATACGCTACTTTCTTGATCCAGACTCGCGTATATACGCGGATACCCTTTATGAAACTCGCGTATACACAAAGATCTAATTATGTCATTAATTCTTCACTTATATCATTCCATCATTCATTCATCAGATGTTTAATAAACAGTAAACATGTGCAGTAAGAACAGAATAAACCATCACACAAAGCATCACACATGAACACCAGAATTTTTAGGTGGAAACGACCAACTAGTTTCCGGGAGAAAACCACGAAATAGCCACAGTCTTTCAATATTGTATTATGTATAGAAAACATCTACAACATATGTGTCAAAAGTATCATCAAAGATCACAGCACCCACCTGCACTCGTTTACCAGCCTCTCCTAGAAGGGAGCTCCAACCCCCTGACTCGTTTACCAGCCTCTCATGGAAGGGAGCTACGACCCCCCGCTCTCGTTTACCAGTCTCACCTGGAAGGGAGCTACGACCCCTTGATCTTGTTTACCAGCCTCACCTGGAAGGGAGCTACGACCCCCTGATCTCGTTTACCAGCCTCACCGGGAAGGGAGCTACAACCCCCTGACTGAAGGCTACAACCCTCAACACCTCTATGGACCACGTTTCATCAATTTTCATATTGGATCCAAAGCTTCCTTTAGGACACCACTTGCAGGCCATGTTTCATCATATTTTCAGACTAGACCCTTTCCATACTTTTAAACACAATCAACCATGAACCAGATACATATAACTCACTGAAAAATATCAGTAAACCATCAGAACAGATCAGATATTTCTTACCATAGACTTCAGCAAACCCTAGTTTGCATACGTGCTTTCCATTCACTGATGTCGCGTATATACGCGCTTCCGTCCACATAAACCAGCGTATACCTCTGTACATATTTCATTGTGCATACGCGCTTTCTCTTCATCGAAGCCGCGTATATACGCGCTTCCTCTGCGGCAAACTAGCGTATAGATCTTCAACCATTATAGAGCAGCATACTTCTTCAGATCAGATATTCAGTTCAGAGTTACCCTTTTACTTCAGACAGATGTTTGCCTCACTTCAGATCTAAGCCTTCCATAAACAGATCTAGCAGATACAAGTACATTTCAGATCTAGATCCCCTTCTTCATCATTGGTGCATCATACAGTCAGATCTATCATTCAACTGTAACCCTTTCCATTCAGATCTACTTCAGAGAGAAGTATTCATTCAAGCTCAGACATCTTGCACACACACTCATGATTTGCACAATGAATTTCTTCTCCTTATATAGGTTTATCCTTCTTCAATACCACGGGCCCCTTTTTCAATACCATGAGCCCAAAACTACATTACTTTTGATGGTATTCCTAGACGGGGTCATTTAGACGAATCATAACCTAATACAATGGGTCAATACCATGGTGGTTACCCCTGGTTTTGCACTTTTTGAGCGCTTTTGCCCATACGCGACTTGGCACGTTCTTTCCCGCGTGCATACGCGACTTCCCTTAGGAAAATCCGCGTATGCCTAGAGACATACTCTTTTTCATCATGCTTTGACACAAACTGACCATCTTCCATTATTACATTCTGTACCCACTGAAGATACATCAGATTTAGTTCATCAAGACATATTCTATCAAGCACAACTTCATCAAGTAAGTTGCCATTCAAGGACAACACTCAGCATCAAACATCATTTCATATCAGATTTACATCATTTATCAAGTCCATCAGGTCAAGAATAACTTCATCAGGTGGTTTGCCATTAAGGACAACACATGTCAACATTATCATGTCTTCATCTTCATTCAATGGGTTGCCATTAAGGACAACACTCTGCATCATATTGCCAACAAGATGATTTTCTCCAATGTAAGTTAACTTCTTCCTTTAATTAGAATTAAAAGTATGGATACATTTTATTGACAAAAATCATTATTTTATTACATCTAAATTAAAACAAACAGTAAACTAAAGGAAAGCAATGTTTCATGTTCAAAGAATCAGAAATAGATTGAATCCATCAGAAAATGAGGGCAAAGATATGTTTCGTTATGAATTGAAATGATGAATGTTCTTTTGCTTCTTCCATTCTGAATTTATATAAGACCAAAAGTATTGAAATTGATTCAAAATCCCGAATAATGTAATAGTTATATAAAGGAGATTTGAATCTTTATATGATGATTATGGAGATAAATTCAGAATAAAAGAAAATTAAAAATATAGATTAATCATTGACACATTACCTTGCTAAATTTTTCGCATTGCGAGATTATTTGCCATGCATAACTTAAAATCTGCGACTTCCACTTTTTCCGATATGCGATTGAGATATTTTTATAAAAATTAAAAGATAATGGTGGAAGGCCAAATATTGAAGTTTATCGCAACAAAAGATCTTGAAGACAAAACTTCATTTAATTTTAGTGATGAGATATAATTTTTGCAATGGAAAAGTTGCGATATGGGTATGTGCGATAGGAAATTTCTAAGGGATGAATGCGATATCGAAGAATAGCCATATCACAAAATTAATGCTTGTGAATAAAATTAAATGCCGATATTATTCTTGTGATAATGAAAATGCAGTAAATGACTACAAATATAAAAAATATGCATGGAACTTTGGTTTTGTGGCCCACACAAATGGTGACCAATCACGCACGGTTGCACTTTGCATCTTTTGTAATTAACCTTCCCACAGATTTCACAACTTAACACTTTTGCAATTTTGCGATTTTGCGATTTCGCAATTCGCAGCGAACTCCACATTGCTCGTTGAAAATTTTATTGTTTAGCATATTACTTATCTTGTGCGATATGCAATATGCGTAGCATCACATTGGAATATTTTTACCTTGTCTTATATCGCATCGCAACTAATATAACTTCCCGAGTGAGGTTTTAACAATAACTGCTAATATTGCTGATATGCGAAATATAATTTCGTTGATGCGCCGATGTGAAATGAAGAACGTAGTAGATATTTTATTATATGAATTTCAATTTCATATCGGATCCAGGTCATCAGAACTTTTAAATGTATTCCCCTACTAAATTTGCAATTTATAAATGGACGCGATATATGTATATAAAAAGAGGATTTAAATGTCATATCAGGTTCGGGTTATATGAACACTGCAATTTTGGTGAATTAATTTTATCGAAAAAAAATGAGTGAAAATGAATATCAAAAGATATGCATCGAAGGTTTCCTATCGGGAATTGTTAAGAGTTGTCTCCGATGGAATATTGCGATACAGATAATGCGATATCAGATGGAGAGATCATCGGAGATCGAAAGGAATGAGAATATCGGAAGATCGGATATATTTAATGTATGCTCATTTCAGAACCTCCAATATGCAATTTGCAATATATAATGAGCCATATGTGTGGTCGATGATTTCTTTAAAGTATTCAATTCAAGAAGAAAGTGAGTGATTTAACTTTGTTTTATATTAAATAATCCTTTAATAATTTAATTAATTGTCAAAAATTTTTATTGGAAATTAATTTTATCATAAATTTCTTATAAAGAGAGTTGTGAAATAAAATGATCTGATATGATTATTCCGAAAATTTATTAATACTTGTCAGGATTTCAATATAAGAAAATTTTATATATCTTTCAAATTTCAGGTGAAATCATAAATACTTCTTTGAACATGTTGCAGATTTTGAAAACAAGGGTTGGCTACTTACTTATCTTAGATCTACATAATCAAGTTAATGAAGATTTGCACACAAAACGAAATAGAAATAAGAAACAACATTTGAAAAAATAAGCAATAGATGATGATGAAACACATACCTGGAAGAATTTTGATTGTAATTTTTACTTCTTTGAAGCTTCAATTTCTCTCAAATTTTCTAAAAATTTGCATAAGTTTAGTATCACCTTCTTATTTTAATCTAAAATGCTAAGTAATGAATTTTTCAAATTGCATCCTTTCCAAAATTTCTTCAGAAGACAAGAGTGGTTAAAATGAGTTCTTAGAATTACTTGTGAATCAAAAATTGTCAAGTAGTAAAAAATTCTTGGAATTTCTTCATGTATGATCAATGTTAAGAAAAAAGAAAATTGAAGGCTTGAAAAATAATTATGATCAAATAATTCAAGAGCTTCTAAAATTCTCTAGGTTGTTTTTCTTTAATTGAAATGGGATGCCCAAAAGAAATTGGATTTATTACTTGTTTTATTGGAAATCTGAAATAATGAAATACATGCAGACATAAAAGTAAATTAATATATTCCTATTTCTAAATCAATGAAGGAAACATGATTAGGTATAATCATACTTCCAATGAAAACATGTAAGAATTTTAATTTTTGCATGTATATACTTGCCACACATTAGTAAAAATGCAAATATAGTTAAACTACAAAAATAAATCTGAAAGTAGAATGTATTTTTATTTCTAGTAGCTTATTCACCATTACCTTCTCTTGAAATATCCTTTCCAACTGAATCTAAATTGGATCATATAAATCTGAATGGATTTCAATTATTGAGTAGGAGAGGTTTAAAACAGAAGATGACAGGCCAGGTTGTAAAAATGATCTTTCAGAAATAATGGCCTGTGTGTTTTTGTTAGTGTTATGTTTAAGTGATAAATTATTAACAATCTTCCGTGAAGGAAAACTTTCGAAATGTTTTTCAAATGAGTCAATGAAAAACAGATGGAAATCAAATAATTCCAACAGAAGATTATTAATTGAATTAGATTGTTGGTCATAAAGTGAAAATACACTCTCTTTTAGGCACTGCTCTTGAAAAGTATGAAGTAATTGATAAGGAATGAACATCAATTGAAATTGGAAGTTTAATAACTTTTGATGTTCACAATTATAATTTGAATCTTAATTTTTCCCTTGAGGTAATGTATCAATTGAGTGTTCAATATTGAGCTTCTCAATATGTCAACACAAAGTATCTAAAAATCTAGGACTAAAAACAGAAAATAAATCTGAAGTTAAAAATGAATGTTGAATTAATAACAAAATTGAATCATAGTTTACACTAATGTTACAATTATTGCTACAACACAACTGAGAGTGAGTTAAAGTAATTTCCTCTTCACAATAATTGGGAAGAATAATGTAATTATAATGATTGTTGATACCCACTTGTGAATTAGAGAGAAAGATATGACTCTGAATGGAAATGCGTGCTTGATCATCATATAAATCATAAATTGGAATGATTTCTTGAATGTTGAAATCATAAGTATGATTATTTGTTTGAAAATGAGAATTATTTCGAACAATTTCTTAATTAGATCGTTCTTCATTTTCACATGTGATTAGACTTTGATCATGAAGATTCAATTGTAAAGAAAAGAAATAATTATCCTCAATGTCAAATTAGTTATCATAAATGACCTCAAGACATTCATTAGAATTCTCTTCTATTTTATTCAATGAATCAAAACAAGAAGGAATATTTAGCTTATGTTCATTAATGCCAGAAAAATGATTATTAATTAATTCTCTATCTTGATAAAAACTAATTGATAATTCATTTAGATCAGGCTCTTTTTTTTTTTGAAACATATTTAACTGGAAAAGTGGTTAAATTGCTATTAGAAAATTTATCAGGATAAAGAGAAAAATATGAATCCAAAATGATGCATTTGAAAATGTCTCTATTTGAAAACTCTTGTGCATTTTATTTATTGCAAATTTCATATTTAAGATCATTTACTTGGGTAATTGTGCTTTCTTGAAGAACGTTGTTTTGTTGATCTAAATTTGGAATTTGCTCATCATGAAAGAATTCGAAAATTTGTACAACAGATTGCATTTTATTGGGAACTTTAATCACTGCTCGTACTTGCTATATTATGATCTGATTTTTTGATTCTAATGCACACTAATTTTCAGATTTGAAAATGGTATCTTCTTCAAGAGTGTTGCTAATATTTTCTTGAAATTGATCAGTGAAATTTCCAAGCTTCGTGATTGAAATTCATTGACATATAAAGGCGTACCTTGACCTTTCTCAATACTGTAAGAAATGTGTAGAAATTGAAGGAATTAATTATACAAAATACAGGTCATTTCATTATCATTTGTTTGTTCCTCCATATTGGAATTTTTACTTATGTCAATGAAATTAGAAGGAGATTTCTCAAAGTTTGAAATAATTTCACTTTGATTAAGAATTGAAGGAAAAGAGAAAATATGTTCAAACCAATCTAATAATTATTTTTTCTATGGTTTATCTTCAGTTTTAAATTTTAAACAATTTAAACGAAACCTGATGGTAAAATAAATTAAAGAATCACCTTCAAACCTTCGTAGATCTTCAAAATCATCACATATCTATTTGTAGATATATCCATAAAATTTACAATGGAAGAATGTAATAAATTGTTCCCAAGTGTGGATTGAGGCAACTGGAAGTGATTCACACCAGTTTCTGGCTTTTGCCAAGAATGTAAGAGTAAAAATCATACATAAAATACCTTCATCAATTTCATGAAAAGTAGAATTTGAAAAATTTTGAATGAATTGTAAAGTATGATTAAATGCAGAAGTATTCCTCTTACCATTAAATTTTACATGAGACAAGAGTCTTACTATTTCTGGTGAAGTATTGGAAAATGCTCGTCTAGAAATACAACTCAAAATTGAAAGTTTTAAAGGAGCTATTACAATAAAAATAAAATATTAGAATACAAAGACTCCAAAGGAAAAAAAGTCTTAGGCCCTCCTTCTAGCGCCAAAAATGTTGAGGCCTCGAAATTTGTTGCAACAACATGGGGGATGAGCACCCTATCTGGACCTTAAAGCAGTTCCTTTTCCATTTGGAATGATAGCTCCGACTGGTTTAACTAGGTCCCGTTACCTTCTCTCGATCTCTATTGGCCTAAAATATGACTTTTATCTATCAATGAGAAATAGATATCAGATCATTTCTCAAGAAAGTGATCTTTAAGATAATTTGGGCTTAGCCAGGCCATAACTAAGGTTTTTCCTCTTCGAAAAGAGGATTTTTAAGGATTTAGAATTTAATCTATATGCAATATTATTCTAAGATGCAAGCAAAAGAAACTATTCTAATCTTATCTCAATTAGCCAGATATAAATCTATCCCAACTGAGAGCAAAATGTTTTAAATAATTGAGATTTAAATATGTTTTTTTTAAATGAATATCAAGCTAAAGAAGTAATTCAATTAACTGATAATGTGAATACTAAACACATTCTATCTAGAGACCTCATAACTGAAAAAATCAATCAACACTCAAGAAGTAGTTCTCAAAATGATATTGATTATTTAATCAGTAACTTGAATAATTAAACAATAACATGCGGAAATAATTCACATCATATCACTATTCAATAAAACAATTTTATAAGATAGATTTCTGAGTAAATAATTACTCAGAAATCAGAATTCAACCCATAAGAGTAGAGATAAATAATAACATAAATTAAGGCAAATTACTCATACCGACATTTGTGCACAAGTATGTGAGTAAACTAACACATTCATGTTATCATAAAAATGAAACCAACATTTAAAATAATAATATGATAAATACCAATTTATTAAGTACATTTCTCCGGCTTTAGTCTCTAGTAATCTTTTACAATGCCTGAATGTCTGCTTTCAAAATCAGAGCTGCAGTAGTGCAAGACTCTGTTCATTATACATAATTCAGAATGTAAAAGAAAAACCTCAATAATCTCCAGATCTGAAATTTTTCTCCTCTCACCCTACACCTCTAAATTCCTATTACATAAGTGCTTTTAGAATTCCAGAATTGCAGAGGAGAGAAGCCCTTATTACATTTTGCAATCTGCTATTTATAATATTTACAAAAGAATTCTTCATAGGAAAGTTTGTTGAAGAGTGGTTTTGCTCCATCAATTTTCATTGGTTAAAAAATAATATTCTTCAATTATTTGAGCCTTATCAATGATTGAGAGCTTCTTCTTCTCATCTCTTCAACTGTTTTCCTGCAAAATCAAATCAAAACAAAATTAAAATGTAAAAAATAAAATCAAAATGTAAAAATAAATCCAATCAAAACTTAATTAAATAAATAATTGAAAAAAGAAGAATAAGTTTTCTTTTGATTTATGTGCTGATATAATTGGCCAAGGATATCATTGATGAATGGATTTACATTTAGAAGAAGTTGTGGGCAAATTAAAATGTAGAAAATAAAACTCAGAAAATTAATTTTGTTAAAAATTCGGAGCATGATGTTCTAATGAATTTTAGACCCAATAAATGATCAAAGCTAGAAATGAAACAACCTCAGAAATGTTCTCCATCATTTTATATATCTAATAAGCCGTCTTGGACCTCATTTTGCCAATTAAAACTCCATTTATGAGCTTCCAAAGTTAGCATATTAAAATTTCTAAAAATTTGAAATTTTTTGTTGCTTGAGCTAAAAATTAAAAATTTTAAATTAAATTTTAATTCTACATTAAATTATAATATTTAATTAATTAAAATTATGTTATTAATCTCAATTTAATATAAATAGAAATTAATTATTAAAAATAAACGATTTAAAATTTATTTAAAATATAAATATATTATATTAATATTATAATTTATTTATATTAAAATTATAATAAAATGTTATAATTAAAATATAAAAATTATAATAAAAACAAAATATTTATATATTAAATAATTAAAAACTAAACATCCACGTGAGA
Source organism: Pinus albicaulis (assembly GCA_034641835.2). Taxonomy (NCBI): domain Eukaryota; kingdom Viridiplantae; phylum Streptophyta; class Pinopsida; order Pinales; family Pinaceae; genus Pinus; species Pinus albicaulis. The sequence goes on from CM076575.1 coordinate 685,584,031, forward strand.
GGGAGAGAGAAGGGAGGAAGAGAGGTGAGGAGTACTAATAATGGAAGAGGAGAATGAGTGGGAGTTATAAGGTGGAGAGAAGAGTTAGGTGAGGGTGAGGTGAGGTAAACATAAGTTAGGAGAGGTGAGGTGGAGGGTGAGTGAGGTGAGGGTGAGGTCACAGGAGCCATAAGGATAATGAAAAAATTTGCATAAAACTTAAAATCCATCACATAAAAACCAAAATCGCACATCACATTTTTTAAAATGACGAGTTTTAAGATTTTAATAAATTTGCTATATGCGATATGCGATATCGCAATATCGCAATCACAAAGTTTTTTAAGAAAGATGTGAAGGGATGTGAAGTGGGACCCACGTGGAATTAACCATCCTATATTTTGGACTTCAATTTTTTGCAATTTTGGGATTTTGGGTTTGGAAATTTGTTTTAAAATAATGAGTTGGAGTAAATTACCAAAATCTTGAAATGTGTTTTAGTTTATTATGCAATTTAGTTGGGTCATTTTGTAGAAACGTTAGTGAAAAATGAAATAAATAGTAAAGATGAACTAAAAGTTAATATTTACAATGAATGACTATTTTAACTACAAGAATTAAAATATTAGTATACTTTATATTTTTTTTAGCCTAAGCGAGAAAATAATCAAACTTCAAAAGAGCGTCATTTACAAACCGGCTGACCAAATGGAGTGAAACAAGTATCATTGGAAAGCTTGTAAAAAAACAGATTTAATAAAGAAATCAAAACAAAATTGCGAGGAAGATAAAAAAATGTCAAAAAAATGCAGGATAATTAGCTTAATGAAAATCTTAAAAGGTGTTTAGCGAAAAAATTTGTAGAAAGAGTCCCCATTATTTGAAGTGTATAAGTAAAAAATGGGGGGTTGTGTTTTACTACAACAATGGCGACATGGGAGTGAAAAACCAATTATCTCTGATTAAAGATAATGAACTTAAATTTACCTAAAGGTTAAAAATAATGGAAATCACAAAATCGTCTAACAGTAAAACATTTCCATAGATCCCACATAAATAGATTAAGCAATATGAGTTTGTAAAGATAAGTACTTAAAACAGACTCGAGTAAAAGTGATGAATCCAAATTTGGGAAAATTTGTTTTTTAAATTTTCCTAATGTGAAAAATAGAAGAAGGTAGAGATATGAGTTTTTTAATAAAGCATATATCCATTTAAGTTTGTCTCTGACATCGCTTCGTTGCCAATGAGCCTGAAGAGTACCCCAACGAAGTTGTATTTTATGCCATACAAGCCTAGTCCCGCTGCCAACAAGCATCCATAGCCCCGACAAGTTTACTTGTATTTCCCATGCTTCCTCTTTTTATCACTCTTTTGATAAGTGCATTTGCAAGATTTTTGTTTATGATGTATTTGACTGAAAGAGGTGAGATGGAAAATGGAGTTTTTATGTTTAATCGACATAGTACTTTCATAATGTTTGCTCCAAATTATTTCCCTGCAACTATCAACCAAATGATTTTTATGTGGAGGGGTGGGAAGGATTCATTGAATTAAACTCAAATTAGTCATGTCCTTGAAAAAGTAAACTCAATCACTCAGAAAGGATGTGTGTTCCTCCATGAAAAATATTTACAGCAAGATGGCTTTATGATTCCATAAAAATATGCCTTTAATGATAAATTAAATTCACTTAAATAGATAGAGTAAAATATTTCCCATGTCTGTCAACAACTGTAAGGTAAAAAATGTCTTTTACATAAGTCATGGCAAAGTCACTAAAATCAAATCAAAGTTGAAAGTAAAAGGAAAATAATTCCTAAACTAAAGTAAGAAAATAACTCAGTGAAAAAAAAAATGAAGAAAGAAAAATTAAAAGAAAAAATAAAATTTAAAAGCTAAACTCTAACAATATCACTTATATGAATCTCTCAACAAAGGATTATAAAACAAAATAAGCATATGTATGTTCATTCTTACGTTGAGATTTTAAAATTTTATCTTGCAGAGTTATAAGAAATGAAGCTCTCAAATTGTAGAAGGTGAATAGCAGTTATGATAAATAATATGTTGAATGAGAAGTTTCTATCTGTTGCAAATTTTCTTTATGAAGACAAAACTTGTATAAAAGCATCTTAACTATTTTCTAATAAAAAAAATACTTAAAGAAATAGACTAGAGGTTCAGAAACTCCCCAGTCTAGCTGATTTGATGAGGCTCATTACTGCTTACCTTTCAAGAATCTCAAAGATTAAAAGAAAATGAACTTCTAAGACTGATCTAGTAGAGGTGTGAAAGGTTTATGAAAACCTGTAGAAACAGAGTTCAAGATCAGCAAAAATAACAACAAAAATGAAGAAATGTGAATAAATGAAAGTGGGCATATGAAAATTACTATTGAAGAACTACATTTAATCTTACCTGAGAAAGATGATTTTCTCCAATGCAAGTTAACTTATTTCTTTAATTAGAATTAAAAGCATGAAGAAGTTTTATTGACCCAAAATCATTACTTTACAAGCAGTAAACTAAAGGAAAGTAATGTTTCACGTTCAAGGAATCAGAAATATATTAAATCCATCAGAAAATGAGGGCGAATATATGTTTCGTTATGAATTGAAATGATGAATGTTCTTTTGCTTCTTCCATTCTGAATTTATATAAGCCCAAAAGTATTGAAATTGATTCAAAATCTTGAATAATGTAACAGCTATATAAAGGGGATTTGAATCTTTATATGATGATTATGGAGATAGATTTAGAATAAAAGAAAATTAAAAATATAGATTAATCATTGGCACATTACCTTGCTAAATTTTTCGCATCACGAGATTCTTTGCCATGCATAACTTAAAATCTGCGACTTCCACTTTTTCCGATATGTGATTGAGATCTTTCTATAAAAATTAAAAGATAACGGTGGAAGGCCAAATATCGAAGTTTGTTGCAGCAAAAGATCTTGAAGACAAAACATCATTTAAGTTTAGCGATGCAATATAATTTTTTCAATGGAAAAGTTGTGATATGAGTATGTGCGATGGGAAATTGCGAAGGGATGAATGCGATATCGAAGAATAGTCATATCGAAAGATTAATTCTTGTGAATGAAATGAAACACTGATATTATTCTTGCAATAATGAAAATGCGGTAAATGACTAATGCAACGTGTCTACAAATATCAAAATATATGCGTGGAACTTTGGTTTTGTGGCCCACACAAATGGTGACTAATCACGCACGGTTTCATTTTTCATCTTTCGTAATTAACCTTCCCGCATATTTCACAACTTAACACCTTTTCAATTTTGCGATTTTGCAATTTCGCAATTCGCAGCGAACTCCACATCGCTCATTGCAAATTTTATCGTTTAACATATTACTTATCTCGTGTGATATGCGATATGCGTAGCATCGCATCGGAATATCCTTACCTTGTCTTTATCACATTGCAACTAATATAACTTACCGAGTGAGGTTTTAACAATAATTGTTAAAATTGTTGATATGCGAAATATAATTTTGTTGATGTGCCGATGTGCAATGAAAAACGCACCCGATATTTTATTATATGAATTTTAATTTCATATCGGATCCGAGACATCGAAACTTTTAAATGTATTCACTTACCAAATTTTTGATTTATAAATGGACGCGATATATGTATATAAAAAGAGGATTTAAATGTCATATCGGGTCCGGGTTATATGAACATCGAAATTTTCGTGAATTAATTTTATTGGAAAAAATGAGAGAAAATGAATATCAGAAGATATGCATCGAAGGTTTTCTATCGGGAATTGTTAAGAGTTACCTCTGATGGAATATTGCGATACAAATAATGTGATATCACACGAAGAGATCATCGGAGATCGGAAAGAATGAGAATATCGGAAGATCAGATATATTTAGTGTATACTCATTTCAAAACCTCTGATATGCGATTTGCGATATATAATGAGCCATATGTGTGGTCGATGGTTTCTTTAAAGTATTCAATTCAAGAAGAAAGTGAGTGATTTAACTTTTCTTTATATTAAATAATCCTCTAATAATTTAATTAGATGTCTAAATTTTTTATTGGAAATTAATTTTATCAAAAATTTCTTATAAAGAGAGTTGTGAAATAAAATGATCTTATATGATTATTCTAACAATTTATTAATACTTGTTAGGATTTCAATATAAGAAAAATTTAGATATCTTTCAAATTTCAGGTGAAATCACAAATACTTCCTTAAACATGTTGCGTATTTTGAAAATAAGGGTTGGTTACTTGCTTATCTCAGACCTACATAATCAAGTGAATGAAGGTCTGCACACAAAACAAAATAGAAATAAGAAATAAAATTTGAAAAAAGAAGAAGCAATAAATGATGATGAACCTGTAAACACATGCCTGGAAGAATTTTGATTGTAAGTTTTACCTCTTTGAAGCTTCAATTTCTCCCATATTTTCTAAAAATTTGCATAAGTTTAACATCACCTTCTTATTTTAATCTAAAATTCTAAATAATGAATTTTTCAAATTGCATCCTTCCAAAATTTCATCAGAAGACAAGACTGGTAAAAATGAGTTCGTAGAATTACTTGTGAATAAAAAATTGTCAAGTAGTAAAAAATTCTTGGAATTTCTTCATGTATGATCAATGTTTAAAATAAGAAAATTGAAGGCTTGACAAATAATTATGATCGGATAATTCAAGAGCTTCAAAAATTCTCTAGGTTGTTTTTATATAATTGAAATTGGATGCCCAAAATAAATTGGATTCATTACTTGTTTTATTGGAAATTTGAAATAATGAAATACATGCAAAAATAAATCAAAATTAATCTATTCTTATTTCTAACTTAGTAAAGGAAACATGACTAAGTATAATCATACTTCCAATGAAACCATGTAAGCATTTTATTTCCTACATATATGTACATGTCACACATTAGTAAAAATGAAAATATAGTTAAACTACAAAAAATAAATCTGAAAGTAGAATGTATCTTTATTGTTAGTAGCTTATTCACCATTACCTTCTCTCAAAATATCCTTTCCAACTGAATCTCAGTTGGATCATAGAAATTTGAATGGGTTTCCATTATTGAGTAGAAGAGGTTTAAAAGAGAAAACGACAGGCCAGGTTGGAAAAATGATCTTTCAGAAGCAATGGCCTATGTGTTTTTGTTAGTGTTATGTTTAAGTGCTAAATTATTAAAAATATTCCGTGAAGGAAAAATTTCGAAATGTTTTTCAAATGAGTCAATGAAAAACAAATGGAAATCAGATAAATCCAACAGAAGATTATTAATTGAATTAGATTGTTGGTCATAAAGTGAAAATACACTCTCTTTTAGGAAATTCTCTTGAAAAGTAAGAAATAATTGATAAAGAATGAACACCACGTGAAATTGGAAGTTTAATAACTTTTGATGTTCACAATTATAATTTGAATCTTGATTTTTCCCTTGAGATAATGCATCAATTGAGTGTTCCATATTGAGCTTCTCAATATGCCAGCACAAAGTATCTAAAAATCTAGGACTAAAAACATAAAATAAATCTAAAGTTAAAAATGAATGTTGAATTAATAACAAAATTGAATCATAGTTTACACTAGTGTTACAATTATCGCTACAACACAATTGGGAGTGACTGAAAGTAATTTCCTCTTCACAAGAATTGGGAAGAATAATGTAATTAGAATGATTGTTGATACCCACTTGTGAATTAGATAGAAGGATATGACTCTGAATGGAAATGCGAGCTTGATCATCATATAAATCATAGATTGGAATGGTTTCTTGAATGTTGAAACCATAAGTATGACTATTTGTTTGAAAATGAGAATTATTTCGAACAGTTTCTGAATTAGATCGTTCTTCATTTTCACATGTGATTAGACTTTGATAATAAAGATTCAATTGTAAAGAAGAGAAATAAATATCCTCAATTTCAAAGTAGTTATCATAAATGACCTCAAGACATTCATTATAATTCCCTTCTATTTTATTAAATGAATCAAAACAAGAAGGAATATTTAGCTTATGTTCATTAATGCCAGAAAAATGATCATTAATTAATTCTCTATCCTCATAAAAACCAATTGATAATTCATTTAGATTAGTCTCTCTTATTTCTGAAACATCTTTAACTGGAAAGACGGTTAAATTGCTATTAGAAAAATTATCAGGATAAAGAGAAAAATATGAATCCAAAACGATGCATTTGAAAATGTCTCTATTTGAAAACTCTTGTGCATTTTCTTCATTGCAAATTTCAAATTTAAGATCATTTACCTGGGTAATTGTGCTTTCTTGAAGAATGTTGCTTTGTGGATCTAAATTTGGAATTTTCTCATCATGAAAGAAATCATAAATTTGTACAGCAGATTGCGTTTTATTGGGAACTTTAATTGCTACTCGCACTTGTTGGATTATGATCTGATTTTCTGATTCTAATGCACACTGATTTTTAGATTTGAAAATGGTATCTTCTTCAAGAGTGTTGCTAATATTTTCTTGCAATTGATCAGTGAAATTTTCCAAGCTTCGTGATTGAAATTCATTGACATATAAAGGTGCACCTTGATCTTTCTCAATACTGTAAGAAATGTGCAGAAATTGAAGGAATTGATTATACAAAATAGAGGCCATTTCATGATCATTTGTTTGTTCCTCCATATTGAAATTTTTACTTATGTCAATGAAATTAGAAGGAGATTGCTCAAAGTTTGAAATGATTTCACATTGATTAAGAATGGAAGGAAAAGAGAAAATATGTTCAAATCAATCTAATAATTCTTCTTTCGAAGGTTTATATTCAGTTTTAAATTTTAAACAATTTAAATGAAACCTGATGGTAAAATCAATTAAAGACTCACCTTCAAACCTTTGTATATCTTCAAAATCGTCACATACATTTTTGTAGATATTTCCATCAAATTTACAAAGGAAAATTGTAATAAATTGTTCCCAAGTGTGGATTGAGGCAACTAGAAGTGATTCACGCCATTTTATGGCTTTTTCCAAAAATACAAGAGTAAAAATCCTGCATAAAATACCTTCATCGATTTCATGAAAGGTGGAACTTGAAAATTTTTGAATGAATTGTAAAGTATGATTAAATTCAAAAGTATTCCTCTTACCGTTAACTTTTACCTGAGATAAGAGTCTTACTATTTCTGGTGGAGTATTGGAAGATACTTGTCTAGAAATACAACTCCAAATTGGAAGTTTTAAAGCAGCCATTACAATAAAAATAAAATATTATAATATAAAGACTCCAAAGGAAAACAAGTCTCAGGCCCTCTTTCTAGCGCCAAAAATGTTGAGGCCTTGAAATTCGTTGCAACAACATGGGGGATGACCACCCGGTCCGGACCTTAAATCAATTCCTTTTCCGTTTGGAATGGTTGCTTCGACTGGTTTAACTAGGTCTAGTTACCTTCTCTCGATCTCTATTGACCTAAAATATGACTTTTATCTACCAATGAGAAAGAGATATCAGATCATTTCTCTTGCCGTTCAGAAAAGAAAGTGATCCTTAAGCTAATTTGGGCTTAGCCATGCCATAACTAAAGTTTTGCCTCTTCGAAAAGAGGACTTTTTAAGGATGAATGATTTAATCTATATGAAATACTATTCTAAGATGCAAGAAAAAGAAACTATTCTAATCCTATCTCAATTAGGAAAATATAGATCTATTCCAACTGAGCGCAAGATGTTTTAAATAATTTAGATTTAAATATGTTTGTTTTAAATTAATATCAAGCTAAAGAAGTAGTTCAATTAACTGATATTGTGAATACCAAACACATTCTATCTAAAGACCTCTTAACTGAAATAAATAATCAACAACACTCAGGAAGTAGTTCTCAATATGATGTTGATTATTTAATCAGTAACTTGAATAATTAAACAATAACATGCTGAAATAGTTCACAGTATATCACTATAAGACATATTTTTGTGTAAATAATTACTCAGAAATCAGAATTCAACTTATAAGAGTAGAGACAAATAATAACATAAATTAAGAAAAATTATTCATATCGACAGAAGTGCACAAGTATGCGAGTAAACTAACACATTCATGTTATCATAAAAATGAAACCAACATTTAAAATAATAATATGATAAATACAAATTTTTTAATTACATTTCACCGGCTCCAGTCTCTAATAGTCTTTTACAATGCCTAAATTTCTTCTTTAAAAATCAGAGCTATAGTAGTGCAAGACTCTGTTCATTATACATAACTCAGAATGCAAAAGAAAAACCTCAATAATCTCCAGATCTGAGATTCTTCTCCTCTCACCCTACTCCTCTAAATTCCTATTACAGAAGTGAATTTAGAATTCCAGAGTTGTAGAGGAGAGAAACCCTTATTACATTTTGCAATCTGCTATTTATAATATTTACAAAAGAATTCTTCATAGGAAAGTTTGTTGAAGAGTGGTTTTGCTCCATCAATTTTTATTGGTTAAAAAATCATATTCTTCAATTGTTTGAGCCTTCTCATTGATTGAGAGCTTCTTCTTCTCATCTCTTCAACTATTTTCCTGCAAAAACAAATCAAAACAAAAATAAAATGTAAAAAATAAAATCAAAATGAAAAAAGAAATTAAATAAATCCAATCAAAACTTAATTAAATAAATAATTGAAAAAGGAAGTATAAGCTTTCTTTTTATTTATGTATTGATATAATTGGCCAAGGATATCATCAACGAATGGATCTACAATTAGAAGAAGTTGTGGGCAAATTAAAATGTAGAAAATAAAACTCAGAAAATTAATTTTGTTAAAAATTCAGAGCATGATCTTCAGCTGAATTTTAGACCCAATAAATGATCAAATATAAAAATGAAACAAATTTAGAAATGTTCTCCATCATTTTATCTATCTAATGAGCTGTCATGGGCCTTATTTGACCAAGTAAAACTCCATTTATGAGCTTCCAAAGTTAGTACATTAAAATTTCAAAAAATCTAAAATTTTTTGTTGCTTAGGCTAAAAATCAGAAATTTTAAATTAAATTCTAATCCTAAATTAGATTATAATATTTAATTAATTAATACTAATTAATTGCAATTATGTTATTAATCTCAATTTAGTATAAACATAGATTAATTAATAAAAATAAACTGTTTAAAATATAATTATATTATATTAATATTATAATTTATTTATATTAAAATTATAATAAAATATTATAATTAAAATACAAAAATTATAATAAAAATATAATATCTATATATTAAATAATTAAAAATTAAACATCCACATGAGAGGGAGAGAGGAGGGAGGAGGAGAGGTGAGGAGTACTAATAAAGGAGGAGGAGAATGAGTGGGAGTTATAAGGTGGAGAGAAGAGTTAAGTGAGGGTAAGTGAGGTGGAGGGTGAGGTGAGGTAAGCATAAGGTAGGAGAAGTGAGGTGGAGGGTGAGTGAGGTGAGGGTGAGGTCTCGGGAGTCATAAGGAGAATGAAAAACTTTGCATAAAACTTAAAATCCATCGCATAAAAACCAAAATCACGCATCGCATTTTTTAAAATGATGAATTTTAAGATTTTAATAAATTTGTGAAGATATCGCAATCATAAAGTTTTATTAGAAGGATGTGAAGGGGTGTGAAGTGGGACCCACGTGGGATTAAACATCCTACATTTTGGACTTCAGTTTTTTGCAATTTTGAGATTTTGGGTTTGGAAATTTGTTTTAAAATAATGATTTGGAGTAAATTACGAAGATTTTGAAATGTGTTTTAGTTCATTATGCAATTTAGTTGGGTCATTTTATAGGAACGTTAGTGAAAAATGAAATAAATAGTAAAAATGAACTAAAAGTTAATATTTACAATGAATGACTATTTTAACTACGAAAATTAAAATATTGGTATACTTTATATATTTTTTAGCCCAAGCAAGAAAATGATCAAACTTCAAAAGAGCGTCATTTACAAATCGGTTGACTAAATGGAGCGAAACAAGTATCGTTGGAAAGCTTGTAAAAAAATGGATTTAATAAAAAAAATCAAAACAAAATTTTGAGGAAGATGAAAAAATGGCAAAAATGCAGGATAATTAACTTAATGAAAATCCTAAAAGGTGTTTAGCCAAAAAATTTGTAGAAAGGGTCCCCATTATTTGAAGTGTATAAGTAAAAAATGGGGGGTTGTGTTTTACCACAACAATGGCGACATGCGGGAGAAGAACCAGTTATCTCTGATTAAAGATAATGAACTTAAATTTACCTAAAGGTTAAAAGTAATGGAAATCATGAAATCGTCTAACAGTAAAACATTTCCATAGGTCTCACATAAATAGATTAATCAATATGAGTTTGTAAAGATAAGTACTTAAAACAAACTCGAGTAAAAGTGATGAATCCAAATTTAGGGAAATTTGTTTTTAAAATTTTTCTTACGTGAAAAATAGAAGAAGGTAGAGATAGGAGTTTTTTAATAAAGCATATATCCATTTGAATTTTGTCTCTCACATCGCTTCACTGCCAACGAGCTTGATGAGTACCCCAGCGAAGTTGTCTTTTATGCCATACAAGCCTAGTCCCACTACCAACAAGCGTCAATAGCCCCGATGGGTTTACTTGTATTTTCCATGATTCCTCTTTTTATCACTTTTTTTATAAGCACATTTGCAAGCTTTCTATTTATGATGTATTTGAGTGAAAGAGGTGAGATGGCAAATGGATATTTTATGTTTAATAGACATAATACTTTTATAATGTTTGCTCCAAATTCTTTCCTTGCAACTATCAACCAAATGATTTTTATGTGGAGGGGTGGAAGGGATTCATTGAATTAAACTCAAATCAGTCATTTCCTTGAAAATGCAAACTCAATCACTTAGAAATTATGTGTGTACCTCCATGAGAAATATTTAAAGCAAAATGGCTTTTTGGTTCCATAAAGATATGCTTTTAATGATAAATGAAATTCACTTAAATAAATAGAGTAAAATATTTCCCATGTATGTCAACAATTGTAAGGTAAAAAATGTCTTTTACATAATTCATGGCAAATACACCAAAATCAAATCAAAGCTAAAAGAAAAAGGAAAATAATTCCTAAACTAAAGTAAGAAAATAACTCAGCGAAAAAAAAATGAAGAAAGAAAAATTAAAAGAAAAAACAAATTTTAAAAGCTAAACTCTACCAAGATGACTTATATGAATCTCTCAACAAATGATTATAAAATAAAATAAGCATATGTATGTTCATTCTTATGTTGAGATTTTAAAATTATATCTTGCAAAGTTATAAGAAATGAGGCTCTCAAAATGTAGAAGGTGGATAACAGTTATGATAAATAATATGTTGAATGAGAATTTTCTGTCTGCTGAAAAATTTATTTTTAAAGAAAAAACCTGTATAAAAGCATCTTAACTATTTTCTAATAAAAACAATGCTTAAAGAAACGAACTAGAGGTTCAGAAACTCCCCAGTCTAGCTGATTTGATGAAGCTCATTACTTCTTATCTTTCAATAATATCAAAGAGTAAAAGAAAATGAACTTCGAAAACAGATCTAGTAGAGGTGCGAAAGGTTTATGAAAACCTGTAGAAACAAAGTTCAAGATTAGAAAAAATAACAACAAAAATGAAGAAATGTGAATAAATGAAATTGGGCATATGAAACTTACTATTGAAGAACTGCATTTAATCTTACCTGAGAAAGATGATTTTCTCCAATGCAAGTTAACTTCTTTCTTGAATTAGAATTAAAAACATGAAGAAGTTTTATTAACAAAAATCATTATTTTATTACATCTAAAGTAAAACAAGCAGTAAATTAAAGGAAAACAATGTTTCATGTTTAAGGAATCGGAAATAGATTGAATCCACAGAAAATGAGGGCGAAGATATGTTTCGTTATGAATTGAAACGATGAATGTTCTTTTGCTTCTTCTATTCTGAATTTATATAAGCCCAAAAGTATTGAAATTGATTCAAAATCCCGAATAATGTAACAGTTATATAAACGAGATTTGAATCTTTATATGATGATCATGGAGATAAATTCAGAATAAAAGAAAATTAAAAGCATAGACTAATCATTGACACATTACCTTGATAAATTTTTCGCATCACGAGATTCTTTGCCATGCATAACTTAAAATCTGTGACTTCCACTTTTTCCGATATGTGATTGAGATCTTTCCATAAAAATTAAAAGATAATGGTGGAAGGCCAAATATCGAATTTTATCGCAGCAAAAGATCTTGAAGACAAAAATTCATTTAAGTTTAGCGATGCGATATAATTTTTGCATTGAAAAAGTTGCGATATGAGTATGTGCGATGGGAAATTGCGAAGAGATGAATGTGATATCAAAGAATAGTCATATCGGAAGATTAATGCTTGTGAATGAAATGAAACGCCGATATTATTCTTGCGATAATGAAAATGAGGTAAATGACTAATGCAACGTGACTAAAAATATCAAAATATATGCGTGGAACTTTGGTTTTGTGGCCCACACAAATGGTGACCAATCACGCACGGTTCCACTTTGCATATTTCGTAATTAACCTTCCTGTAGATTTCACAACTTAACACTTTTGCAATTTTGCGATTTCGCAATTCGCAGCGAATTCCACATCGCTCGTTGAAAATTTTATCGTTTAGCATATTACTTATCTCATGTGATATGCGATATGCGTAGCATCGCATCGGAGTATCCTTACCTTGTATTTTATGGCATCACAACTAATATAACTTACTGGGTGAGGTTTTAACAATCGCTGCTAAAATTACCGATATGTGAAATATAATTTCATTGATGCGCTGATGTGTAATGAAGAACGGATCCGATATTTTATTATATGAATTTTAATTTCATATTGGATCTGGGACATCAAAATTTTTAAATGTATTCCCCTACCAAATTTGCGATTTATAAACAGACACGATATATGTATATAAAAAGATGATTTAAATGTCATATCGGGTCCGAGTTATATGAACATCGCAATTTTGGTGAATTAATTTTATTGGAAAAAATGTGTGAAAATGAATATCAGAAGATATGCATCGAAGGTTTCCTATCGGGAATTGTTAAGAGTTGCCTCTAATGGAATATTGTGATACAGATAATGTGATATTAGACCGAGAGATCATCGGAGATAAAAAGGAATGAGATATCGGAAGATCGGATATATTTAGTGTATGCTCATTTCAGAACCTCCGATATGACATTTTCAATTTATAATGAGCCATATGTGAGGTCGATTATTTCTTTAAAGTATTCAATTCAAGAAGAAAGTGAGTGATTTAACTTTACTTTATATTAAATAATCATTTAATAATTTAATTAACTGTCGAAATTTTTGATTGGAAATTAATTTTATCAGAACTTTCTTATAAAGAGGGTTATGAAATAAAATTATCTGATATGATTATTCCGACAATTTATCAATACTTGTCAGGATTTCAATATAAGAAAAATTTAGATATCTTTCAAATTTCAGGTGAAATCATAAATACTTCATTGAACATGTTGCGGATTTTGAAAACAAGGGTTGGCTACTTGCTTATCTTAGATCTACATAATCAAGTTAATGAAGGTCTGCACACAAAACAAAATAGAAATAAGAAACAACGTTTGAAAAAAATAAGCAATAAATGATAATGAACCTGTAAACACATGCCTGAAAGAATTTTTATTGTAATTTTTACCTCTTTGAAGCTTCAATTTCTCCCAAATTTTCTAAAAATTTGCATAAGTTTAACATCGCCTTCTTATTTTAATCTAAAATTCAAAGTAACGAATTTCTCAAATTGCATCATTTCCAAAATTTCATCAAAAGACAAGAGTGGTAAAAATGAGTTCTTAGAATTACTTGTGAATAAGAAATTATCAAGTAGTAAAAAATTCTTGGAATTTCTTCATGTATGATCAATGTTAAAAACAAGAAAATTGAAGGCTTGACAAATAATTATGATCAGATAATTCAAGAGCTTCAAAAATTCTCTAGCCTTTTTTTCTATAATTGAAATGGGATGCCCAAAAGAAATTGGATTCATTACTTGTTTTATTGGAAATCTAAAATAATGAAATACATTAAAACATAAAAGAAAATTAATCTATTTCTATTTCTATCTCAATGAAGGAAACATGACTAGGAATAATCATACTTCGAATGAAACCATGTAAACATTTTAATTCCTACATGTATGTACATGTCACACATTAGTAAAAATGCAAATATAGTTAAACTACAAAAAATAAATCCGAAAGCAGAATGTATCTTTATTGTTAGTAGCTTATTCACCATTACCTTCTCTTGAAATATCCTTTCCAACTGAATCTCAATTGGATCATATAAATCTGGATGGATTTCCATTATTGAGTAGGAGAGGTTTAAAAGAGAAGATGATAGGCCAGGTTGTAAAAATGATCTTTCAAAAACAATGGCATGTGTGTTTTTGTTAATGTTATGTTTAAGTGCTAAATTATTAACAACCTTCCATGAAGGAAAACTTTCCAAATGTTTTTCAAATGAGTCAATGAAAAACATGTGGAAATTAGATAAATCCAACAGAAGATTATTAATTGAATTAGATTGTTGTTCATAAAATGAAAATACATTCTCTTTTAGGCACCGCTCTTGAAAAATAAGAAGTAATTGATAAGGAATGAACACCAACTGAAATTGGAAGTTTAATAACTTTTGATGTTCACAATTATAATTTGAATATTGATTTTTCTCTTGAGGTAATGAATCGATTGATTTCTCAAAATGCTAGCACAAAGTATCTAAAAATCTAGGAATAAAAACAGAAAATAAATCTGAAGTTAAAAATGAATGTTGAATTAATAACAAAATTGAATCATAGTTTACACTAGTGTTACAATTATTGCTACAACACAATTGGGAGTGACTTAAAGTAATTTCCTCTTCACAATAATTGGGAAGAATAATGTAATTAGAATAATTGTTGATATACATTTGTGAATTAGAGAGAAGGATATGACTCTGAATGGAAATGCAAGCTTGATCATCATATAAATCATAGATTGGAATGGTTTCTTAAATGTTGAAATCATAGGTATGATTATTTGTTTGAAAATGAAAATTATTTCGAACAATTTCTTAATTAGATCATTCTTCATTTTCACATGTGATTAGACTTTGATTATAAAGATTTAATTGTACAGAAGAGAAATCAATATCCTCAATATCAAAGTAGTTATCATAAATGACCTCAAGGCATTCATTAGAATTCTCTTCTATTTTATTCAATGAATAATAAAAAAAGGGATAGTTAGCTTATGTTCATTATTGTCAGAAAAATGATCATTAATTAATTCTCTATCTTGATAAAAACTAATTGATAATTCATTTAGATTGTCCTCTCTTTTTTTTGAAACATATTTAACTAGAAAAACAGTTAAATTACTATTAGAAAAATTATCAGGATAAAGAGAAAAATATGAATCCGAAATGATGCATTTGAAAATGTCTCTATTTGAAAACTCTTGTGTATTTTCTTCATTGCAAATTTCATATTTAAGATCATTTACTTGGGTAATTTTAATTCCTTGAATAATGTTGTTTTTTTTATCTAAATTTGGAATTTGCTCATCATGAAAGAATTCAGAAATTTTTACAGCAGATTGCGTTTTATTGGGAACTTTAATCGTTGTTGGTACTTACCAGATTATGCTCTGATTTTCTGATTCTAATGCATACTGATTTTCAGATTTGAAAATGGTATCTTCTTCAAGAGTGTTGCTAATATTTTTTTGCAATTGATCAGTGAAATTTTCCAAGCTTCGTGATTAAAATTCATTGACATATAAAGGTGCACCTTGATATTTCTCAATACTGTAATAAATGTGCAGAAATTGAAGGAATTGATTATACAAAATAGAGGCCATTTCATCATCATTTGTTTGTTCCTCCATATTGGAATTTTTACTTATGTCAATGAAATTAGAAGGATATTTCTCAAAGTTTAAAATAATTTCACATTGATTAAGAATTGAAGGAAAAGAGAAAATATGTTCAAACCAATCTAATAATTCTTCTTTTGAAGGTTTATTTTCAGTTTTAAATTTTAAACAATTTAAATGAAATCTGATGGTAAAATCAATTAAAGACTCACCTTCAAACCTTCGTAGATCTTCAAAATCGTCACATACCTCTTCGTAGAAAAATCCATCAAATTTACAAATGAAGATTGTAATAAATTGTTCCTAAGTGTGGATTAAGGCAACTAGAAGTGATTCACACCAGTTTCTAGCTTTTTCCAAGAATGTAAGAGTAAAAATCCTGCATAAAATACCTTCATCAATTTCATGAAAAGTAGAATTTGAAAAATTTTGAATGAATTGTAAAGTATGATTAAATGCAGAAGTATTCCTCTTACCGTTAAATTTTACCTGAGACAAGAGTCTTACTATTTCTAGTGGAATATTAGAAGATTCTTGTCCATAAATACAACTCCAAATTGGAAGTTTTAAAGGAGCCATTACAATAAAAATAAAATATAAGAATCCAAAGACTCCAAAGGAAAACAAGTCTCAGGCCCTCCTTCTAGCACCAAAAATGTTGAGGCCTCGAAATTCTTTGCAACAACATGGGGGATGACCACCTGGTCCAGACCTTAAAGCAGTTTCTTTTCTGTTTGGAATGGTGGCTTCGACTGATTTAACTAGGTCCAGTTACCTTATCTTGATCTCTATTGGCCTAAAATATGACTTTTATCTACCAATGAGAAAGAGATATCAGATCATTTCTCTTGTCGATCGGACAAGAAAGTGATCCTTAAGCTAATTTGGGCTTAGCCAGGCCATAACTGAAGTTTTGCCTCTTCGAAAAGAGGACTTTTTAAGGATGTAGAATTTAATCTATATGCAATATTATTCTAAGATGCAAGCAAAATAAACTATTCTAATCCTATCTCAATAAGACACATATAGATCTATCCCAACTGAGAGCAAGGTGTTTTAAATAATTGAGATTTAAATATGTTTGTTTTAAATAAATATCAAGCTAAAGAAGTAATTCAATTAACTAATATTGTGAATACCAAACACATTCTATCTAGAGACCTCTTAACTAAAATAATAAATCAACAATACTCAGGAAGTAGTTCTCAAAATGATATTGATTATTTAATCAGTAACTTGAATAATTAAACAATAACATGCGGAAATAGTTCATAACATATCACTATTCAATAAAACAATTTTATAAGACAGATTTCTGAGTAAATAATTACTTAGAAATCAGAATTCAACACATAAGAGTAGAGACAAATAATAACATAAATTAAGGCAAATTACTCATACCGACATAAGTGCACAAGTATGCGAGTAAACTGACATATTCATATTATCATAAAAATGAAACCAGCATTTAAAATAATAATATGATAAATACCAATTTATTAAGTACATTTCTACAGCTCTAGTCTATAATAGTTTTTTACAATGCCTGAATTTCTGCTTTCAAAATCAGAGCTGCGGTAGTGCAAGACTCTATTCAGTATACATAACTCAGAATGTAAAAGAAAAACCTCAATAATCTCCAGATCTGAGATTCTTCTCCTCTCACCCTAAACCTCTAAATTTCTATTATAGAAGTGCATTTAGAATTCCAAAATTGCAGAGGAGAGAAGCCCTTATTACATTTTGCAATCTGCTATTTATAATATTTACAAAAGAATTATTCATAGGAAAGTTTGTTGAAGAGTGGTTTTGCTCCATCAATTTTCATTGGTTAAAAAATCATATTCTTCAATTGTTGGAGCCTTCTCATTGATTGAGAGCTTCTTCTTCTCATCTCTTCAACTGTTTTCCTGAAAAAACAAATCAAAACAAAATTAAAATGTAAAAAATAAAATCAAAATGCAAAAAGAAATTAAATAAATCCAATCAAAACTTAATTAAATAAATAATTGAAAAAGGAAGTATAAGCTTTCTTTTGATTTTTGTGTTGATATAATTGGCCAAGCATATCATCGACGAATGGATCTGAATTTAGAAGAAGTTGTGGGCAAATTAAAATGTAGAAAATAAAGCTCAGAAAATTAATTTTGTTAAAAATTTGGAGCATGATCTTATAATGAATTTTAGACCCAATAAATAATCAAATCTAGAAATGAAACAACTTCAGAAACTTTATGCATCATTTTATTTATCTAATGAGTTGTCATAGGCTTCATTTGGCCAAGTAAAACTCCATTTATGAGCTTCCAAAGTTAGTACATTAAAATTTCCAGAAATCAGAAATTTTTTGTTGCTTGGGCTAAAAATTAGAAATTTTAAATGAAATTCTAATCCTAAATTAGATTATAATATTTAATTAGTTAATGCTAATTAATTACAATTATGTTATTAATCTCAATTTAGTATAAACATAAATTAATTAATAAAAATAAATAATTTAAAATTTATTTAAAATATAAATATATTATATTAATATTATAATTTATTTTTATTAAAATTATAATAAAATATAAAAATTATAATAAAAATATAATATTTATATATTAAATAATTAAAAACTAAACATCCACGTGAGAGGGAGAGAGAAGGGAGGAGGAGGAGTGAGGAGTACTAATAAGGGAGGAGGAGAATGAGCGGGAGTTATAAGGTGGAGAGAAGAGTTAGGTGAGGGTGGGTGAGGTGAAGTAAGCATGAGGTAGCAGAGGTGAGGTGGAGGGTGAGGGTGAGGTCATGGGAGTCATAAGGAGAATGAAAAACTTTGCATAAAACTTAAAATCCATCACATAAAAACCAAAATCGCACATCGCATTTTTTAAAATGATGAGTTTTAAGATTTTAATAAATTTGCGATATGCGATATCGCAATATCGCAATCGCAATTTTTTTTTAAGAAGGATGTGAAGGGGTGTGAAGTGGGACCCACGTGGGATTAACCATCATACATTTTGGACTTTAGTTTTTTGCAATTTTGAGATTTTGGGTTTGGAAATTTGTTTTAAAATAATGAGATGGAGTAAATTACCAAGATCCTGAAATATGTTTTAGTTCATTATGCAATTTAGTTGGGTCATTTTGTAGGAACATTAGTGAAAAATGAAAGAAATAGTAAAACTGAACTAAAAGTTAATATTTACAATAAATAGCTATTTTAACTACAAGAATTAAAATATTGATATACTTTATACATTTTTTAGCCCAAGTGAGAAAATGATCAAACTTCAAAAGAGCGTCATTTACAAACCAGTTGACCAAATGGAGCGAAACAAGTATCATTGGAAAGCTTGTAAAAAAACAGATTTAATAAAGAAATCAAAACAAAATTTCAAGGAAAATGAAAAGATGGAAAAAATGCAGGATAATTAACTTAATGAAAATCCTAAAAGGTGTTTAGCCAAAAAATTTGTAGAAAGGGTCCCCATTATTTGAAGTGTATAAGTCAAAAATGGGGGGGGTTGTGTTTTACCACAACAGGACGATAGCTTTTAATTTTCAAGAACTTTTCTTGAATTTTTTTTCGGAAGGAAAGGACATCGAATTATAGGGTATCGCAGGAAATCCAGGAAAGATAATAAGCTCTAATGTCATGACAAAGCTTCTTAAGAAAGAACAACAGGGCGTAATTTCACAATTATGCTCACTAGAAGTTCCAACATCAAAATCATCTATTTCTCCAGATCTCCAAAAATCCTTGGACAATCATTCCAAGGTGTTTGACTCCCAAAGGACTCCCACCTATTCATGATCATGATCATGCTATTCATTTGATTCCCAGAAGTGTTCCTCCAAACATCAGGCCTTACATATATCCTTATGTCCAAAAAAGCGAAATTGAACGTATGATTGCAAAAATGTTAGAGGATGGTATAATTCAACCTAGTCAAAGTTATTTCTCTACTCCAGTAGTATTGGTGCACAAGAAAGATGGATCATGGGACATGTTTCTAGATTATAGGGAGATCAATAAGCTCACTATTAAAGATAAATTTACCATTCCTATGATTGATGAATTATTGGATGAATTACATGGAGCAATTTATTTTACCGAGTTGGATCTTCGTTCAGGATATCATCAAATTAGAATGAAGACTGAAGATATTCTGAAAACAAATTTTCGAACTCATGAGTGTCATTATGAATTTTTGGTCATGCCTTTTGGCCTTACCAATGCACCTTCTACATTTCAAGGGTTGATGAATTCCATTTTCAAACCCTTCCTTAGAAAACTCGTGCTAGTATTTTTTGATGATATACTAATCTACAGCAGGTTTTGGAAGGATCATGTTCAACATGTTGACAGGGTGCTCAAACTATTGGAGGAGAAACAATTATATGCAAAAACATCAAAATGTTTCTTTGGAGTACAAGAGGTGGAATATCTAGGTCATATTGTATCTCATGAGGGTGTTAAGGTAGACCCTAACAAAATTAAAGCCATTAAGGAATGGAAAGTCCCCACAACTATAAGGAAATTGCACGGATTTCTCGTGTTAACAAGGTATTATTGCAGGTTTGTTAAGAATTATGGGAGAATAACAGCACCTCTGACAACATTATTGAATAAAGATGCATTTTCATGGAATCCTGAAGAAACTAAGGCCTTTGAACATCTTAAAGAGGCAATGTGTCTAGCACCAGTCTTAGCTACGCCAGACTTCACAAAAACCTTTATTGTGGAATGTGATGCCTCAAGAAATGGAATTGGTGTTTTTTTAATGTAAGAAGGAAGACCCATTTATTTTGAAAGTCGTTCAATCAAAGGAAAGTATTTAAAAAAGGCTATTTATGACAAGGAAATGTGGTCAATACTACATGCACTAAAGAAATGGAGACCTTACCTAATGGGAAGACACTTCAAGGTAAAAATTGATCATGATAGTCTTAAACACTTTTTGGAACAAAGAATATCTTTAGAAAAGAAGCAAAAATGGGTCACAAAGATGTTGGGTTATGACTTTGAAATCATCTACAAAAAAGGGAAGTTAAATGTTGTTGTAGATGCACTCTCACGAAAGGATGAAGAGGTGGAAGCATTGCTTTGTGTCATTTTTATTATCCAACCAGATTGGATAACCAAAGCAAGGGATGAATGGAAGAAGGACGAAGAAGTGTGGACTCTCATTCAAAAGTCGCAGCAAGATCATAGTACATATGATACATTTAGTTGGAAAAAATGATTCCTTATGGTACAAAGATCGCTTATATATTTGCGAGAATTCCCAACTAAAACAAAAGATTCTTTTGGAATTGCACACTTCTCCTTTAGGAGAACACTCAGGATTTTTAAAAACTTACGATAGGGTGAAGAAAGAATTTTTTTGGGATGGCCTTAATCTGATATTCAAAATTTTGTGACAGAATGTTTGGTTTGCAAGCAAAATAAGGTTGAGACAATTAAGACCCAGGGTCTTCTACAACCTTTATCCATTCCAAGTCAACGTTGGGAGGAGATTTCAATGGATTTTATCACAGGTTTACCTAAGTCTGAGGGAAGGAGTGTCATCATGGTGGTAGTTGATATACTTACCAAATATTCACACTTTTGTGCATTATCTCATCCATTTAAAGCGAGTACAGTTGCTACTACATTTATGGAAACAATTCAAAAGCTACATGGAAACCCGAAGATTATTGTAAGTGACAGAGATCCCATTTTTACAGGAAATTTTTGGATGGAATTATTTTCTTTTTTGGGTACTCAACTAGCTCATAGCTCATCTTATCATCCTCAATCCGATGGTCAAACATAGATAGTGAATAAATGTTTGGAAGGATATCTTCGTTGTTTTGTATCTGATAAGCAAACACAATGGGTCAAGTGGTTACCTCTCGCTGAATGGTGGTATAACACTTCCTTCCATACTGCAGCAAAAATGACCCCATTTATGGCACTTTATGGATATCATCCACCATCCATCACATCTTCTTTAAGGGAAAATTCTAGGGTTCAAGCAGTGGAGCATCACATCGAGCATCAACAAGAAGTTCTCCAACTCTTAAACGATAACCTAAATTTGGCACAAAATCAAATGAAACAAGATGCAGATCAACATCATAGTGAGAGAAGTTTTGATGAGGGAGACTGGGTATTTTTACAGCTACAAACATACAAACAAATGTCCCTCAAGCAAGCTAAGAAGGATAATAAATTATCGCCAAATTACTATGGTCCTTACAAGGTTTTGCAAAAGATTGGTACTGTGGCATACAAATTGGAGCTTACTGCTTCTTCGCGAGTGCATCCATTTTTCCATGTTTCATGCTTAAAAAAGGTTATAGGGGACAAAATTCCAGTTCAAACAATATTGCTAGAACTTGATGAGGAAGGAAAAACAATATTGGAACCTGAAGCAGTCACAGAAACAAGAACTCGACAACTACGAAATCGATCAATTTTAGAGTATCTCATCAAATGGAAGAACTTACCCACTGAAGATTCTACATGGGAGGATGAGAATTTTATACAAAATCACTTGGAGCTACTCAAGCATTGAGGACAACACTTTTTTGAAGGAGAGGAGAATGTTAGGTCCCTATATTACTAGTATAGTCCCTTATTGTTGTTAGTGTAAGCCCCTTATTATTATTGTTGTACCCCTGTAACCCCCATGTTGTTATTATTGTGCCCTTAAATTATTATTGTTAGGTCGGCTAGGATTACATTGTGGCCACATGGACTCCTATATATAGAAAGGAGGTTTTTTCATTTGTATCATCCAAGATTTTTTCATTTATGTAATGTATTGGAGATTGCTCCCTCGAAGTGGTTGATTTCTAAGGCGTTGATCTCTCTTTTCTTCTATTTTTTGGAGCTAGTTTCACAACAAGATATAATTCTAGATGATTGCATGCGCAAAGCCCATGGATAAGAGGAGACACCAGAGTAGGTTCCATTTAAAGCCTGGTAACCCAGTGGGATAGATGGACCACCATAGATATGTTCCTCGGGTGTCATCGAAAACATCTAAGACGAAGAAATATTAGATGATGTAGCAGCTATAACAAATGGTATAGTATAGGATTTTGTCTCTAGCATGGTTGAATAACCCAAAAAATACTCTAATGAATCTATAGGAAGAGAGTGAAAAGTATTAATGGAAGAAGAGTAGGTAAACTGAGGAAAATACTGATATAAATGAAGCCCAAACCCAAAATGAGTGGGATTCAAAGGGGTTGGCACTTCCTGAAGTTATTCCTCTATCAAAATCAAACTAGGTGGAAACACTTCATTGTCAGGCCTGAGATAAACTTCAGGTGGTAAATTCTATATTAAAGAGGAATACTCAATGGTTATAGATGGCTAAGGATCATAAGGTTGCGTCGGAACAACTTCTTGATGTTTGACTTCAGGATCGAATACTGGATCGACTTCCAGTTGAAAAAGGTCAGGTTTAGGATTTACCGTTTAACTAGATTGAATTTTAGTTTCCTTAGGTAACTGTGAGAGTTTTGTCTCGACAGTAGTAGATAAACTAGATTCAGTCGAAATGACTCGAGACTCAGTACTCAAAGGATCAAATGTCTCTAGTATATCAGATGATGTAGCAGCAAGAGTTCCAGAGGTACCAAAATCGATAGGATGAGTGCACCTTTTTCTACTAGGAGTAGATTCTTGAAGTAATGGAGGTTTATTCGTTGTCCTACGCAAACTATGGGGAAGGGTATGATCTTCTTCCACGATTGCTGATTTATTTTATACAAAACCAAATAAACAAAAAGAGAGTGATGCTAGGCAAAAGGTTTACCAAGCAACTGTGAACTTCAATATACTACCCCAGTAAACCAAGGAATTATTATACGTGTAGGAAATATCCCCAAATGTTGTGTTCGATGTATCACAGGTACAAGGCAACTGACTCAGTTACATATGGATGGTAAGCAACCTAAAGTTTTCCTCCCAAATATACATGAAGGTACGTGGAGGCCTAATCCCTATTAGCGTTGTCTAATGTGAAACTGCATAGTGAGAGCATCCCCTTATACTTTTCATACTAGAACATTGCCCGATATACCCGAAAGTATGTGGACGAGATCTGATATACTTATGTATGTGAAATTAGGTATCACACTCGGAATTTATCGCAAATAATTAATGACAGATGTTATGTTTAACGACACCGGAACACGTCTCCTAGCCTAGACCTCTAAATGTTATCGCTAATGTTACAATGCTTCCTTAGATAAATTTAGATGAATTTTATGTTGATATTGATTATTAGTTTGTCTTTCAGGTTCACTGCGAGATCTATTGAACATTCCTAGAATGAAATTAGAATGATAAGCATTCGTTTCAAATTGATTTTTGTCATTGAAAAAATAACTACTAGGGATAGAGCAATCAGATTGTATGCTATCATCAATGAGCACATCTAAATGCATTTTTTCCCTAAAATATTCCTTAAGAATCACTCACAATCCCTATATGAAAATGCATGTTTTTATTTTCAATTTATTTTAAGTTTAGATGAATGAAAAATAAACTAATGCACAAAAAATCACTCAAAAATTTCAAGAGAAACGAAGACTGAAACAACAATTACTCTTTTCAAAAATAATGAATTTATCAAATGTAAAATTTAACTTTGGAACTATTCAAACTTAAAGAAAACACAAAGAAACATTGATCAAAAAAATCCAAAGTGAGGTAAGAAGAGTAAAGGAAAACTGGTCTAGAGGAAATCAATCACTCAAAACTTCAGCAAGAAAACATGGATATGAAATGGCAAAAGAAAAAATAGATAGATTTTGGATGTCCACAGGGGAAACACACCCTTGATAGGGATACAGTGCATTGCAAAGCACTGTCCCTAAGCCATCAATGCTATGTAGAGCACTGTGTCAAGACCAACAATGTGTTGGTTCCATAGGACTCTCTGTAAAAGCAAGCAAACACACTACTTTTGCTAAGACACATTCAAATGACTGAAAATAAGCAGGTAAAGTCTACTAGATGTTGATGGACAAGGAAAAAACCACCAAGGATGATCCGTCAATCCCTAATATGGTAACCAATTTGTTTCATGGAAATAAAAACCTACGGATAAGTATGCTTTCCCTAAGTGTCATGATCCACTTAGAACAACAGAAAGAAAGATATTTGACCTTTTCCTTAAAATGAATAGATAAAGGGAGAGAAACCTACTTGTAATCTGTTTGCTTTCCCTGGCCTCCCTTAGTCACTTTCGTCAATCTCAATCCAACTTAACTCGCTTGATTGATACTTTCCATGGCAAACAGAAGACATAAAACAACATAAAGGAATTACAATCTATTCAAGTTAAATAAATTGAATCGATTAAATTCATAAATACACATATAACATCACTGACACATGCATTAAGAACTGAACAAATGTCTTTATCATGAATTATAAGGAATATTACAACCAGTTGATCGATTCGTTATCACTCATCTAGCTTGAGTCCCATCCTCATCACATCCAACATCAAGAATCCAACGGCATCACAGTACATGCACAATACCTCCAAGAGTTGATATCTCACCATCATAACTCTACTTAACACAAATTCTTTCTCCCTTGTGCATTATGTTCAGTCCTCTATTTATAATTATATGAAGGTAGTTTGACATAAATGAATCATTGAATGGCTTTCCTAAAAATGGATGAAGAGGTTTACTTGTTCATGGGAATAGGAAGATAAGGGTTTTATTGACTTCATGGGTTCCAAATTCAAGGCTATCAGATGAGGTGAAATCTAGAAAAACTTCTAGAAGTCACTAGAGGTTGGGAAGATTCCCAAAATCCCATGAAACATTCGCTCCTAGTCGACCAACGCACTCTAAAGTGGGCCTAGATCCTCTGCAACACAACCTTGCATGTGAGTAGATGCTCTGCAAAGAAGTTACAGTTTTCTAGGGGAATGTTGATGGCTCAATGAGGCACTTCAACTGGCATCTAAGCAGTGAAACTTTCATGAAGGAAGACCATCAATGTGATGACTTGTTTAGGGCATGTAGCAACCAATTTAGAGTATGATAGACCTTAATGAATATTAATCTATGTTTTGGTATGATGCCCAAATAGACTTGTAACAGTTGGTATGGCCCATGTGGCCTAGGTAGCAGTTGGTTGGTGTGGCCTAGTGTGGCTCAACAAAATTTGGTTGGTATGGCCCTTTGTTGCATCATTGATACGGAAGAAGACTTCCTGGAATCAATTTGATTATAAAAATTCAGTTCACAATCGAAGTTGTGAACTAACTTGGAGTGAACTAAGGGGCATGATGTAATGATTTATCTCACTATGTATGTATTTTGTATCTTAGATGAACAATTTAGGAATATTTAATAGAAGAAGAAGAATTCAATTTTGGATTTTCCCCCAGGGGTTTTCCCTAGTCTTCTACTAAACTTTGGTGTCTCTATTTGTGCATGATTTTATTGTTATGTTCCCTTTATTGCTCTGTTGTATTGTAGATGATATTGTTATCTCTACATAATTTCAAATGATGTGATGATGTTGTGGGGTGAATACATTATGTAAATGATGAAAATTTTGAAAATGCAATTATCTAATGCAAATAATGATATATCCCTAGGAAAAATTAACATGGGATTATATTTGGTCTGAAGAAAAGTCATCACCTTGTGAAGACATCGTTGATTGCAACAAGTGAAGACGACGAAGACCTAAAATAAGGTTATGATTTGAACAAAACCCTAGGAAACTTTTTCTAATGATAAAAGTTAGGGTTTGGAAGAAACCCCCATAGGTTTATTGAAAGGAAGGCCTAGATTATACAAGTATTTAGTAAGATGTTATTTCAACACTTGAGACAGATTCATTGTAACCCTATATGGACTAGTCTGGCTGCTTGTGAAGACAATTGAAAATATTAAAGGCAAATCAGCATATGGATGATGGACATAAATGACTCTTAAAGGCTAGTTCAAGATGGAGTTAATCACTTCTCACTAAAGATAGTACCTTAATAAACTTATTTCTTTATGACACTGCTATTGTTTTGATTATTTCTTATCCTTCCTGCACGAATATTTGAGTATTTTTTATACTTCTAACTTCTTGATGAAGATATTATAAACAAATCCTTCCTGAGGATCATATGGATACTAAAAGGTGGAGGAAAAGAGTGTTAGTGCAGGAAGAGAGAATCCGGAGTGGGAACAAGAAGCTGGAACAAGAAAAGGAACCTGATGCATGGAAGAGAGTGAAAGGCATTATGATCATATTCGAGATGGAAAAGTATATGTGCTACAAGTTGTCAATTTATCTGAATATTACGAGGCATGTATACAATTTAGTTGTAACATTGAGATGGAAATTCAAGCCCTGAGGTACGACAATAATATTACTTTCAGAAAAGTCTTGATTCATATAGTACTCTTGAGTAATGGATTTCATTCACATGCATATGTGAGTGAGTCTGATTTTTGGCACATGTGATATACTAGTGCACTTTATAGTAACAATTAACATTGAATTTGATATATGATAACTTGATTTTGTTGAAAGTGTTTGTGATGAGCTAGTATGATTGATACTCATTATCTAATGATTGTATTCTTATTGATCTTGATAAGGATTTGATAAGTTGTAACTTCAATGATAACTTATCAACATAGTAAATTTGACAGTATCACAAAATGGATGCTCTGATTTGATGATGTTAGGGCTCTGATGGAAATTATTGTATAATATGATAAATAAATAAATAAATAAATAAATATATATATATATAAAACATAGTTTGACTCCATGATAGAAGATATGATAGTATATGCCCCGAAGAAACAATGATTTTTTATGCATGGTAGTAACATAAAAAACAAAGTTTGAAGTCCCCTTGATTGATGATGATTGAAGAGGCTTCCCATTTAGATGGATACACCCTTGATGAGAGCCTAAACCTATTATTATTTGTGAAATGATTGTAAACTTGGGGCTACCTCAAAATTTTTGTAATACCCCCACCATTCATAATGTGATTAAATATTATTATTTAGGTTGGTGATTTAGAAGGATATTATGAGGTCGATGTGACCATGTAACAAATTTAAATATAATGCGGGGCTAATATGCCTAGATATTTATAATCTTGTAAAGATTGTGAGGCCTTAGAGTCATAATTGTAATTGATGTAATAAAATATAATAATAATAATAAAATAAGACTGGTTGCAGAGCCCGCTCCATAGAAAGAGTATGGGGAGGAGAAACTCCAGACGAAAATGAAACAATTATGTTCTTGTAGTGAAAAGTGTACCTTGGGGCTCATGTGGCTCTAGTGAGTTCCACTTGGAAAAATAAATCCATGCAGTATAAAAGGAGGTGTAGGTTATTTTTTTGCGGATTTTTATCATTATTATGGTTATTATGGTTTCAATTATTCATTCATCCAAGGATGGATAAAGGGGGGGATTAGTTAGTGAGTCCTAGGGTGACTCTTAGATTAACTGATGGCTAGTGAGTCCTAGGGTTGGAATCTATAATAGCTAAGAAATGGTTATGAATTTAACTGTACCATATGGATGCATCATGCTTATGATGTGAGCCCTTGTGTTGGCTTCAAGAGCTTCGTGCTCAAAGGGCTTGTTGGCCCTATTTATGGCTTCGAAGCTAAGGATTTATGGTGGGAACTTAATGCCATTTCATGGTCTGGAGGGTGCTTAGAGCCCTGTATCATCACAACTATTGGGTTGGAACCCTGGGAATTATCCTAGAGGGTTCCTAGAGCCCTGGAGAAATGTGACTGTTTGGTTGGAACCTTGGCTATAGATAAGTGGATGTTTAGTTACTGTTTCCTATGGATTTTTTTCCTCAGCTTGGGGATGACCAATGACTAATATTGTGAGTCACATGGTCTATGATTGGGAGGTACTGATCCAAGTGGCTCTGGAAAGGATACAAAAATAGAAGTCTTCATATTTCATCAAAACCAAGACCAAAACATAGAGCTCATCATCATGATTCCAACGACGCAAACATCACTCAAATTTGAATTCGTATGCTCAATATATTCACAGTCAAATTTTTGGTCAACTTGGCCCATTGGATCAATTTATAAGAGTGCCAACTAAACTTGGAAGATAATTAAATATGGCGGAACCAACAGATTTGGTGGCCACTAACAGAGTGACAATTTTAGATTTCACCAGGGCCAGAATTTACCAATTTGTCACCTACTTGAATTTTCCAGTGACCCACAAAATTTGGTCGATGGATTTTTAATGGCCTATTATTAAAATCAAAAGAAATTTAATAAGTTTGACGGGCCTGCCATACCCACCAACCTTCAAAATGACACATTATATATATATATATATTAAAATGGGGTGGGCCACCAAAATGGATGACCTTCCACCCAACTTTGCCATATAAAACATAACGGTCACATATATTTGGAACAACAAGGTTTGAACCCACTCTGGCTGGGTGGTCGGCTCGCCGACCAGTGGTCCATTCAACGGATTCATGGGGTTGGTATCCAGGCTTTCCCCTACTTATTTTAGCACCCAACAAAAATGGTCCAATGGGCCTCATCAAAGCATCTGCCCAACATTTGATACAAACCTATCCTTTTTACTAGCAGGAAGAGAACAGAGAAACAAGTTGCAGAATCGAGAGTGGAACAATGCCTAAGAGGGGCATGAATTTTGAGGGAATTTTAAAGGGAAAATTATGCCAAAGAATATTCTATGGAATATTCTTTATGGAGAATATTTTAATAACATTTAGATTCCCTAGGGGAAGAATTTTCAAGGTGTCGAAATTTTGTTGAGTTTGATACTCAAATGAATCAGTTTTTCTCCAGGATTATGATGGTGTAATCCATTTCTTCATTTGAGAAACATATTTTTCACTTGTGTCAAAAAGAGAATCTTGTGAGGAATCTAAAATATTCCCCGAGAGCCCAAATTACCGAGACATAAATAGGTCGATTTTACAGTCACATTTCACAGATTTTCGCAAGGAACACCATGGTGAAGACAATTCCTTCATCCTAGCAACCGATTTTTAGGCCACCCCCAGACTTGGAGGTATAAGGTGCTTTGTTTCCATGTCTTCATTTGATTTTATTGAGATGATGATTTTGTTATGAGATCCATGTATACCACTTTCTTGGAGGATCATTGTATGCCACTTTATATGAGAGATTGTTATTTTTTCATGTTGAAGGAGAGATTTTATGAGTGAGAGTTTTTATAGAAGAACGTATCCTAGGAGAGACATGCCATTCTAGTTATGGGGGTTCATCCTTATATTGGAAAATATTTCATCATGTACTAATCATCTTGCAACAACAAATGAAGCAACATCCCCACTCTTGACATTGGGCCCAAATCAGACATAGTCCACAATGGATAAACTTTGTTTTCATATCATGTGTTTATGGTTGTTCATAATTATTATTATTATTTTTTTCATGTTGATGGTTGCTGAGATGTTGTTTAATAATTCACATTACTCATGATCTCACAAGATAATGTAAATGTTAGTAAAAGGTAATGTATAATGGGGATTTTTTTTTGAAAGCATTCACGAGAATTTCTCAGATAAAGTGGTATAAAAGTGATCTCACCTTTTTACCAGAGATTGTGAATTTAGCGTGCAACAAGAAGGGAAATGGATAATAAAAGAGATCTCTATGAGGCCTTCTACAAGATGTAAATCTTGGTAGATATACTATTTGTAGATTATGAGGATAAAATGGAAAAAGAAGAAAAAGAGAAGGAGGGGGCAGAGGAAAATGCTCCATCTCCATCTTCAGGCGAATATTCTTCTTATTCATCTTCTTCTCATCATTCAAATGAGGAGATCAATCAGAGCCTTCAATCAGAGAATTTTGAATTGAGGAGACTTCTACAAGAAGCAGAAGAGAATCAGAGTTTGCAGCTTCAATTATGAGCCACAAAAGAGGCCTTGGAAAGGTTAAAGTGCAATGAAGGCTTAGTGAAGCCATCATCACCTACTTCAAAATAAACAACTAAGGTAAACAATATTGGTAGTTCTTCAGTTACTTTTTTTCATGATATTATTTCTATTGGAAGCATTGAGGTACCCATTTTAGGAACCATCATGTGACTCCTTACTAAGATGGGGTATAAAGGATAAGTACTTGGTGTTAATGGACAAGGAATGACTTAGCCATTGGAGCTTGTATACAAATCTCGATTTTAAGGATTGGGGTACATTGAAGGAGAGTTCTTGAAGGCAATGGAAGCAAGGGGTTCTTCAGACAAAGAATCCAATTCAAAACCATTGAGGAAAGAGAATGATGAGAACACATCACAATCTTCCCATGATAGTGAACATAGTAAAGGAGGAGCTAAGACAATCTCTCATTGCCATGATTTCATCAGAGACGACCAAGAAAGGTATAATAGGTATCATTATGCTAATAGACCTTTTGATTACAAGTAGATTGATAATGATGAGAAAAATTTGTGGCATAGAAAACCATGTACATTTTGTGACTTGTATCATTAGAAGAATTGAGGTCTAAAATGGGACTCGTAAGGAAACTATAAAATAATATTGGAAATAATAAAATAAGATTAGATTCCAACATCAAATTTTATAGGGAAAAAAGAAAAAACTACTTTTCAACTCATATTTTCAACTTATCTCCCTATGGTTTTAATCAAATTTTGAGCGGGATGACTCGTTGGATGAAAAATTTAATTCCTAATCCAAGGAGCACCCATGTTTCATACTTTGGATCGACCCTGCTACACGATTCATGTAGCAAGTTTCGTCGAAAGTATGCAACATGAGTTCTCCTTATAAGATGAATTGATTTTTGCATCAAATGAGTCCTCCCACTTGAAATTTGAGTAAAACCATAGGGAGATAAGCTAAAAATACAATTTGAAAAATTATTTTTTTATTTTTTTATTTTTTAATCTTTTTACTTTTTTTACTCCGAAAATGGTGAATCATACCCCATGGTTGACATCATCATCTTGAATCCTATTGGTTCTTATAAAATTGATTTTGGTTGTACATTTTTGTTTTGAGGCCCATTTTAGACCTCAAAATGTCTCCAATGAACCATGTTGTTACTGATTTTGGAAGAGAATGGCAGCGAGGAAAAGGACAAGACATGAAGACCCTTCTCCACATCAAGGAAGGAAGAAGGCCAAGAAATTATGGAAGAAGAACTTTTGCAACCATTTCAACAAAGGTGGACATCAAAAAGCCACATGTTAGAGGCTCCATCCAAAGCAATGTCTCAAGAAGGAAAAATCACCTATGAAGGAACCGGTTGGTAAAGTTGCTCAGCAAGAAAATTGGCTACAGAAAGATGACCCATTCACTTTGTTGAGTGAGAGATGGTGGTATTAGGGATAGTAGCTTTCCATGGCCATATTTTTTAAATCACATGTTGTGAAATGATTGTAAAAGTAATGAATTTTTTTCCATCACTTATGAAAGAAACATAGTGATATTTTTTGGCATTTTTGTTGATAGTCGGGGTATTGGTTTTTTTTTATGATGTAAACTTGACCAAAGAGTGTGATATGAACTCTTGGAAAGTATGGGGTTTTTTTTGGGTCATGTTTGATCTTGTAAAAGAACATGTATTTTGAAAAAATTACTATAGGCTTCCATAGAATGCATGTGTCGGATCATCACTAATGGCTTCTAAGTACAAAGGTGAAGGAGAAGGAAGTATGGCATGTTATGAAACGTGTTGTGCATATGGGGGAGTACAACATATCTGTTAAACACCATGTTGAAGCACACACATGGTGTATGAGGAAGAAGAATGCACACTCAAGAGACTCAACACAATGAAGGATAAGCGTGAGGCTTTCTTATTTTCCATTATACAAAGATGTACATTTATAGTACAATGGTGTGACTCTTGGTTTCATATTCCAAGGTCACTTGGACTCCATTGTGACTTTTCGCATTCCACACCTACCCATGTAGGATTAGGTGTTCCAACATCCCCTCTTAATCCGAAGGGGTATGTGTGAGTCCAAGAAAAGAGTTGTAATACAAATCTGCAAAGTATACATGGCAGCACTTGGGCTGAATCAACTCTTTGAAATGTTGGAAAAAAGAGGTGGTTTTAGGATGACCACAAACACTGGAACGCAATACATGTTGCAGTTCCCGGAACTCTTCCAAAACTGGCAAGAAGCTGAAGGCTTCTGCTAGAGGAATTGTCCCTCATAAAAAAAGGAGACCTTCGACCTAAAAGAAGGGAGGTCTACTACCTGTGGTGGTTTTAGGTTGTCCACCAACCAAAGATGATGGTTTTAGGTTATCCACCAACCGAAAATGATGGTTTTAGGCTATCCACCAACCAAAGATGATGGTTTTAGGTTATCCACCAACCGAAAATGATGGTTTTAGGTTATCCACCAACCAAAGATGATGGTTTTAGGTTATCCACCAACCGAAGGTATGCTCATGGGCATCCGTATCTCTGGCTACATCTCTGAATCCGGAATGATGAATTGTGGCTCAGGCTCGCTTGAACTGCTGGCTACAAATCTGAACATGGAATGAGAGATTGTGGCTCAGGCTCGCTTGATCTGTCGTCGAAGCTTGTACATGACCACCATTTTCCCCCCTGTCAGGGACAAGGTGAGATGATGGCGAAAACTCAACTGCAAGTTTGTTCAATATCCATGAACAAGTTCTAACATGTGTCGTAAACATCTTCTTGGCTGCTGATGCCCATTGCCAAGAAGCGATCCATCCAAGATGAATCTTGGTTCTTGCAGGAGGCTTGTGTCTGAAGCATCTGTCTGAAGAATGGGTGTGCCGACCACAGTGCTTGCATGGATGAAGATCAAAACAGTGATCTTTCATATGGCCAACTCGATCACAATGCTGCCATGTTACAATCTGTTGTTTTTGTGGAACAGGATCTGGAACAGCTGCAGGTGAACTGTCATACATGAATCCGGCACTCTGAAATATGATGGGCTTGGTGTAGTTTGGAATATGAAAGGACACATCCTTGTCATATCCAAGACCAGTTCGGTGCTTGTTGTGGACAAGCTCTTCCCAAGGTCTGATGATGGGCTTAGGAAGTGCAGGCTGAACTGCTGTATCTGCATGTACATCTGCTCTAGTACAAGGGACTGAATGTGGATCAACTGCAACTTTGTTGACTTGTTGCTGATGGGAGTCTTTCTCAATCTTCTGAACAGAAACAGGTTCAAAATGGTGACTCTTCTGTTGAAGTTCTTCTTGCTGAAGCTGAGATTCCAACTGCAAAAACTCAATCTTCTCTTGTGCATCTAGCAAACACCTCTGAATGTTACATAGAGCATCCTTGCTCATTTTTATCATATCATGAACATTTGAATGAATGAGGTCATTCAACAACACTAATGCCTCATTGATTTTGGCCATTTCAACAACTTAGGCTCAAAAAATGAAAGGGTGTCGGCTTCAACCGAAAATGCACCCGTTTACAATGTGATTCAACAACAAATACAAATGACTCAAGAAATTCTCAAAGTACAAAGTGTGCTCCTCAAATGATGGAGGGCAATCAACAATCCAACAACTCAAATACACTTCAAATCTTGAATGAAGAGGCAAATTCCACTCAAAATACAATGTTAGCTCAATACATATCTCTGCAAAATATGTGCAGCTGAAACACTAGTGCAAGGGGCCTTTAAAGCAGCTGAAATTTCCTTCAAAGAGCTATTCAAATGATGGCAAACTTGTCTTCTCATGTAAAAATCTTCAAAAAATCACTCTCATGTCAAAAATCACACAATGTCAAATTTCACTTTCTTCTTCTATATGTATAGTCCATGTCATTTCTTCAATTCTGCTCACATATCATTCCTCTTTTTCTGCTGTTCAAATCTTCTCTCTCCTCTCTCTCTCTCTGCTGTTTTTTTTTTTTTTTTTAATTAATTGAAAATTAATTAAAAAAATAATTATTTGGGATTAAAAAAATTGAGGGGGGGATAATAAAAAAGAGTATTATATGGAGGGGGTTTGTTAATTTGGGGAGGGAGATTAATTGGGATGGGAATAATTAAAAAATGAGGAGGGGATTTTTTATTTTTATTTTTATATAGAAATTAATTAAAAATTTGAAAAAGGGATTAATTTATAAAAATGGGAAAAGGGAGAATTTTAATGGAGGGAGGTATTAAAAAAAAGAGAAAGGAGTTTTATAATGGGGATTAATTTTAGTGGAAGGGGCGTATATTAAATGAAATGGGAATTAGTTATGGAGGGGGGGTTGTAAAAACCGATTTTGAAGGAGGGAAGTCGTATTGTATGGGAGGCAAGGGTAAGGGGGAGGCCGAAAGGCCGAGCAAAATGGGAGTGTAGGGGCGGCGTTGAGAGATGTGGAGTGGAGTATTGAAGGCGCAGGGTAAGCCGCGGGTAGAAGGGCAGGTCGTGTGTAGTGGGTTGTGTAGAGAGGAGTGGCACTGCTATGCCGTGGGAGGGAATGGCGTTGGCTGTCGAGGGTTAGCGCATGGAAATGGCGGAGTTTGCAGTCGAGGGTTGAGTGAATGGCGACCAGGGGGGCGTTTATGCCGTGAGCATGGGAGGGAATGGCGTTGGGTTGAATGATAGGGATGGGGATTCAAAAATGTTGAGTTGTGTATGCAGATTGAAAAAATATTGCAGGTTGCAGAGGAGGGGGCCGAAGGCCCTGAAGTTTGAATTGATTTTTATTTTTATTTTTTTTTATTTATTTTTTTTTTTATTTTTTTTAAGTTTTTAATTTTTATTTATAACAGCAGAGAGCAGAGAGATTCTAGAATTGCAGAAAGGAAGCAGAATTTTTTTCTTTTCAAATATAGAGCAGAATTTTTCTGGAACATATAGCAGTAAAAAAATCCAAAATTTTGCAGGAATCTTCGAATGAAAAACTCAGAAATTCTTTCTCATTAAAACCAGAACTTTTCTTCAAAAATTGCAGAGGGCCATATAGCAGCAGAAAAACTCAGAATTCTCAGAAATCTTCCAATGAAAACTTAGAAATATTTCTAGTAAAAACCCAAAAACTTGTTCAGAAATCCAATTTAAATAGTATCCAGCAGCTCTTCAAATACAGAATTTATAATGCAGAAATTGCAGGACAAATGAGAATGAAAACCTTCAGATGGGCAGTGCTGCCTTTCTTCAAAACCACTGTTGCTCTTCTTCAAAACAAATTCTGAATGCTGCTCTTTCTTCTGAATGTTGCTCCTTCTCCAAAAACACTTTCTGAATGTGGCAAAAAGACTGCTGCAGAAATCTCTGAGCACTGCAAAAATTTCAATAATTTTTGCAAATATGCAAGGCCATAAACACAAATGGCTCACTCAATGTGGAGCAGGGCTAGCAATCGCTCGCTCTGATACCATGTTAAAAACCATGTTGAAGCACACACATGGTGTATGAGGAAGAAGAATGCACACTCAAGAGACTCAACACAATGAAGGATAAGCGTGAGGCTTTCTTATTTTCCATTATACAAAGATGTACATTTATAGTACAATGGTGTGACTCTTGGTTTCATATTCCAAGGTCACTTGGACTCCATTGTGACTTTTCGCATTCCACACCTACCCATGTAGGATTAGGTGTTCCAACAATATCACAGATTGTGTTCATGATTTTGGAGTACAAAAATCTCATCAGTGGGGAGGAATGATCGAGGTGCTCTAGAAAGGCTCAAAAAATAAAAATCT
The DNA here is from genome assembly GCA_034641835.2 of Pinus albicaulis. Classification (NCBI taxonomy): domain Eukaryota; kingdom Viridiplantae; phylum Streptophyta; class Pinopsida; order Pinales; family Pinaceae; genus Pinus; species Pinus albicaulis. The sequence goes on from CM076575.1 coordinate 685,620,629, forward strand.
TTTCATTTCATCGAAACTAGGACCATAACATAGATCTAATCATCATGATTAAAATGACGTAAATGACACTCAAATATGAATTTTTTTCTCAATATATTCGCAGTCAAAGTTTTGGTAAACTTGGCCTATTGGCTAAATTTAGGAGAATGACAACTAAATTTGAAAGATAGTAAATCTAGAGGAACATCCAGATTTGGTGGAAACTATTGAAGTGACAATTTGACATTGCTTGGTGGTCAAAATTGACCAATTTATTGCCTACTTAAATTTTTCATTGACCCCCAAAATTCGGTCGGTAGGTTTTTGATGGCTTATTATTAAAAAAATAAAATTAATAATGTCAGTGGGCCCAACGGACCCTCCAACCTTCGAACTATCACATTATATATATATATATATATATATATATATATATATATATATATATGGGGCAAGCAACCAAAATGGCAGACCCACCAACCAAAGTTTCCATATAAAACATAATGATCACATATATTTGGACTAGCAGAGTTTGAACCCATGTCGGCCAGGTGGTCAACCTATTGACCACCGATCCAATTAATGGAGACAAACCAAAACCAAAATGTACCAACAAAACATATTAAAAATGTGCCATTTTTGGGGAGGTCACGGGTTTGGAACCTGGGCCTACCCCACTTATTTTAGCACCCAACCAAAGCAACCCAATGGGCCTCATTGAAACATCTGCCTAAAAATTTGATATAAACCTATATTTTTTACCAACAAGAAGAGAACAAAGAAACAAGCTGCAGAACAGAGAGCAGAACCACGCCCAGACAGGGAACAAATTTCAAGGGAATTTAAGAAGGAATATTCTGAAAGGGAATATTATTTATGGAGAATATTTGACAAATCTTTAGATTCCTTGGGGGTAGAATTTTCAAGGTTTTAGAATTACATCGAGTTTATACTCAAATGAACCAATTTTTTGCCAGGAGTATGATGATGCAGTCCATTTCTTCATTTTAGCAGCATATTTTCACATGTTTCCATAAGAGAATCTTGTGAGGAATCTAAAAGATGATCGGGGAGCCCAAATTTGAACAAAATAGAGAGGTGTTGATTTTACAATCATACTTCATGTTTTTTTCGCAAGGAACAAAATTTCACATGTAGTTCCTTCATCTGAGTAGTCGATTTCTAGGTCGTCCCCATACTTATAGGTATAATGTGCTTTGTTTCCATGTCTTCATTTGATTTTTTTGAGATGATGATTTGATTCTGAGATCCATGTATGCCAATTTGTTGGAGGATAATTGTATGCCACTTTACGTGAGAGATTCATATTTTTTCATGTTGAAGAAGAGCTTTTATGAGTGAGAGTTCTTATATAAGAAAGTTTCCTAGGAGAAACATTTTAGTCTAGTTAAGGGGGTTCATCCTTGTATTGCAAAATATTGCATTATTCATTCAACATATTGTAGCAACTAATGAAGTGGTCTCCCCACTTTTGACACCTGGCCCAAATACGTAGTCCACACTGGATGAACTTCATTACCATATTACTTGTTTATGGTTTTTCATGATTATTTCTTTTTGTTTTATGTTGATGGTTGTTGAATTGTTGTTTAATAATTCACATTATTCATTATTTCACAAGTAAATGTAAGTTTCATTAAAAGATCCTGTATAATGGGGATTTTTGTTTAAAAGCATTCATGAAAATTTCCCAGATCAAGTGGTATCAGAGCGGTCTAACATTTTTTCCAAATATTATGACAATGAGTGTGCAACATGAAGGGAAATGGAGAATAAAAAAGATCTCTATGAGGCCTTCTATAGGATGGAAAACATATTAGATATATTTTTTAAAAATTATGAGGAGAAAATGGAAAAAGAGGAAAAAGAGAAAGAGAGAGTAGAGGACAATTCTCCATCTCCCTCTTCGGGTGAATATTCTTCTTCTTCATCTTCTTCTCATCATTCAAATGAGGATATTAATCAGAGCCTTCAAGTAGAGAATGTTGAATTGAGGAGACTTCTACAAGAATCATAAGAGGAAAAGCAAAGATTGCAGCTTCAATTACGAGCCACGAAAGAGGCCTTAGAAAAGTTGAAGAGCAATGAAAGCTTAGTGAAGCCATCATCACCTAATTCATAATCAACAGCTGAGGTAATTAGTGTTGGTAGTTTTTCAGTTTCATTTTCACATGATTTTATTTCTATTGGAAGCATTGAGGTACCCATTTCAGGAACCGACACAAGACTCCTTACCAAGATGGGGTATAAATGAGGAGGACTTGGTGTTAATGGATAGGTAATGACTCAGCCATTATAGTTTTTACAAATACCTCGATTTGTAGGATTGGGGTACACTAACGGAGAGTTTTCGAAGGAAACAAAAGCAAGGGGTTCTCTAGGAAAGGAATCCAAGCCAAAATCATTGAGGAAAGAGAATGATGGGAACACATCACAATATTCTGATGACTGAGAACATTGCAAAAGAATAGCCAAGGCACATTCTTCTCACCAGGGTTGCACCATAAACAACCAAGAAAGGTATAAGAGGTCTCGTTATTCCAATGTTCCTTTTTATTACTAGAATATTGATAATGATGATCAAAATTTGTGGCATAAAGAACCATGTATATTTTGTGGCTTTTATAACAATGTTGTTGCCTAGTGTTAGAAGAGAATGGAAATAAGTAAAATGGAAAGACATGAAGACCCTTCTCCACATCAAGGAAAGAAGAAGGACAAGAAAGTACGCAGGAGAAGAAATTTTTCAACCATTGCAATAGAGGTGGACATCAGAAAGCCACATGTTGGAGGATCCATCCAAATCAATATTTCAAGAAAGAAAAAGAACTTGTGAAGGAACCAGTTGGTAAAGTTGTTCAAAAAGCAAATCGATTACAGGAAGATAACCCATTCACTTTATTTAGTGAGAGATGGGGATATTAGAGATAAAAAATTGTCATGACCACATTTTGTAAATCACATGTTGTGAAATGATTTTTAAGTGACGAAGTTTCTTCCATCACTTATCAAAGCAAAATAATGATATTTTTTGGCATTTTTGTTGATATATATGGTATTGGTTTCTATTATGATTTTGATGTTAACTTCACCAAAGAGTGTGTTATAAACTCTTGGAAAGTATGGGGTTTTTCTTGGGTCATGTTTGGTCTTGTAAAAGAACATGTATTTTGTAATATGTACTATAGGTTTTCATAAAATGCAGGTGTCATCTCATCACTCATGGCTCTGAATTACAAAGGTTGAGGAGAAGTAAGTGTGCCTTGTTAAGGAATTTGTTGTGCATATGGGGATGTACAACAAATTGCAAATTTTGTTCATGCTTTTGGAGGACCAAAATCTCCTCATTGGGGAGGAATGATCCAGGTGGTTCTAGAAAGGCTAAAAAAATAAAAGTCTTCAGATTTCATCAAAACCACGACAAGAACATAGATCTCTTCATCCTAATTCTAATGGCGCAAACACCACTCAAATAGGACTTTGTGTGCTCAATATTCATATTCAAAGTATTGATCAACTTGGCCCATTGGCTAAATTTAACAAAATACTAACTATATTTGGAAGACAACTAAATCTGGTGGAACCGCCAGATTTGGAGGCCACTAACGAAGTGACAATTTTTCATTGCATGGTGGTTGGAACTAACCAATTTTTTGCCTATTTAAATTTGCTGATGACCCCCAAAATCCAACCGATGGCTTTTTAATGGATTTTTATTAAAAAAATAAAATTTAATAAGGTCGGCAGGCCCGAAAAACCTACCAACCTTTGGATTGCCACATTATATAACAATATATATATTAAAATGGGGTGAGCCACCAAAATGGCATACCTTCCACCAAATATTCCATATAAAACATAACAATCACATATATTTGGACCGACGCGGTTTGAAAATGCGTTGACCAAGTGTCAGTCAGGTGTTCGACACATCTAATGATAGTCCATTCAACAGAGCCAAACCAAAACCAAAACAAATAAAAAAAAAAGATTAATAATGCACTATTTCAGGTGAGGCCGTGGGGTTGGAACTTAGGCCTACCCCCACTTATTTTAGTGCCCAACCAAAACGGCCCAATGATCCTCATTGAAACATCTGCCCAAAAATTTGATATAAATCTTGTGAAAATTTCGTCAAATCAGGGATCCTACTGCAACAACTGATGCAAATTCTTCTATTTGTTATTTACTTAAAAAATTATTCACTGTGTTATACAATAAAATATCGAAATCCATTCACTACAACCTACACAAATTAACTGTGGAAGAATTACAAATGCGGAAACAAATTTGAACAAACATAGATCACATAACCATTTTGACATGGTTATTTTTGGAATAATGTCCCCAGAGAAACCCAATGCCGGAAAATTGGTGCAACAGATCTGAGGGTTTATATATTATGTAGTAAATATTTTTATTACAAATATATGATTGAAACACCATAAAATCATACAAAGAAACTAAAATAAGATATCTTGTGAGACAGACCTCACTCCTCCACGGCAACCAGCACTGATCTTCACCAAGACTAGAATGCCCTGTGCTACCTCTACACAGTGAGTGCGTCATTCTGTGCAGTAACTATGTCACAACTATGGTTTCCATCTGCCTCTATGCTAGTCTCATTACTGGCTTGAAATTGAAGCCTTCCGGCCTCCTAAAAATCTCTCTGGGTTCTGACACTGGCTCTGCATTGTCTCCTCAACAAGAAAACAACTTCCCTTATTTCTCTACGCAGTGACGCGCATTGCGTCATTGGCTCTATGTTGATGTTGTGTATCTCTCTATCTCTACTACTATGTACTATCCAGCTCAGGAAATCTTTCAACCAGATCTACTTCCCTTCACTACAATCAAGAATCACTTAGATCTGATTTTCTTCCAAGCATTACTCCGTCAGAAAAATTTGATCTCTATATCCTCTATGTCTCCAAATTGTATTTTCTAAATAATCCTTCAAGCCATTATTATAGTCTTCTCATTGAGACTTCAACAACCCAAATTATATCTCTAATCAATGAATAAGATTAAATTTTGAATTAATCCATTTATTCTAGATCATTCTCATTCATATTCTATTAATTCACTTTAATTGTTTTTTTCCTAAGTTTTGACCTAGGGTCCCTTTAAAAATAATTAATTATTTCTATAGAATAAAATCCGAGTGGAATTTCACCAAAAAAAAAAAAAATTATCTAGAATACATGTGTCTAAGCCTCTCCACAAAATTTGAGACTAGAGCACATCCGATGCTACCCCAAATCAACACTCCCTCTTAGCAAGGAATGTGCTCTAACAATATGCCATGTTGCATATTGTTCTGACCCTGAAGAATCTCCCTCTGCGTTGCTGATTTCTGACACTGCTACCCATCAAATCTACGCAAACACAAATTTTGTACTACTGCTGACACTTCCACTATCGACACTGCATATGTACTACAACTCTTTATGAATTCTACATATGTGATGTTGTTGAATCTGCCATTGGAAACTACTATTTCACTGCATCACAATTTATTTTTGCAACTAAAAAACATCCAAAAATGGACAAGTATACTACATCTCGATGATGAATATATGGTTTCTTCTAGCCTCTGCACCGCCTCTATGAAGTTGTTGTGTTGTTGTTGCTATGCACTGCGTCCCTCTGCACTGCCGCAACACTGCTCTTTACTGCTCAGACTCTGGCGCTACTAACCACTGTGCTATCAATTCAAAACTCCACTGCAGCAACTAGCACTAGTCCATCCTACTACTTCTAATTTGGGCTCTCGTAGCAAGGTGATGATCTGAGAGGTGGAATACTCAAGGATCCTTCCCATGTTGTAGATCTCTGGGTCTACAATTTTGGGAATGCAGTGCTCAATTTGAGAAATTTATCAGTTGGTATTTGGTGTCTGGTGTGTATTGGATACAACAGTAGTGTTTTCAGTGAAAAAAACTGAATTCTAAGGGATTTTGTGCCATTTTTAATCTCATAGTAGCTTAGTGCGCTGACAGAAGGAATCATGTCAACAAGAGCCTAAAGCTGTTTGCAGAACTTGGATAGCCAATTGAGGGATATGTATGGTATTTTCAGTGCTTTGGATCATTTTTTTATTCATTGGAATTAAGTATTTACTTTGTAAAAAAACTTACCATAATCCCAAAGAGCTGAGTCATGATGACAAAGCTCAAAGGAGATGTAGCCCACGAGATTTCGGGTGAACTTCTAGATTAAAATTGTTGTTGTGTTGTGAATGATTATTTTTTTCATTATGTTGTTGTCATACATGTTAAATTACAGCAAGAACAAATGAAGTTAAGACACATAAACAGTAAAAATTCATACACCACTTTCAAGTAAATAATTTCGCAAAATTGTCAAGTACAAGCTAGATCATTTTAATTGAAACTGAGTGGTAGGTTCTTGAAATACATTCAAGTTATCTAGACCATTTTCAAATCAGGTTAGTATCAGAGCATAGTTTCTTTCTTGACAGAGCATTTGGTTGCTTGATTGTATACCTTGAAAGGTGTTTAAACAGTGTAAAAGATTGACTATTTTACTATTTGCAAACTGATTGTTGTTTGAGTTTGTTTGAGATTTTGGGATAGCTATTGATTAGATAATTCTTGGATAGAACAAAAAATAAGAAAGGATAAGAGTTGGTCTTTACAGCCATTTGGTTAAAAAATCTTTGTCATTAGTTTTGAAATCTTTGAGAACTTTTTTGAAGTTAATTTGTTCATTGACATCATAATGAAAACTTCTACAAGTGATGTTTCCTCCTTCACAAGATTCTTTGATGATGATATGAAGCGTGACTTTATTATATTGAAGGACATGGTGCAGATTTTTTTTAAGGATAAATGAGAAAGCACTAAAGTTCATGAATAGTTGTTTGCCATGAAGGAAGAGAAGGAAGAAATTCTTCAAAAATTGCATGATATGTAGAGGCAACTCCATCAAGCCCAAGAGGCTTTGACCAAGAAAATGCATGAGGAAGAGGTAATCCATTCTAATTTGTCTTCAGTTTCCTCATTAGAAATATGTGTTGGTTCTTTCGAAAAACATGCAAGGGGAATAGGGTCCAAATTAATGATTTAAATGGGCTATGAAGGCAAAGGATTAGGTAAGCATACACAAGGCATGGTTGAACCTGTTTTGGTTGAGGAACAACCCAAGAATCTTGGTCTTGGTTATGTGCAATTTAATGGTGAAGAATACAAAGCCATGAAGGCATGTGAGGCTATTTCAAAGAGAAATTTTGTTCCAAGTTCTAAGATGAAAATATGTCAAATTTGTTTCAAAGATGATTACCATTGCTTTAAGCCTTTGTTGCAACACGAGGATGGTAAAAATGCAGCTTATGGCGAGCATGAAAATTTAGACAGTTTTCAAGACAATAATGATGATGTTAGTCTGCAAATGAAAGTTGTAGCCTCTACTAGCTCATCTCCTCAAGAAGGCCAAAAGGATGAACATTCAAATCAGTACAAGAGGTATAAATCTTCTCATGATCAATTTTATTGTGCTTTTGCAAGGCGTGATAATTTTTCATGTTTAAATGGAAGAAATATTTGATGTACATATTGTGGTCGATTTAACCATAATGTTTTGAGATGCTGGATGAGGAAGAAAGAATACAGGAAGCAGATGAGGCAAAGGCAACTTTCAAATAAGGTGCATAAGTTTTGCACATTTTTCCAAAATAAGGGACATGATGTCTCTCATTTTTGGACTTTGCATCCAACTAGTCATCCAAAGCACAGCAAGAGGACAGAAATATTGGCACAAGTGGAACTATGGATTCCATTATCAATTTGAAAATGAAATATTCACATGAAGAAGCGTTGCAGTAGCAGAAGTCACCATGGAGGTGGCTTGGAAAGAAGTGGATGGACTTCTTATCACGGTAAGAAATAATCCTTTGTACATATGCACATTTTGGTTGTATGCATGTATTTCTGTTGAAAATTTTGATGCAAGATTGCATATAATTGTAGTTCAGTTGAAGGAATTTCTTTTTTGTTGCAAAATTTCGTCGTGGAGGTGTAAAAGATGAGTATGATACTCACTTATATTGCAGCAATATCTTTTAGTTCAGCTCTTTAGTCAGCCACATGTTTTTTGGATTATGTACGTGTTGGTACTTGAAAGGAGGATTTGAAGGTGTACATGTGCATGGAAGTTGTATGTGTAAATAGCGAACTGTAAATAGGTTCATTATACATTGATACATGCAAATGTGTTTTTCAAGATTTATCATGTTGTTTATCGACTTGTGTCAATTGTGTCACACATGTTTGTCGACTTGCGTCGATTGTGTTGCAAATTTTTACATTGATTTTTTGTCAATTGTATAGCACATTTTATGATGACTTGCTGTTGATTTCTCATGTTTCACGACTTATGTTTGAGCCACCTTGGATCATTGATCAAGGTAGCGATGTTTAGTTTCCTTCTACAAATTTCTCACCAGAAATTTTCTGAGTGAGTGCAAGAAAGGCAGCTCTTGACAGGAGGATCATCGCATCGAGGAAGAGAAGTGTGAATTTCTTTCTAGTTGTGGTTAAAATTCACTAGCCATGCAAGGCAAGTGTTTGGAGGCTGAAGAGAAGAGTGTGCAGTACTCTCATTTGCTATACACATCAGTTTCAGTAGTCCAAGAGAGCTTTTGGGGTCCAAAAGCTTCTCATTTGGGAGGTGTGATCAGAACTAGATCAAGGACCTAAATATTAGCTCAAAATTAAAATTTACAGGATTGGGTTGAAACCAAGATGGTTGCATAGGTCTTATCTTCCTGATTTCGGCAGAGCACGGAGAGGCCAGCCCTCCTCCCATGGAACCTCGTCATATGACCAGTGTGGGAGCTTAATGTTAAGAGCGCTTAAGGAGCCTAATATTAGGTTAATATTTAATTAAGATTCAGTTAAGTGGAGTTTAATATGGTGGAGATTCTGGAGGCGCTCCCAAATTTAGGCAGACTTCCACCTTTAGTGGAGTTAACTGGCAGTTGCCCCACATTTAGTGGAGGAAATTGGGGCAAAGTTGTTTTGGTCATAACTCTCTCATTATTGAACCAAATTGGATGAAATTTTAGTCAATTTTGGGTCTATTCAACCTTATGAATACGTTGGGATAGGTTTTAGGTCGAATGGAGGTGATATTAAGCAGATTTTTCTTCAGGGAAGATGAAGGAGCCATCAGGGCCACCATGAGACAAATTTAGTTTGAGGCCTAACCAAGGGAGTTAGAGTCCTTTTCTAGAGTTCCAATAGTCTAAATTAGATAATTCAGATTTTTTTAATCTTATGAAATTGTTTTCAGAGCCTATAGGAAACGTTTGAAAGCCGAAAAGCTTCAGTAAAGTTCCAGGGGTCATTATTGCCAGCTTTTGCCAGCAACAGTGCAGGGCTTAGCCATAGTTTCTTGAGACCATATTCAGTGAACCAATGGTTATCCTTGACTGAAAACATAATTTTGAATCTATTTAAAAAAAATTCAGCAAGTTTTTAAGACTTATAAAGGTCGAAAACTCGGCAGAGAAGTTTTCCTTGACCTTAGTGTCGGGGGGTGCCAATAGGTGATTGAGGCGAAACTGGAGCAATCGAAGGCTATTTTTGATGAAACAAAACTCTATCTTGACTATTTCAGTCATTTTTGAACCAATGGAAGTGGTTTCATAACATTTTTATAACTTATAGAGCTCGAAAAGCTGATGTGAAGTTCTAGGCAGCCCTGGGCAAACCGTGGAGGATAACCTATTTTGGGAATGCAGTGCTCAATTTGAGAAATTTATCATTTGGTATTTGGTGTCTGATATGTATTGGATATAGAAGTGGTGGTTTCAATGAAAGAAACATAATTATGAGGGATGTTGTGCCATTTGGAAGCTCAGAGTATCTTAGTGCATCAATATAAGGAATCATGTCAACAAGAGCCTAAAGCTATTTGCAAAACTTGGACAGCCAATTGAGGGATATTTATGGTATTTTCAGTCCTTTGGATCATTTTTGTATTCATTGGAATTAAGTATTTAATTTTTAAAAAAACGTACCATAATCCCAAAGAGCTGAGTCATGATGACAAAGCTCAAAGGAGACGTAGCCCACGAGATTTCGGGTGAACTCCTAGAATAAAATTGATGTTGTGTTTTGAATGATTATTTGCTGCATTATGTTGCCTTCATACATGTTAAACTAAAACAAGAACAAATGAATTTAAGACACATAAACAATAAAAATTCATACACCACTTTCAAGTAAATAATTCCGCAAAATTGTCAAGTACGAGCTAGATCATTTTAATTTAAACTGAGTGATAGGTTCTTGAAATACATAAAATTTATCCAAACCATTTTCAAATCACTTCCCAACCTGAAAAATTCTCTCTGCCCAGGATTCTCTGGACAAATACTTGATATTCTTTTAACATGGAATTTGAGACAAGTCTGACCATCGCTATGGCCTGAGGAGCTTCTCACATAGCTACCGGCTGATCTCAGTTTTGTGGAAGTCCAGATAGGAATGGATCAACACGCTCTCCTTTATGCATCCTGGTGGTCCACATTTTCTCCTCCAAAAACATCTTCAGCTGCAGCTAGAAAGACCCCTAATATAGCGTTGCCATCACATCCAACATCTCCTTGGTTGTTCCTTTGGCTGAGATGTGTGAAACAATATGATCCTTCAATCTGTCAAGGATCAACCGCTTGGAATTTTCCATATTATTTTTGAAGGCCCTTAATGGTGTTGCATCCACCGGTTCAGCCTAAGCACTTTTGATAAAGTTTTTGAGGTCATGCTCATCTAGAAGGAAGGATACCCTTTCCTTCCAGATTACATAGTTGGAGGCACCCTCCAACCGATCTTAGTCATGCAACCCACTGGCTTTCATTTCACCCAAAAACTATTTATCTTCTGCCTCTCACCCTCTGCACAGATGGATTTACACACTCTTGATGGAGCAAGCCACAAAATCTGTTGCTAATACATGGGGATTCTAATTTTCTTGGGCAAGAAAACTAAATAAGATCAGAAATCCCCAAAACTATGTTTCAGCTACGCTTCCTGACGCTCTGCACCAGCAATCACTGTTGCGCAATCAACTGCATACCACTAGCTACTGATATGTGTAGATATATTGTGTTGCTCCCTCTACCTTGGAAAATTAGTAACCTGGAACAATCCTACCTCTCTGTCGTTTCACTCATAGAGAGATTTTTCTTGTCGGTATAGCCCTCTTGGCTTGGATTGTGCAATCAACTGGGGGATCGATATGCTACTTACACAACTCTTTGATCCCAACTTCACCAAAGTAAATCTGCTGGATATGTTCTTTGTCTCGCCTGCACTCAGCTTAAACAAGCTCTGATACCATGTGAAAAGTTCGCCAACTCAAGAATCCTACTGCAACAACTGATGGAAAATCTTCTATTTTTATTTACTTAACAAATTATTCACTATGTTCTACAAGAAAATATTCACTATGTTCTACAAGAAAATATCACTATGTTACACAAATTAACTGCAAAAGAAGTACAAGTGCAGAAACAAATCTGAACAAACATAGATCACACAACCATTTTGACACTGTTATTTTTTGGAATAATGTCCCCAGAAAAACCCAATGCGAGAAAACCAATGCAACATATCTCAGGATTTATATATTATGCAGTAAATATTCTGAGTACAAATCTATGATTGACACACCATAAAATCATACAGATAAACTGACAGAAGAGATATTGTGAGACAAACCTCAATCCTCCACTGGAACTGACACTGATCTGCACCAAGAATGCACTGCCCTGTGTTGCCTCTGCATAGTGACTATGCCACTCTACACAAAAACTGCGTCAAAAATGTGGCTACCCTTTGCCTCTAGGTTGTTCTCACTGCTGGTTGGAAATTGAAACCTCCCGGCCTCCATAAAATCTCTCCGAGCTCTAACACTCGCTCTGCGCTATCTCCTCAACACGAAAATGATTTCCCTTCTTACTCTGCACAATGATTGAGTAGGCACTGTGTCACTACCTCTGCGCTGATGTTGTGGCTCTTTCTGTCTCTACTGCTATGTACTCTTAGGCTCAGGAAATCTTCCAACTAGAGATACTGCCCCTCACTACCATCAAGAATCACTTAGATCTAATTTTCTTCCGAGCACTGCTTCGTCAGAAAAAATCAATCTCTAGATCCTTTGTGTCTCCAAAATGTATTTTTCAAATGACCCTTCAAGTCATTATTATAGTATTCACATTGAGACTTCAACGACCTAGATTATATCTCTAATCAATGACTAAGATTAACTTTTGACTTGATCCATTTATTCTAGATCATTCTCACTCATATTCTATTAACTCACTTTAATTATTTTATTTTCCTAAATTTATTCTTAGGGCCCCTTTAACAATAATAAATTATTTCTATATAATGCAATCCAAGTGGAATTTCACCAAACGATTTCTAGGTTATTTGGAATACATTTGTCTAAGCCTCTCCACAAAATTTGAGACTTAGAGCACATCTGATGCTACCCCAAATCAACAAACCTATTTTTTTTAATACTAGGAAGAGAACAAAGAACTGTGCTACAGAACCAAGAGAAAAAATGTGCCCAGGCGGGGTACATTTTTTTAGGGAATTTCAAAGGGAATATTTTTCTAGGGAATATTATTTATGGAGAATCTTTAGATTCCCTAGGGGAAAAAATTTCAAAGTTTAGAAATTATGTCGAGTTTATACTCAAATGAACTGGTTTTTTTCCAGGTGTATGACGATGTATTCAATTTCTTCATTTGAGCAGTAAGTTTTTCGCCCGTGTCTAGAACATAATTTTGTGAGGAATCTAAAAGATTCCTGGAGAGCCAAAATTTGACAGAGACATAAAGGGGTTGAGTTTACAGTCAAATTTCATGGTTTTTTGCAAGAAACAGATGACGCAAGCAGTTTCTTCATCTAAATAGCAAATTTTTAGGTTGTCCCCAGACTTGGAGGTATAAGGTGCTTTGTTTCCATGTCTTCATTTGATTTTGTTGAGATGGTGATTTGATTCTGAGATCCATGTATGCCACTTTATGTGAGGGATTGTTATTTTTTCATGTTGAAGGAGAGATTTATGGGTGAGAGTTCTTATAGAAGAACATCTCTTGGGAGATACATACCACTCTAGTTAAGGAGGGCCATCCTTGTATTGGCAAATATTTCATCATGTACTCATCAACTTGCAACAACTACTGAAGTGACCCCTCCATTCTTGACACTAGGCCCAGAGACATAGTCCACACTAGAAAAACTCCATTATGACATCATGTCTTTATGGTTTTTCATGATTATGCTTCTTGTTTCTTGTTGATGGTTTTTGAGTTGTTGTTTAATAATTCACATTACTCATGATTTCAAAAGAAATTGTAAGTGTCAGCTAAAGGTCCTAAATAATGGGGATTTTTGTTTGAAAGCATTGAAGAATTTTTTTTGAATCGGGTACATGGAGAACCTGTAGTTGGTAAACATCTTTATTCATATAAGTATCCATGTGCCAATACTTTTTTAAATCACGAGTTTATGATAAATCCATATCTTTCTAGACTTTGTGTGTGATTGTTTGTTGTTGAAGGTCTATGGTTGAATTTTTTATAAACCTTAGCTTTCTGGGTTTTGTATATAACTACTGATAAGTTATGTTAATTATGTACTTGAGTATATTATATATTGGTATTTATACATGTTCCTTTTTCTTCCATTAATACATCCCTATATCTGGTAAATACAACAATTATGAAATATAATGAATGTAATGTCATATTCACCATGAATGAAAATTTTGAGAAAAATTTGTGAATGATGTAGAGTTATTATAAACCCTAATTTGGGTACAATACCTTTATGTGCGAAACCCCAATTGTTGTGCTAAATGGAATCAACTTCAGAAATTAATTATGGATTATGGGATTCCACATGATAAATGTTGGAATTGTTGGATATGGGTGTGTAGTGTTTCCCAGTTGGGGAGGGGGGGGGGGGGGGCTGCAAACATTGAAGAATGGTATTAAAGCCTTTTTTCAATACTAGGTTTGAATTGGGCCAGATTTGGAATAGAATGGGTAATTATTTTACAGATTACATGTTGTCCACCATTTGTTTGATAAAAGTCACAATGGTGGGAAAAGCATAAACTTCTTTAAATTTGAGAGAAAATTCCATAGATGGGTACCTGACAGGTTTACAAGGAATAACAGGTCAGAAATTTGATGGTTTTGTGCTTGAATGAGCCAAAGATAAGATAGAATTAAAGAATCACAATTTTTCTATCAAGTATTTGACGAATGTTCTGATGATTAGAATTGAAAATTTAATTAAAGAACGTGGTGCAGGTGCCCAGAAAGATTGAAAATAATTAATATTATTTAATTACAAAATAAAATTGGAAGAAATTAATTAATTTAGCTCAAAGGACTAAAATCCATATGCAATTCTGCCATTAAAAAAAGTTTGCATTTTTTGTTTTAAATAATAAAATTTAATATATATATATATATATATATGGAGTTAAAGTCAATATATGATTCCGCTCATATGTAAACAAATTTCATCAGGCATTGTGTGTAATGATATATATATATATATATATATATATATATATATATATATATATATATATATAGTGTGTGTGTGTGTGTGTGTGTGTAGAGTTGAGAGCTATTGGAAATGCTTAATTCATATAGATAGTTAAATGATGAAAGATTATTAATATGTCAAACAATTTTATTATGACGTCAATAAGACATGCATGCATTTGATTTGTCTTGTAGACAAGCTAAAGTACTTAATATCATGTGATCTTAGGTAACTTCTTGTTATTAACATGGCTTCCCGTTATCTGGTTTGACTAGTTGAAATAATTTCAATCAATTCATTAGATGTGTAGAAGGAATAGTTCATTAAATAAAGTATGTCTTCAGTTAGTTTGGAAGTCATTTTGGGAATCGGATGGAAAAATTTTAAAGCTAGAAATGAAGTATTTATAATATTAATAATAAATTATACTTTGTTACTCGTCAATAATGTAATTAGATCCTACCTAGATTCTTGTTTTAAGCTTTATTAGTCCTTGCCCCTTAGGGCTACAGGGACTATTGTAATCGATGCGCATTATTTTACACAGGGAAACAAAGTAAATTTACCGAATGTTTTTCAATTTATATTTGAATGCTTCTTTTTCTCAGCCTATGAGCATATTTCAATAATTATGTCCACCAATAAAGATATTGGAGGTCTTATTTGGCCTCATATCGAGGTGAGTTTGTTTTTTGTAAACAAACTTAGAATAAACTGCAAAGTTTCACTTTCAATTAAGCAATGTTAATCTAATGCTAACATTAGTTTCTTAACATTTTATGTTTAAAAAATTAAGATTTTATGTTTAAAAAATTAAGAATATAAAAGGTCGCTAGGCTACCGTCAGTCATGTGTATGTTGGTTGTATCATTGGCTATGATACAGATGGCTTATGTGTGGATAAACACTTGCATGCCAACCCTCCACATGTCTTTCGTCAATGGTTGTTCTTCAGTCATGACGGTTAGCTAGCTTGAAAAATTGAGTGGCTGGCCAATGGTGTCTGTCTCTTTCCAAACAAGACTTGCACAGATTTTTGAAGGTTGCAATAAGGTCAGGTCACAGATTGTTGAAGGTTGCGATAAGGCCTGGTCGTTGCAATTTTAGAGCTCACTTTTTTAAACATTCATATATCGCTATAAAGCTCGTTTTTTTAACCATGCAATTTGTTTGCTGAACTTAGGCAACTGTGTACAGATAATCAGAAGATGGGTGTTGCAAGGCAAGAATTGACAGCTCAGGTGCAAGCATGGCAAGAGCACAATCTGATATGCAGCAAGTGGGGGCAATGAGGGCAGAGATGGAAAGCATGCATCAGGAGCTACAATGAGCAAGGTAGTAAACTTATTGTAGTTCTTGTAGCTATTTAAATGCTCATCTATAATATTGTGCAACTACTCGTATGCATGTCATACCTATTGTGTACGTGCTGACCAGCTAGAACAGGGTCAGGCCATGGAGAAAAAATTGATTTCAATGGCTCGTGAAGTCCAAAAACTTCGGGCCGAGCTTGCAAATGCTAATAAGAGGGGGCGTGCTGCAACAAACCCTGGTAAAACAGAATGTTGATTTAAGTTCACTTAGTTATTTTGTTAAAAGTTCACTTAGTTCAGAGAAAACCAGTACATGCTAATGTTGCAAATTGAATCGATTGACCAAATTTGCATTATTAATGGGATTCATTTGTCCATATTGTTTCAAATTATGTCGCCTTTATTTGTAAGACTCTTAAATTTTCCATCGGAATGCAGAAAGGCAGGGAGGAGTACGGACAGTTAATCCAGTGGAGCCATATTAATTATGGTGATTGGGCAACATTCAATAAGCTTTCCACACGATCACCTTCAGCGGCAAGACACTGCAACCTGGTTGTGAATTCGACAAGATTTTTGGGAGACCATTCAGTTTAAGAACTCAAAATTTACAGACAATCTTGAAAACCATGACATTCGGTGAAATTATATATTTACAGGTTTTTATCTTTTTTTTTGGCTTTCAGAATTAAAAATTTGATAGCACAACATTATTTTCATAGGCACTCCGAAGCTTCAAGATACATTCTACTTCATAATTTAAGAAAATTGGGCAAAATTTAATGGAATTAATTTATTTATAGTGTAAGCCATAAAAAAAAAAAAAAAACAAACAAACAAACAAACAGATTATTGTCTTATTTTAATGGTACACCCAATTCACTCTATGCATTTGAAACTTAAATGATGCAAAATATGTGTGTTGTTTTGAGCATTTTCAAACTTAAATGACGCAAATGTATGTGGGAATCATTTTAAGCATTTTCAAACTCAAATGATGCAAATGTGTCTCCCTGTGTATGCGGTTTTAAGCATCTAAGAAAAGTCCATACCTTGCAGTAAGTTAGCAGCAGGAATGTTGCCATGAACCTGAAAATAAAAGAAACTTAAATGATGTAAAATATTTGTGTTGTCTTGAGCATTTTGAATCTTAAATGACGCAAATGTAAGTGGGAATCATTTTAAGAATTTTCAAACTCAAATGATGCAAATGTGTCTATGTGTGCGGTTTTAAGCATCTAAGAAAATTCCATACCAAGCCCTTTCTGAGTTGTTTGCAACATTAAGAGAACGAAAACCAGGAACAAAAAAAAGCCATGGGAAAAGGAAATTAAGCCGTGAGTCAGTAGTAACTAAAAATTTAATGTCCAACAAGCTATCACAAACCTGCCTCATGTGACCTGAAATCCCTTCTGAGTTGTTTGCAACATTGAAGCCCTACTTGTTTAAACAACTATATGAACCGCGACTGACAATAGTGGAAAGTATGGTGGAAAATTTAGTTGTTTGGTAATACAGAACAACTAATATTTATTTTTGAAATTACTCATATATTATACATATAGTGTGATCTATGCACAAAAGGATGGCGTGGTACAATACTGAAGTTGCCTTGGAAATGTACAACATATCACATTTGATGTATATTGGTAATTTAAAATTTATATTTGTTGCAAATATTAGTGATAGTGTAAAGACCAGAAAAGAAATATATATTTCTTTATTGGAATGATCAAGTTATATTTTTCTTTTAGTGCACATCCAAAAAAAGATACTTGTAGTGGCATATGGTTTGCATGAGAACGTTAAGAGATGTAGTCAAAGAAAATTGTGCAGTTTTTTGTTTATTATCTATTGACATATTTGTCAATAATAGATTGCCTCATAACACTAGAGTACGTTTTAGGGTCGGAGTGTAGCATTACAAGGATTCGAAAAATATAACCCTTGTGTGCCTCCATGAACATGGGTCTGATTCAGTATGGTGCTATTAAAAAAAATGTTAACTTATATATACATACAACCCGTCATAAAAATATGTGGAGAAAGTCCATGAGTTTGGAAGCTGAAAGCAGATAATGTGGAGGTTGATGAAAGTGTCAACGCACGAGATGATTTCCAAAACCAAGATTGGGTTAAGGGGAATCATTAACTATGTTGAAATGTTACTTTCAACTGTCCCTGTGCAGAGCCGCTTTCCATTTTCTTTCTCTAGGTTTATGTACTCAGAGCCACTTGCTTTAATTGTTTAAAAGCCTGCACACATGACCGCTTTCTATTTTTTGTGAACAGACAGTTTGTTTTTTTTGCAGTGCTTTGTATTTAAAAACAGAGTGGTAAAATAGAAATAGAGCTTTTATTGAAGAACAGAATCATTTTGACTTCATGTGAACGCGGGCATTTTTATTTTAAACCCCAGTGGTCCTCACAGTGTCTTGTTGATGTGGTGAGTTCTGATGCGTTCATCGCAATCGGAATGTTCTCATATGAACCACGGCCCTTTTTTATTATGTTCCGATGGCCCGATTGTTATATCACATCGGAAGCCTTTTTTGTTTATGTCCCGATTGAACAGTGAAAGGAACTAGACCCGATGTGTGTTATAGGCCGGAGTTAAATTTTGTCATCGTGTCCGTTCCTCCATCGGAATCGGAACTTTTTGTAATGGCCCGTTTGTTTTGTTATGCTCCGGACCCGATGATCAAACTAAGGTGGATTTTATATTTGGTTTTCGCGTTACATTTCGTGCCTACATCAGCAAGCCTTTGGCGGACGCGATGAGGAATTATGCACTAGATTGTATAATCCATTGCGTGCACAAAACATTACATCAGCATCCCAAGGTTTGTAACGCGAAATGCGTTCATGCAATTCGGTTGAATCGTCTTTGAAGTCTGGCGGAGTTATGTTTTTTTTTATCGCGCGATGAAAAGGTTTTATGTTAAAGTATTTCTTATTAACGATTCTTTTATGTTTTAAACTTCGCGCGACGGGTATATGTTTCATATATGTTTCTAACATATATTAAAAAATTTGTGTAATGTAAAGCATGGGCCCCCGACAAATTTTAAATAGATGTTGTTTTAAGTTTTTAATATATTTTGTAATGTTTTACGTTATATATGTGGCATATAAAAAGTAAAAAGTCCGAGAGGCTATTAGTGTAATATCATTGTTTGTAAAAGCATACCAGAGTGCGAAATAGAGAAAAATACACAATAGTGTAGTTTTTAGTGAAAAACAGAGTGTGCATTTTTGTAATAAACAGTGTGTAATGTTTTGTGTTTGCACAGCAGTGCGTATTACAACAAAGAGACAGAGATTTTTTTTTACACAACAGTGTTATTTTTCAACAGAGAGATAGAGAGTGAAGTTTTATGCACTGTGCATTGCAGCAGTCACTATTTTGTAAATCCCTCTGTGAGAGGAAGATATTGTAAAGCAGTTTTTTTTTGTTCATGAATAGAAGTATTGTTGTGTGCTGAAACTCTGTCTCCAACAAGAAATTTTTAATTTTTATTTGTGTTAAAGAGGAGAGTTTTATTCTCTCTGTAGTTTGTTCTAGACTTTTCATAAATTCCAACATGGTATCGGAGCTAGTCCAGGCTCTTTGAAGGTGTCAAAGAAGCTGAAGGAATGAGTTCTTATTGCAGCAACTTCTCCAGCAAAGTGAAGACTCAATCAAGAAGAATCCAAGGTATTTATCAAGTCATTTTTATTGTGTTACTGTTGAAGACAGTCAGTTGTTTTAAAAACATAGTCAAGTATTTTGAAGCATAGTTAAGAGTGCAAGAATGGCTGGAGCCAGCACTAGCATGGGTATTAGTAATACTCAGCTCCCACAATTTAATGGGAAAAACTATGACTATTGGGAAATAACCATGAGAGCCCTGTTTTCTTCCCAAGACTTATGGGAACTTGTTGAGGATGGCTTTGAAGAGCCAGAAAATGAAAATGAGTTTGATGATTTAACTCAGGCAGAGAAGGAACTGCTGAAGAGCAATAAGAAGAAGGATTCTAGAGCCCTCTACTTTTTGTATCAAGCAGTGCATGAGAGTGTGTTTCCAAGGATAGCAGCATCCAAGAGATTCAAAGAAGCATGGAAAACTCTCAAGACAACCTATCAAGGCATGGAGAAAGTGAAGACAACAAAACTACAGTTGTTGAGGAGAGACCTTGAGACTCTCTGCATGAAGGAGTTAGATAATATTGACTCATTCTTCACACATGTGATTGGAATGGTAACACAGATAAGGTCTCATGGAGAGACTCTTGAAGAAAAAAGGATTGTGGAGAAAATCTTGAGGAGCCTACCCTTAAGATTTGATGTGATTGTCACCACCATAGAAGAGACTAAGGATCTCACAAACTTTTCAGTGGATGAACTACATGCATCACTGATGACACATGAGAAGAGATAGGGTAGAAATGAAAACTCATCTCTAGAGCATGCCTTTAAGACCCAGATGTCCTTTGGAAGAGGAAGAGGGTAAGGAAGAGGAAACAAGAGAGGAAGAGGAAGAAGACAAAATAGAGTTGGAAGAAACAGTCCAGCAAAAGCTCAAGGAAGGGGTAGCAATCCAAATCAGCATCAAGGCCAAGGCAGCAGCCAGCAAAGTGGTCAGCAACATGCTCAAGGAAAAAGGTATGATAAATCCAATGTCCAATGTCACTATTGTAAAAAATATGGACATTATGCAAATGAATGTAGGAAGAAGCAACATGATATGGGTAATAGAACAAATGCAAATTTTACTAGAGAAAATATCAGCCAAGATAAAAAAAATTTAGCTTGTAATATGGCTGAGGAAAAGAGTGAATATTTATGGTTTCTAGACTCCGGTTGTAGTAACCATATGACAAGAAACATAGCCATGTTTTCTATGTTAGATGAGAATGTGAAATCACAAGTCACATTAGGAACAGATAGTAAAGTTTCTATTATGGGAAAAAGAGATGTAAATGTCTTAACAAGAAAAGGAGAAAATAAATCCATAGCAGATGTTTATTATGTTCCTGGAATGGAATGTAACCTCTTAAGTATTGGACAACTTGTTCAAAATGGGTACAATGTTTTCTTTGAAGATGATGTTTGCACCATCATAGATAAACCACCCAGCAAACAATGTATTGCTGAAGTGAAGATGACAAGGAACAGAATGTTCCCTCTCAGGATGAGAGAAGATTTGAAAAATGAAGAAGAGATAGCAACAGTGACACAAGAGGCTTTCTAAAGCGAACCAAAATATGACAATTGGTTGTGGCACTTGAGATTTGGACATCTCAACTTTGGAGGTCTTAACTTGTTGAACATAAAATAAATGGTAAGAGGTTTGCCATTGATTGAGAAACTAAAAAACCTTTGTGAAGGTTGTATCTTGGGGAAAAAACACAGAGAAAGTTTTCATTCCGGGAAAAGCATAAGGGCAAAGGCACCCTTAGAGATTGTCCACTCAGATTTATGTGGACCGATGCAAACTCCATCACTTGCTAGCAACCATCACATGTTAACATTTATTGATGATTTTACTAGAAAAACTTAGGTTTACTTTTGAAAAACAAAAGTGAAGTGTTTGAAATATTTTGCAATTTCAAAGAATTTGTTGAGAACCAAAGTGGGTTGCATATCACTGATAGAGGAGGTGAGTATATCTCTAAATATTTTCTACGTTTTTGTAGAGAAAATGGGATTCATAAGTAGTTTACAACTAGATATACTCCGCAGCAAAATGGAGTTGCCGAAAAGAAGAATAGAACAATAATGGACATGGTAAGGAGTATGTTAAAGGCAAAGCATTTGCCTAATGATTATTGGGCTGAGGCTGTACATTTTGCAACGTACATCTTGAATAGATGCCCTACAAAAGCAGTTATGAACAAAGTGCCGGAAGAGGCATGGAGTGGCACAAAGCAAGGTGTCACACACATGAAAGTTTTTTGATGTGTGGCTTATGCACACATTCCAGATCAGCTAAGGAAGAAGTTAGATAGAAAGGGGGATAAATTTGTTTTCATTGGATACAGTGAGGAATACAAAGCTTATAGGTTGTACAACCCATCCACCAAGAAGTTTATTGTGAGCAGAGATGTTCAGTTTATTAAAGAGGAAGCTTGGGATGGAAACAAAGAGAAAACAGTGAATGTTAAACACTGTGTATTTCATGATGAAAATGATGATGAGTTGGCTGAAATACATCCCCAAACAGCAGCACCAACACAAGGGCAGCTAGAGACACCCTTGAGGAGAAATGAAAGTGCTTCTCCAAGCACACCACAAGGAGGAAATTCAAGTGCTTCTTCAAGCATTTGTACACCTAATGAAAGAGGTAAGAAGTTCAGAAATTTAAATGACATTTATGAACAAGAGGTAGCAAATGAAGGTATGAACTCTTTTTTTGTTTTATATTGTCATGTTGATGACCCTATCCACTTTGAAGAAGCTATTAAAGATAGGAAATGGATAGAAGCTATGGATGAGGAGATTAATGCCATAGAAAGAAACAAGACATGGGATTTGGTTGAACTCCCAAAAGGTAAAGATGTCATTGGAGTTAAATGGGTCTACAAGACCAAGATTAATGCTGAAGGAACAATAGAAAGACACAAGGCAAGACTTGTTGTCAAAGGGTATAAGCAGAAGCATGGGATAGACTATGAGGAAAATTTCGCACCGGTTGCTAGAATGAAAACCGTGAGAGTAGTGCTATCCATAGCAGCAAAAAACAAGTGGAAATTTTACCAAATGGATGTGAAGTTAGCATTCATAAATGGAGTGTTAATGGAAGAGGTTTACATTGAACAACCTCTAGGCTATGAAAGGAAAGGCCAAGAGCACACAGTGTACAAATTGAAGAAATCTCTTTATGGGCAAAAGCAAACACCAAGAGCGTCGTACAGTAGGATAGATTCCTATCTACTGGAAAATGGATTTGAAAAGTGTGAGGGAGAACCCACCCTTTACATCAAAGAAAAGGATGGTAAAATGTTGATTGTGGTTTTATATGTTAATGATGTTATTTTCACAAGTAATGATGATTACCTTATTGAAAATTTTAAAACAGTCATGAAAGAAGAATTTGAAATGACTGACATGGGTTTGTTGAGATACTTCTTAGGAATAGAAGTAGAACAAGATGAAAATGGGATTTTTATCTCATAGGAAAAATATGTTAATGAAGTGCTGAAAATATTTAATATGTAGGAGAGCAAAGCAGCAATCACTCCCATAGTGATGGGATTAAAACTCAGCAGAGAGGACAACAACAAGGATTTTGATCTTAGTTTGTACAAGATCATAGTTGGCAGCCTCGTGTATTTGACTGCAACTAGGCCCGATATAATGCATGTTGTTAGTTTGATTTCCAGATTCATGGAGAGGCCAAAGGAAGCACATTGGCAGGCAACGAAAAGGATTCTAAGGTATGTTAAAGGTACTAAAAGGTTTGGTACTTTATATACTTCTTCAGAATGTTCAAATTTAATAGGATACACTGACAGTGATTGGGTTGGAAGTGTAGATGATTGGAAAATCACTTCCGATTATGTGTTTTACATGGGTTCAGAAGCCATTTCATGCGCTTCTAAAAAACAGCCTATTGTAGTGTTGTCTACAACAGAGGCAGAATATGTGGCAACTATAGCAGCAGCGTGTCAAGAAATTTGGATGAGGAGGATGCTAAGAATTTTATGCCAAGAGCAGGCAAAAGGAACTATGATTTTTTGTGACAATAGCTCAGCTATTGCGTTATCTAAGAATTATGTGTTTCACAAGAGAACAAAACACATTGACACAAAGTTTCACTACATCAGGGAATTGGTAAACAATGGAGAAATTGTTTTGGAACACTGCAGAACTCAGGAGTAGTTTTCAGACATTCTGACCAAGCCATTGGGGCAGAAGAGATTTGAGTTTTTGAGAAAATGCCTGGGTATGACTGATAACCCAGCAGTTAAAAGTAAGGGGGAGTGTTGAAATGTTACTTTCAACTATCCCTGTGCAGAGCCGCTTTCCATTTTCTTTCTTCAGGTTTATGTACTTAGAGCCACTTGCTGTAATTGTTTAAAATCATGCACATAGGACCGCCTTCTATTTTTTGTGAACAGACAATTTTTTTTTTTTTTTTCAGTACTCTGTATTTCAAAACAGAGTGGTAAAATAGAAACAGAGCTTTTATTAAAGATTAGAATCATTTTGAATCTCATGTGAACGCGGGAGTTTTAATTTTAAACCCCAGTGGTCCCCATAGTGTCTTGATGATGTGGCAAGTTCCGATGCGTTCATCGCAATCGAAACGTTCACATATGAACCACATCCCTTTTTTATTATGTTCCGATGGCCCGATTGTTATATCGCATCAGAAGCTTTTTTTTATGGCTCGATTGAACAGTGAAAGGAACCGGACCCGATGTGTGTTATAGGCCAGAGTTAAATTTGGTCATCGCGTATATTCCTCCATTGGAATTAGAACTTTTTGTAATGGCCTGTTTGTTTTGTTATGCTCCGGACCCAATGATCAAATTAAGGTAGATTTTATATTTGGTTTTCGTGTTACATTTCATGCCTGCATCAGCAAGCCCTTGGCAGACACAATGAGGAATTATGTGCTGGATTGTATAATCCATCGTGTGCACAAAACATTATGTCAGCATCCCAAGGTTTGTAACACGAAATGCGTTCATGCAATTTGGTTGAATCGTCTTTGAAGTCCAGCGGAGTTATGTTTTGTTTTATCACGCAATGCAAAGGTTTTATGTTAAAGTCTTTTTTATTAACGATTGTGTTATGTTTTAAACTTCGTGTGACAGGTATATGTTTTATATATGTTTCAAGCATATATTAAAACATTTGTGTAATGTAAAGCATGGGCCCCCGACAACTTTTAAATAGATGTTGTTTTAAGTTTTTAATATAGTTTGTAATGTTTTATGTTATATGCGCGACATATAAAAAGTAAAAAGCCCGAGAGGCTATTAGTGTAATATCATTGTTTGTAAAAGCACAACAGAGTGCAAAATAGAGAAAAACACACAACAGTGTAGTTTTTAGTGAAAAACAGAGTGTGCATTTTTGTAATAGACAGTGTGTAATGTTTTGTGTTTGCACAGAAGTGCATATTACAACAGAGAGACAAAGAGTTTTTTTTTTTATACCACCGTGTTATTTTTCAACAGAGAGACAGAGAGTGAAGTTTTTTGAACTGTGCATTGCAGCAGTCACTATTTTGTAAATCCCTCTGTGAGAGGAAGATATTGTAACAACAGTTTTTTTTTGTTAATGAATAGAAGTATTGTTGTGTGTTGGAACTCTATCCCCAGCAAGAAATTTTTAATTTTTCTCTGTGTTAAAGAGGAGAGTTTTATTCTCTCTGTAACAGATTGCCTTATAACACTAGAGTACGTTTTAGGGTCAAAGTGTAGCATTACAAGGATTCGAAAAATATAACCCTTGTGTGCCTCCGTGAACATGGGTCTGAGTCAGTATGGTGCTATTAAAAAAAAATGTTAACTTATATATACATACAACCTGTAATAAAAATATGTGGAGAAATTCCATGAGTTTGGAAGCTAAAAGCAGATAATGTGGAGGTTGATGAAAGTGTCCACACACGAGATGATTGCCAAAACCAAGATTGGGTCAAGGGGGATCATTAACTAGCCTGCAAGTTGTGACCCAAAGGTGAGAACAACCATTGGATTATTGTGATATCGGTTGTTATATGTTTCAGTTTTACATCCTTCTATTGAATTTTGGTTGGAACCCGAAGGCAACCCCACTCTCTCATCCAAGTGCATAGTCTAAAAAACCCACGAAATAACCTAGAAATTCTAGTACAATTATGAAAATTTCCTGCAGAATAACAACCATTGGATGGGTGTCATTTCGGTTTTTATATGTTTAAGGTCTACATCCTTCCATTTAATTTCGTGCAAGTTGGAACCTGAAGGAAACTCCACTCTCTCATCCAAGTGCGTATTCTAAAAACCCACAAAATAACCTAGAAATTCTGGTAAGATTATGAAAAATTCCTGCATCATTTTTGAAAATTTGGGTTATAGGTTTCAAACTTCAGGATTTTGGGTGCCTCAAGGGTTTTTTATGGAGCCGAATCCATTTCAACCATAAAAAAAAATGATTCAAACACTCCACCTACCAGATTTTTTGAATTTTTTTTACCAAATTCCAAAAAAAACTATCGTCTAGACTATTTTGTTGCGTCAGTAGACAACTCCCTAATTCAATATTCTTGATAGTTTGCATGATTGGTTGTGGGGATGGTTGGAGGGGTTTCTTACTATTATATCAAATATTTTTTATTATACACTCCATTGAATGTGGGAGGTGTATGATTGGATGTGGGCCCTGTCATGACATGGCATATTAAAATATACTCATACAATCCTGTGGGAGGTGTATGATTGGATGTGGACCCTGTCATGACATGACATATTAAAATATACTCATACAATCCTTTACTAAGGAGTACTTTCGGGCATAGAGGACGAGCTTGTGTTGTTTTAACTATTTTGTTTGATAATATATATAATTTTATAATACGTTGTTAATAATTTTAATTATATTTTTTCACACACACAACATTATAAATAATCTATTTATATACTAAATTTTTATTACATTACTAGTAATTTATATTAATATTACATTTATATCAATTCATATATTAAATTTATTGATTTAATTCCTACACTTATTAGTCATTAAAAGAATTATATATATATCAAGAAAACCATGATAAAATCTCTTGACCAGTTAAGATAAAATAGATGATGATGAGTTGTTAGGAAGAAATTTTGCAGAAAAACAAGAAACCATGATGAGAATGGATAAGGATGGGTTGTGCCCCACTACATGTGTTAATTCATATAAATAGGTTGTCAAAATGTACTAGATATCTGTTTTCATTTATAGTGAATAATTATCATTGGATGAAATGAAAAGGTTTTTTGAACGTAGTTGCCTACCTTATGTCTTACATTTGTCCCTATCATTCATTGGTCAAATATGCAAGAATAACACAACCATATAAATGAATTCATGTCACAACATGAAATCGGATTCGTCCCCCCCACCTCGTGTCAGACAGAATTCTTGAGGGACACGTGTATGATTCATGGCTCAAGTGTGTATTGGCACATGGGATTCACTAGGCATGTGAATCAAACTTGATCATCAAGTGTGGCCCGATTTTGAGACACTTTTCCATTTGAAAAGCATGTCATGTGGCCTTAAAATCCCAATTTGGGCCAATTTCTCCCGCATTCTTGTGTTTTATCTTATTTTGGGTGTGTGGGAGCGACTAGAAAATGGTTTGGGAGTGTTTTAGAGGTGATTCAAGCAACATGTTAGTGCATTTTTATTTTATTTTTTCCATTTTTTCTACAACAGTTTTCCTATCCATTTTGTTTACATGTTTGTGAATTTTTTCTTTATTTTCTTACATCATTCATGGCTCAATCAAGGGAAACAGGAAAGGGGGAAAATAAGGGGAATAATTTCCCCATTGGTGATGCTTCTCATGTTCCAATTTCATCAGGGTCTACAAGCATTCCCTTTGTTGGAAGTGGGGCTGCAACAATAACTTTAAATGTTGAGGGAAGAATAAATTTAGAATGAAAACATGCCCAAGAAAGTAAATATCCATTGTGGAAGTATGTCACAATAGATCAAGGGCCAAGAAGCAAGTTGAAGGGAGGAGGCAATGTTTATTGGACATGAAACTATTGCAACAATCATTTCAAGAGAAATTATTTCCATGTGAAATCTCATTTTTTGGGATTAGAAGGTTGTGGAATTAGAGCATGTGCAAATGTGTTTGTAGCTAAGAGGGAATAAATGGAAAAAAAGGCCAATGCTAGTGTAGAAAGGCTAGTTGTATCATATAAAAAAACAAGAATGAGGATCCCCTTCGATTCTTTAGGAAAAGAAACAAAAAATTTCCATTTGAGAGTTTTGGCGGGGGTGTAGGTCAAGCAACAAAAAGAAAGGCAATGGCACTTGGTCAAATGGACAATATTATTTAGAAAGAGAGACGGGAAGAGATTGATATCACCATTTCCTTATTTTTC
The DNA here is from genome assembly GCA_034641835.2 of Pinus albicaulis. NCBI lineage: Eukaryota > Viridiplantae > Streptophyta > Pinopsida > Pinales > Pinaceae > Pinus > Pinus albicaulis. Next base: position 685,648,632 of record CM076575.1, read on the forward strand.
TATCTAAACTTCATATCCTTTAATGTTGCACACTCACCTTTATTTCTTGAGATGTGTCGAGCTCTAACTCAAAGGGTTCCATCAAGATATGTGCATCCTAGGTCAGATAATATTAAACCACATTTTTTACTAAGGAAAATAAAGAGATGGAGAAAATAATTGAGCCTATTAAATCAACATGGCCAACATCTAGGGTTGGTATTTTTTCTGATGGATGGATAGATTCAGCATGCCACCCTCTCATCAACTTCATGGTGTCTTCCTTGAATGGGCTAATTTTATTGAAATCAGTGGATGCACTTGGACAATAAAAGGATGCACAATATATGGGTGATTTTTTCATTAAATTTATTAAAGATGTAGGTGTTGAATCTTGTGCACAAATTGTTATATACAATGCACCTATTTGAACAGTTTCTGACATGATTGTGGAAGCTAAGTATCCACAATTTTTTGAACACCATGCATTGTCCATTCCCTGAATTTAGCACTTAAAAATATTGTTTTTGATGTGCCTTGGACTGGAAGTGTTATTGAGGATCTAAGAGATATCCAAAAAATTTTACAAAACCATACAAATTCCCTCACAATCTATAAGGAGTACACCCATCTATCATTGTTGAAGATTGCAGATACACAATTTTCCTCTTCATTCATCATGTTGAAGATGTTAAGGGAGGTCAATACTGCTCTTGGGGCCATGGTTATTTCAATTTTTTTGTCTTTTTGGAGAAAGACATATCAAGTAGCCTAAAAAAGAGTCAAGGAGATAGTGTTAGATGATGCTTTGTGGGAGAGTGTAGATATCACTATTAAGACCATGGAACTTATCATTTATTTTGTACGATTTTCATTTACATACCAACCCATACTAGGATAGGTTTATCAGGGATGGGATTCCATGATTGATTCTGTAAGGACCGTTATTTTTTAGAGTGAGTGCCTTGAGTATGAGACATAATCAGTTTCCTTCTTCACCACCATAAATAATATTCTTGTTATCATATGGGACAAGAATTTCACACCTTTGCATTGTTTGGTTCACTCATTGAACTTAAAATATTACAACCATGAGTGGATGAATGGTGGACCTTCCCGCATATTCCCTTCACACATGGATGGTGAAATTTCATAGGGGAGGAAGGATGAATTGAGGCATATATTTCAGGATAAGGCATCCCTTTATGAGGTAGAGGATTCTTTTGCAAATTTTTCCACAAGAACTGGGTGATTTTTTGACTATGATGTGATTAGAGATAGGGGGCTAAGAATCCCTATTCTTGGTGTGAAACACATGGGGAAACAAGCCCTCCTCTACAAAATTTATCCATGAGGCTCCTCTCAGAGGTAAATTCATCCTCTTGTTGTAAGAGGAATTGGAGCACATATAGGAATTTGTATAATGTGAATAAGGGCAGGCTTGAGAAGTCTAGGGTAGAGACAATGGTGCTTGTGCACACCAACTTTGTCTTATTTATAGGCAGAGGGATGAGTGGTTTAAGGGAAAGACAAAGATGTGGGATGTATTTCTTGATGATATGGATTTGGATAATAGTGTTGAGTTTGAATTTCCCAACTTGGATCTTAACAGGCTAGTGCTAGAGCCCGTCACTTTTGATTATGGTGATACTCTTGAGGGGTCATCCTCCACACCAGCAGATGTAGATATTACGTTGGATACAAAAGAGGATGCGGTAGAGGAGAGAAGTGGTGACCATGAAAATGATGTTGATTTTGGTGATGATGATTGATGAGATACCTACTACCTTGTAGTTTTTTTGTGTTTTTTATTTCTATTTTCCATTTACATTGATAGTCAAGAATATTCCTCAAGACTCAGTACCTACTACCTATGAAACACATTTTGATTTTGATGAATTAATGATAAAACTGTAGTTTCTTGTTTTTCTCCTATTGTATCATTGATGAATCTATCACAATTGTATTTGCATGCATAATGTTATGTTGTACAAATTACAAATTTAGTATTTACAATGTAGAATCTAGATCTATGTCTGAATTTGTATCATGAATAAGATTTTGTGTAAAATGAAATCATTGAAATATACATTTAGTATTAATTTTCAATAAATATGTATATATAATGTGTCCTATGTGTCATGTTCCGGGGGTACGTGTGCCCTGTGTTAGAGACTCGAATTTGTGTGTCTTGCGTGTCCACGTGTCAGGTGACTTAACCTACAAGGCTACAAGGGCCATATTTTTCTCGCCCAACAACTCTTCAATTGCTTCAAATAAAAGAAATAATCAGCATGTATTTGTCTCGGGATTCTATTTGCTCCAATCAAAGAAGAACAAATGATAACCTCGGTGTTCTCTTAACAATTTCCCTCATTAGGTTTCTATGATGTAATTGTGTTTCTAGTGAATATGATATCCTAGAAATTATCGAAAGCGTTGAATGTGAAGCTCTGCGAATTCCATATGTATAAAGGACTAAACATTACAACTAATGGAAATTCTAAGTTCTTAGGAGCTTAAGCATGGGGAGTCACAGGACAGTTCAAGTGTAAAATTTACCAGTATTAGAAGATGGTAAAGTGTTGGTGCATTTTTTTTTAAGAATTCACAGGACGAGGAAGTGTGTATGTGTGCAAACCTAGGAGAACCGAGCCTTCCAAATAAAATAAAAATGTATTCTTGTGTCCAATTTAAAAGCCATGAATTGGAAATGAAGCTCATCAATCATGCCACCCTACGAAAACTTGTGTTTAGGTTTGCTACATTGAATGATCCAAGATCTTTTAACTTCAATGATGTATTCAGAATTTCATATAACAGATAATATTAACCAAGTAACTTAAACCACATGAAAATAAGCAGAAAAACATAAGAAAACATGAGATCAAAGACACAATGATTTGATTATGGAGTTCACCCAATGCGGGCTACGTCTCTGGGCCTTGATTAACGGTGGGGAGGCCTTATTTTATTAAGTGGAATCAAAGAAATCAGTTATAAGAAAATTTACAAAAATGACCCTTAAACCTCCAATCCATATGATGGCCTGAAAATGGAGAGATCAAATCGATAAACGAATGTCACCACTAGATTCGTGTCACGAAATCGTGAAAATTTGACTAAAAATTTGTTGAATTATGACACTGGTATCTCTAGCCCTCTAAGGGAATTTTTTTGGCATCTTTTCAGATCACTCACTCATGGTTTTGTTGCCTCCTCCGCTCAAGGTTCCGTGCTCTTCCTCTACTAGCTTGCCTCCCTGTCGAATGAGTTATGAGTAGTTACATACATTTGGGCGGTGTGTTGGACATTGGGTTCAATGCTCCTCGTGTGTTTCACGACATGGACTAACCGCCTCTCGTGGATCCTAACTCTCGCAATTGTAGCGGAGAATAAAGCCTATGGGTTTTGGTCTAACGGTAATCGTGATTCCAACATGGTGGATACTCCAACGTATGACCATTATGCGGATTGGCAAAGGCACTTAAGTTGGTGGGGGAGGTCGGAGGTTCCAACCCCTGCCCGAGCATATAGTTTTTGAGGCCACATTAAATTTAAATTTATGTGGTTGTAGTTTGTTTCACTGGTGGATGGACCGACTATTAATTCGGGCATGTTCGACACTCGCTGGAACATCACCGTAGTGGTTATATGTAAATATTTTATGTTTTAATACGACGATTCCATTTAGGGGTTGGGCAGGTTTGAAGAGGGTGGCCCACCCACCCCATATATATTTTATAGATAACACATATCCGTTGGGTGTGAACGGGGTCTCGTGTCTCCTGCAGGCCCTGACCCAAATTTTATATATATATATAATAATTGTTGGGGGTGGCGTCCCGCCACCCCTAATATATATTTCTTTTTCATTTTTTTTAAACACAATGGTTAAAATTTTTCCACCAAAAAATGAGGGTCACTCAGAAAATTAAGTAGGCGACAAATTCCCCCATTCTAGTGGCTAGACTCTTTGTGCTAGGCCACTGCCAAATTGTTGCCTCGTTAAGTGGGCCACTTAACCAAGTTTGACCAAAACTTTGACCTAGTATAACTTGAGCATACAAACTCGGATTTGAGTGTTGTTCACACCATTGAAATCAGGGAGAAAAGCACTATGATATGGTCCTAGTTTCACTTCCATGTGATAACTTTGATTTTTGAGCTATTTTCAAGGCCACTTGTATTTCTGGATCCTCTCAGATAATTCCTCCCGCCGAGGAGATTTTGGACCACAAAAAGCTTTATTAGTCAATTGGAAAGTGATGGAATTCTCCCTCAATTTATCCTTTTCCATCCATCGAGCCTTGGATGCATTCCTTTGCAACCAATATGAAGATACTCCACGACCCCCCATCGTGAAGTCTTGATCTTCCTGTCGAGAATGATGTCCTCTGGTAGCTTCTCCACGTATTTTGGTGTACAATCATCCACTATAGGAACCTTTCCAAACCCTTTGCTTTCCATCTTCAAAGGAGGCTCATAAAGCTTCAATATTTCAACATTCACCATCGAGTACATTTACATGTATGCTGGTAAATCGAGATGAAATTAATTGTCTCCAATCTTAACTAGTATGGTGAATGGGCCATATCGGATTGGTCACAACTTCTTTCCTTCCCCTTCCATCCTTGCTTTTCTGATGTGGAGCCACATTTTTTCCCCAACCCAGAATTAATGATTAACTCGGTTCTTGTAATTTTGAGCTTTGTATCGAGCTTGAATTTTCTCCAACTGCTCCTGCACCGCCTCGTGAATCATTTGAATCCGCTGAATTAACTTCCATGCTTTGTCCTTGTCATGTTTCCCACTGGAATATTCATCTTTCCCAAAGACCATGTCTAAGGGATCCTTTGGAAAATAACCAAAGCATGTCTCGAAAAGTGAGTTGTGAGTGGATAAATGCACTACTCTATTGTATACATGTTGTACATAAGGAATTTTCGCGTCCCACAACTTGGTATGCTTGCCACAATGGCCTGAGATTAAATGTATCACTGTGAAGTTGAAAACCTCTATTTTTCCATTAACATGCGGATGAAATGTTGTGCTCCTTTTCATCTTGGTGTCCATCATTCTCCATAAACTCGTCCAAAACTCTCTGAGAAAGTGAGAGTCTCGATCAGACACAATGGATGTGGGTAGCCCAAAATGGACCCATACAAATTGGAAGAATAGATGAGAAGTATTCTCCTACTTCTTACAAGGCATTAATACACACATTTTTCTAAATCGATAAAAAATGACATAAAAATAGTCATCAACTCTCCTAGACAAAGGAAAAATGGCTACAAAATCCATTGACACACTTTCCCATGGACGAATTAGAATGGGGAGTGGTGTGTAGAGCCCTAATTCTATTAGCGAGCTTACAAAATGAACACAACACCCTTTACATAAAAATAGTCATCAACTCTCCTAGACAAAGGAAAAATGGCTACAAAATCCATTAACACACTTTCCCAAGGACGAATTGGAATAGGGAGTGGTGTGTAGAGCCCTAATTATATTAGTGAGCTTACAAACTGAACACAACACCCTTTACATATCAATTCACAATATTTTTCATGTGAGGCTAAAAAAAATACCTTTGTAAATGACACAATGTCTTTTCTACACCAAAATTACCTGACACAAGAGAGGTATGTGCCTCTTTGATTACATGTATCCTTTCATTCGTGGGAATAAAAAAATTTCCAAGATGGTACGTCAATTTTCCCTACAAGTGATAATTTCCGACCTAGGATCCATGTGTGAGTTTTAAATAAATCTCCTTCAAATCATCATCATCAACATATCATTCAACAAACTTTCAAAAGATAAAGAATTATTTTTCAAAACTATAGATGCAGAAATAGGAGGGAGAGAAAGCATATATGCCACTTTTTTTCTAGTTCCCTTCTTGTATTTTATTTCCAAGTGAAACTACTGGAGGAATCCCATCCATCTGAAATGAAATGCTTGTTGAACCTTGGTTTATGACCAAAGGTACTGCAAGGGTTGGTGATCTGTGTGAATGATGGTCTCCTTGACGATCAAATAGTGTTTCCACTTCTTCATGCTTTTAACCAAGGCATACAAATCCTTTTCATTTTTGGGATAGTTCACAACATCTTGGAAGAATGTCTCTGAATGGTAACATACATGTTTCATTTTTTGCATCAATACTGCTCCCATGGTGTATCCACTAGCATATGTCTTGATCTCAAAAGGTTGTTGGAGGTTAGGTAAGGAAAAAAATGGTGCGGTGTTGGTATTCTCTTTTAGTGTATCAAAGGCTTTCTGCTGCTTTCCTCCCAAATGAAAGGTTTTCTTCCCACTCGTCAAAGCATGTAAAGGGGATGCAATGACAGATAAGTTGGAAATGAATTTTCTCCAATATTATACTACACCCAAAAATCTACGAACCTATGTGACATTGGTGGGTATAGGCCACTTTACAATCACTTCAATATTGGAAGGATCTATTTTCAGTTGTCCACCACCGACAATGTGGCCCAAGTAAACCAAAGAGGTCTTACCAAATTCACACTTCAAAATTTTTGACATACAATTTTTAAGCTTTTCAAAACATCAAACACTTTCTTAACATGCCACACATGATCATCCCATGTCCTACTGTAAACAAGAATGTCATCAAGATACACAAGTACAAAATCATTAAGAAAATTCCTAAAAATATTATTCATCACCCTCACGAATGTGGTTGGAGCATTGCATATCCGAATGGCATCACCATCCACTCAAAAAACCCTTGTTTCATCTTGAATTTAGTATTCAATACATCTTGTTCTACAATTCTAACCTGATGATAACCACTGTGCAAGTCCATTTTTGTGAAATATACAACATTTTTCAAATTATTTAAAGAATCATCAATGTGAGGGAGAGGGTACTGATTCTTCACCATTATTTTTTGAGTTCCCTATATTCTACGCACATCCTCCATGTGTCATCCTTCTTTGGCACCAACAATATAGGTGAGACGCATTGAGAATAGCTTGCTCTTATGACACCTTGGTTTAGAAATTCCTGTACTTTCTTATTTATATCCTCCATATCAATGGTTGACAACCTATACATACCAATTTTAAGTAAAGGAGCATTCTGCTGCAATTGAATCTCATGTTGGATTTCACGCTTTGGAGGCAACACACTTGGTTCCTGAAAAAGCCCAACACAGTTAGAAACAATTACACAATTCCTTTTTATGAGTGGGATCACAACCTTAGAAAGCATCAGATGTCTTCGCATATTTCTCTCTCACAACCATGAGCATGGACCCTTTGCTAGAATTCACCAACCTCTTCATCTGACCTGCACTTACAAGACTAGCACTGACTTTGGTACGATGAGATATAACAATGTATTCCACCACATCTTTTGTGAGATGATACTTTTTTTCATGGTGAGACAATTTTTTTTTCTTGTTATACAGATATAGACTCTCCAATACAATACCACATATATCCAAGGGTACAACGTCAAGATCAAACTCATCAACTAGTTTGGATGCAATCACAAATCTAGCCTTACACATTTTGGTTACCCATAATTTTTCTTTATCACACACCAAACCAAGAGGGTAAGGTTTCAAATGAGGCTTGGCTTCTAATCCAAATTTCTTAACCAAGGATTATGAAATCAAATTTTCTTGAGAACCTAGATGAAACAAGGTTTCCATTTTAGTATGTTTCATTATGACTCTAATGTGGAACAATTCAATTATCTTTCATTCATTAACAAGAGGCTCATTTGAAGAACTTGTACTTCCATGCGATTTAGAATTTTCATTAGTATGAAGAGAAAGAGTACCTTGTGTGCCCACAACTGTGATCAATATATCATCACCAGAATCGGATCAAAGGTCTTGTTGTGTGACTTCCACCATATTTTTCTTTCCCTTTCCACTAAATATCTTTGGTTTCAACTTCGAATGCAATTTCCAACAATGTTAATAATCATGGCCTTCCTTCTTGAAATGTGTGAAATATGGCTTCACTCCTCCCTCCTTTTTTGTAGCCGCCTTCTTGTCCTTTCCCTTCCCTTTTCCTTTGAACTTGCCATTATGAGGTTTGAAAGATGATTTCTTTGATTAATCCTATTTTTCATTCTTGCCCCTGATTTCAAGATGAATGGCCTTCACACTGGCTACATCAATAGTAGTAATCTCAAATAATAACAAATAATGTGTGATGTAACCATGTAAAGTGCCAATATACTTTGTTACAGTTTTGAGTGAATCAAGTGGAATGCCCCAATTCAATTCTTGTTTTCTAAACTCTTTTGTGAAGATTTGTACATTTTTACCCTTTCCTTGCCTTAAATATTTCCATTCCATTAAAAACTTTTTTCAATAACCCAAAGGATAAAAATGATCTTTTAATGCAGAAGTTAAAAAAATAAAAAAATAAAAATAAAAATAAAAATTGGACCTAGAAGAAAGGAGGTAGTACCCAAGTTTTTTCTATCTTTTTGCAACTTTCTCTTGCACCAAATGAGAGTGGTGCCATTCACCCAAAGGTATGCCAAATTGATATTTTCCTCGTCCTCCTCGATCTGCTAAATATGGAAATAAATATCGATATGTCTAATCTAATTGTTAAGTCTATCTGCATTACATTCTCCATTATATGTGGGAAAATTAAACTTTACATCTAGCTTAAAAAATGGTTTCTTAGATGTGTTTCTATGATGTCTGTTAGAATGATGAGAAGAGGAAGAAGAAGAAGAAATTTCACTAGTGGATGGAGAGGGAGGAGGTTATGCTTCTCCACCTTCATGGTGTACTAATGCATGATCCTCGGGCTCTTTCTTTTCACATGAATATGAAAATAGCTTGTCAAATTTGTCTGCCTCGTTGAAAAATATATTGCGATAATTTCACTCTTCTTCCACTTGGGGATCCTCATCTGCCATGTTCCATCTTTGTGGTGCATGCATCGCTTAGGGATCAAAGGATTTTATTTTCCTTCAACATTTTGGAGCTAGTTCCTAGTTAGCATTCACTCATGTAATTCACATTGAAAATACCTGCTTTGATACCAAACTTGATACAAGATATTTTTACTTCAAGCATGTATTTAGATTTTCATATAATAGAGCATATTAACCAAGTAACTTAAACCATGTGAAAATAAGTGGAAAAACATAAGAAAAAAATATGAGATCAAAGGCACAATGATTAGATTATGGAGTTCACCCAATGTGGGCTACGTCTCCAGGCCCTGCTCAACAGTAGGGAGGAATTCTTTTATTAAGTGGCATTAAATAAATCAATTACAAGAAACTTTAGAAAAATGAACCTTATACCTCCATTCTGAATGATGGCCTGAAAATGGAGAAATCAGCTGGAGAATTGAATGTCAACATTGGATTTGTGTCATGAAATCATGCAAAATCAACTAAAAATTTGTTGAATTATGACATTGGCACCTCTGGCCCTCTAAGGGAATATTTTTGGCATCTTTGTAAATCCCTCGCTCATGGTTTCATTGCCTCCATTGCTCAGGGTTTTGCACCCATCCTCTATTGGCCTTCCTCCTGACCAAATGAGTTATGACTATTTAAGTAAATTTTGGAGGTGGATACTCCAATTTATGACCATTGGCTAGATTGGAAAAGGTGCTTAATTTGGTGGGGGAGGTCTGAGCTTCCAACCCCCACATGAGAATATAGTTTTTGGCGCCAAATTAAATTTAAATTGATGTGGTTAGAGTTTTTTCTGTCGACAGACAGACTGTATTTTAAGCCGGGCGGGTTCGACACTCGCCGAAACATCACCATGGCGGTTATATTTAAACATGGCACAGTTTAATACGAGAGTTCTGTTTGGGGGTTGGTCAGGTCCACCGAGGCTCAACCGCCTACCCCATATAAATTTTATACATAAAACATATATGTTGGGTGCAGGTGGGGTCTTGGGTCTCCCGTGGGCCCCGACCCAAATTGTTTAATATATATACAATAATTATTATGGGTGGCACGGGTGGCACCCCGCCACCGCTAATATATATTTTTTCATTTTTTTTAACACTATTGTTAAATTTTTCCACCAAAAAATAAGGGTCATTGGGAAAATTAAGTAGGTGAAATTTTTTCCCATTTCGGTGGCCAGATTCCGTGCACTGGGTCACTGCCAAATTACTACCTTGTTAAGCCTACCACTTGGCCAAGTTTGACAATAAATTTGACCAACTATAACTTGAGCATATGAACTCGGATTTGAGGGTCGTTTTAATAGTTGGAATCAGGGCATCGAGCACTCTGATATGGTCCTAGTTTCACTTCCATATGATGACTTTTATTTTGAGATATTTTCAAGGCCACTTGTATTTCTGGATCTTACTGGATCATTGAAGTTTTAGTTTCTACCAAGATATGTTGTATCTAGATCAAATTCTACACCAGTTCACCTTGAAAGAGTGAAACTTCACATGGGTGACTTGATTTCTGCCAATGATATGTACTCATAATTATGGCCTTTCACTAATAATATTGTTGTTGATTTTGGACTGGACATAAAAAAAGTTAGCATATATCTAAACAAATGCAACATCGACTACAAGATGGATATTTTCATTTAGAGATATTTGTTACATCCATAACCACAAATAAGCAAATGGGAATGGGATACTTTTTCTCTAGTTGGTGAGTCCTTAGAAGATCAATTACAAGGAGGAATCATGATCAAGTTTGATAATAATAATTCTCTTCTTTACTTCAGAGACACAAATGATAATCAGTGGCTTTGAACCACATATTTCACACTATATTTTAGTATAGGGAAATATTCATCAATGTGTTTGTATTTCCATATGGAACAATAATTTCTCAGATCAAATAAAAGTTCACTCACTACAAATAAATTGAAGAGAGACTTGTAATGAAATATGTTACTTCGTTTTCTTCTTCCACTTTTAAATTGGTTCCAATTATAAATCATCCTAAAGGTATGGATTTTCCTTTTGATATATTGTTCAAGGTAAATTCACTTGTTCAGCTTGGCATTCTTGATGTGTCAATCCCCAGTAAGGATTTCTTCAGTTTGCTACAACCAGTGAAGGGGAGACCTCTTAAATCAGCTTTAGAAAAACTAGGTAATTTTGGAAACGCTAATTATGATCTAGTAAAATGACTTATGAAAGAATTCAATAAAAAAATATCAAAAAGGTATCATGATTTAGCATATTTTTTGCTAGATTGTGGCCTGATGTATGTCCACTGCAAAAACCTCCATTCAAAGTGTATTTCTTTGGACCTGACGTCAATGCTTCTATTTGTGTCACATGATAGTATCATGTAGAGTACATTGATGACTTTCTCCATGTTACTTTTTTTTATGAAATTTGGAAGAAAATTTATTCCACTGATTTATCTCAGGGAATGTATAATGGTCTTGAAATATGTATAAAATTATACAAAATAATTCTCCCATTTTTGAATGAAAACATTGTGACAGGGGATAAAAAGCTAGAATTTCTTTCTTTCTCAATGAGTAAGCTACAAGAAATCTTTGTCTCACTGTTTTCTTCAAATGACAAAGTTACTAAGAACAACATATGTAAATGGATGGGTAATTTTTTTTCTATTAGAAATTTTGCAAAGTGTGCAACAAGAATGGAGCAATATTTTACGGTTTGATAGAAACATTGCATATTATGAGGACTAAGTGCAAAATATTATACACATGTAAACTTACACTGATGATAAATAATATACATTTTCAGATGGAATTGGGAAAATATATATTTCCCTAAATAAACGGGTGGTTTCTAAGTGTAGATGTGAAATCAGACGCTCCACATATCAGATAAAATATGGTGGTTTCAAAGGCATCCTCAAATAAAATCTCTTTATGGCCAAGAATGAAGAAATATGTCTCAAAAAATACTAACCTCTATGTTCTTTCTTGGTCTAAATTTTGACCTTGTTTCCTGAATCACCAAATTATCACTCTAATGTCTACTCTCGGAATTAAGGATAGGAAATTTGAGAAGATATAGGAGGACATAGTTAAAAAAAACTAGAAAACATCTTGACCAACAAAGAGATGGCCCTTGAATTCCTTCAACTTATTACTGATAAGTATGTTTTTTTGTGGCTACTAGCCAAATTCAGAGCCATTTTTGTCAATGATACTTCATGCATTTTGTTAGGGATCTGTAATTTATTAGCAAGATTGGCAGAGTCCAATTATAGAAACAACATCGTTTCAACCACTTTTGGATTCTAGGATCTAGCCCTCCTGAATCCGGAGAGGGATCTCTCCAATATGTATAAAGATGGATTTGTCTTTGAAGTTTGAGGTTATGATATTAGGCTAGTTATGAAGGCCAAGGGTTTGTTTGTTTTTTGGATGGTTGAGCATGATTACTGTTCAAAGCAGAAAGTTCTGAGTGCAAAAAGTTCCAAAGGTGAGAAGTTGCAGGCAATCAGAGTAAGCTTCGGTCAACAAGGTAGAAAATTGCAGGTTTTAGTCCATTGGGCTATGGAGTCATAATAGGGTTTAATTGGAACAACAAGAGGAAAGAGTGGTCTATGGGGAAATTCATCTATGTCTAAGGATCTCTTGAGGATTTATTTATGGAATGGAATGATACAATAAGAAGGAGGAATAAACAGATGCAGAAACAAGAGCAGCCCAAGATCTGGTAAGTGCTTTGAAACTAGCCAGCCTATGACATGTACTCAAGAAAAACATAAAATTAAACTAGGATCTGGTAAGTACTTTGAAACTAGCCAGCCTTTGATACACTTTCAATAGAAAACATCTTAAAACAGAGGGAAACTTGAAGGCAACTTTTGGATTAGAAACCAGCGGGCCGGGCTCACCACAAATCCTCTCCTAGATTTGATTTACTTGGTTACTTTCAAGGCAATCACAAAGATAACACAGAATGGCCTAAGTTCTGGTAAGTACTTTGAAACTAGCTAGCTTTTGACACATTCAAAGGGAAACAATCAGATAGTCTGTGGGATCATACTGGGACCAGGGCTCACCATATCTTCCTCATTTCATCTTCACAAAACATATACTGAAATTAACATCTAAGAATAACATTCAGCTAAGACAATAAGACGAGGGAACGCCAGCATTCCTATGCTTAAACTGAATTAAATCATTCCTAAATAACACGGATAGAAGAAAACATTCAGACAAAGATTTTCAGTCAGATAAGGTTACTGATAAATAGTAGGTCCTAACTCTATGCATTATGTTCTTTATAAGAGAATGTGAAACACAGATGGAAACAGAAATAAAATAACAAGTTACAACGAGAAAAACATCACCATCAACATAGACCAGGATCCCATAAATTAGCTTGTATTGATGCTCCAAACCAGTTACAGCTTTTAAGTCCAGTGCTTTAATTTAGCAACCATCTACACATCTCAGCCTAACCTATCTATCACCAGAAGAGCTCCAAGAGCCAGTGAATACTATGTACAATCAGAAGTTTTTTCTCAAATGTATATCAAAGTTCTACAACCAACCCCTCACTCATCTTCAAAAGAAGTATATATAGAAGAATGAGGAGGTGAGAACTGATAAAAGATCTCAATTACAATTAATACAGAGTTAATGTCTTCTTGGCCCTTGGGGGCTCAATGAATAAATTGTACAAGCGTTTCACCGTATTAATTGATTTACATAAATATTAAGCTCAGTGGGAGCTTTTGTTGACCTTTGAGGCTCTTTGTAATGTTGAAGTAACCCTGCTGATATTTTGTCATTAAGTTTCCTTGCAGAAGTAACTTTCCAGCTGTGCTGAGGCGAAAATCTTCATTCGATCAATAACTTCAGCCTCTGATTGAGTACTTTGAGGAATAGGTGGCATTGTGGTAGCTGAGGATTCAATTTGCCTTAGATTGTGGCAGTGGAGGCATTCCTGCTTGACAAAACACTTTAGGTTTTCTGCAAACTGTGTTTTATTTGGGGTTTAGGCTTTTGATAAGCATATTAGACGTAATCCCCACAAATCTATCCCTTAATCCTCTGTTATGATACATTTAGGTCTTCAGCACTGATACCCTTTATCTGTGTTAAATCCATGGTTTTCTCGCTGGTATGCAGGGCTGCGCAGGGTTCATAAAGGATTCGTGCCTAAGGAAACACTGAGGAAACTTGAGTTTCTACCATGTGAATGATTTCCTTTGAAGAATCGAAGATGGGAGGGTCGTCACCCTCTACCTCTGAATCTTCTTCGAAAATGGCGAGAAAAATGATAAAACCCTGCAAAATACGAAAACAATTAAGAAATCCTTCTTTTATAGGTTGACTGCATCAGAGGGCATGTGGAAGGAGCGGGGCCGTTGGATGGCATCATCAAACAGTCGGGATTAATCGGGGAGATCATATAATGGGCGGAAGAAAATTAGATCAGGGTCGTTGATCGCGCAGAGATCGACAGTCGAGAGCGAATGGGAAGTCAAAAATAGAGAGTCGTTGACTAGGCAATCGAATCAGGGAGACGAAATATGAACCGTCGATCTGCAGATCAGATCGACGACGGAAAATGGTTTAATCCTCACGCCGGGACCACATTAAGTAGTGGGAATATTTATTAATTGTTGGGCATCTTTGGCGAGCGATCACCATTGGATGGCCCGCCCCAGATCAGATGGCCCACAACGATATCGCTGGGCGTCCAGGTCCGAACGTTAACGCGCAATGGACGATGGATGGACGGCGGTTTTCAAATAATACACGGGACATGTGGCGGCAGGTGTATGGAATCGCTGGCCATCAGGGGAAAATAGCCTTTTTCCCGAAGGCGGTGCGATGGATACTGCCAGTTTTGGGAAAACGGCGCACGGCTGGGGGGTCCACAGGGATGGGGCACTCCGCACCGTCGAATCTGTGGATCAGATCGACGGTGTAGGTTGCTCCAAAAATTCCACGGGCAGAAAATTTAATAAAATGATATTTCGATGGTTTAAATCAATATTCAAAGGTTTTTAATATTTTCGGCGGAAAATTTGTTAAAACGGATAAGCGCTCGACTGGCGCCAGGGCGCATGGACAAAAAGGGTTAAGGACCTGGCCGAAAAGGGCTTAAGTCCAATACATAGAAAATATGCATTTTTATTGATTTTTCAACATTTTCAAAGGGTTTCAAGGGTTTCGGTATAGTTAAAAAATGGGTTTTCAACTATGGGAAAGTGATTTTCATAAATGGAAGAAGAGGATTTATGAAAACAAGGGAGTTTTCATGGAGAAAAAGGGGAGAAAATGAAGGTTTGAGAAGGGGGAAAAATGAAGGTCTTGCAGCAGTCTTTCATTTGGAATCAGCAGAACCTCGGAATCTTTTAGGAAGTAAATATCAGTGCAGATTTGGGCAAAGGCAGGAGGCCTTCAAGAGTCTTCAAGAGCCAACAGTTTTTTGTCATAGAAAATTGTTCCTTGAAGTCTCAAAATAGATTTAGCCACCTTTTGGTATAATCAAATTTTACAAGTGGGTAACAGTGGCTCCACTTGGGGATGGTGCCTTCTTGAAGGCATCAAGAACTTTTAGACCTACATTCTCTGGAAGGCTGATCAGTTGCCTAATCCATTGGGCTGGGATGAGTTTCTCGGAAAATGTATTAACAGTCATAAAAGCAATGGATCTTCATCAATACAACTCCCTACCTACCCAATCCTACTGATCTAACATTTTTTCTTCAATAGAGTGCACTTGGATTGGCAAACTCTTTTCACAACATTTTATTCTTTTGAAAGCAGGAAATATACTCTGTTTCTACTCCTTATTTCTCCCTGAACTCAGATTTAACAGTTGAGTTCAGATGCTTCTCTACCTATTCTACTATCTGTTGGGATTAAACTGTCCAACAAATTTTCATTCTCTAAATTCTACAACAGAAATTGAAAAAGAACTCAAGTCAGGATTGAACAGTCTAACTTGATGCTGA
This sequence comes from Pinus albicaulis, assembly GCA_034641835.2. Taxonomy (NCBI): domain Eukaryota; kingdom Viridiplantae; phylum Streptophyta; class Pinopsida; order Pinales; family Pinaceae; genus Pinus; species Pinus albicaulis. The sequence continues at coordinate 685,664,529 of CM076575.1, forward strand.
TCTATGGCATAAAAGACAAGTTGCACATAGACATTTATTTCACAAAAAATTAAATCCAAAATGGAAGGCTTAAGATCTGAAAATTGAAAACATTTCCTTCCTCTTTTCACAGCTCTGTTTTGACTCTTATTGAGTTGTCTTTCCTTTTCTTTTGGTTCAAATTTTGAGCTGATTAGAACCAGATTTTACATCTTTTTGACTCAGACAATAAAACATATTTGATTCATCTCTCTTTGAAACCTTAGGTTCAGACTTTGAACATGTTTGAACCTTTCATTTCTATCCTAAACTATCTACTGATAAGCCAAGATTAAACAGTTTGGAAAATCAAATTCACTACCTTATTAGCAGAAAATTTAAAGCCAATTAGTCAAGATTAAACAGTTTGACTAACTAGAAGTGTGTTCTTCAGGAGTGGCATTTGATCTTGCACACTTTCAGATTTATCTCTCTTTTTTGGTATGGGGCTATACCTTGCTTGTTTTCAAAATCTGCCCTCTTTTCTTTCTTCTCATTGTTTTCGTATTTTTTTTTTTTACAACGTTGAATGCAATGGTGGATGAAATATTTATAATGGGAAAATTTAAAAAGGCTTCAAAACATAACATGGATCAAGAGAAGTAATGCTTAAGCATCATGCCATTGACAGGACCCCCAAACAATTCTACTCCATTCAACTCTTGTAGGAAGAATGCATTGTTACCAGCAGCTGAATGAATAGAGTAAGGGCCAAGACATAGGTTGTCAAATTTTCCATGCTTGCCCTTCTCTTCCCTTCTTGAGTCCCACTTTAAAAATTTGTCCCCAGCTTTGAAGTTGCTGGCCTTTGTGCTTCTGTCAAAAACTTTTTAATGTTGTCTTGCTTTAGCAATGCTTTGTTATACACTTCCTCTCTAGTTTGCTGAAGATGAATGGTCTGATTTATTCTTCTGATCATGTCATTATCTTCAGTCTGCAACTCTTGAATTAACTTTATCACTAGTATACCAAGGTTGTTTGGAAAAATTGCATCATTACCATACACAAGCTGAAAAGGTGACATACCAATGGATTTCTTCAAAATCAATCTGTCAGCCCAAAGTGCATGAATCAGCTTTGTGTGCCAAGACTTCTTGTTTTCCTCCAATAGTTTCTTGATTATATTCACTAAAATTTTGTTTTAGGATTCCACAAGTCCATTACCTTGAGGGTAATAGGCCATGGAATGCCCCAATCTTATCTGATATATGTGACAAAACTCAACCATATTCTTTGATCCAAATGATGCTGCATTATTAGTGATGATCTTGGTAGGACAGCCAAATCTGGAGAGAATATTAGTCTCCATAAATTTTATGATAACTGAATCATTGGCCTGCCTAAAAGGAATGGCTTCTATCCACTTAGTGAAATAGTCTGTGGCAGTGAAAATCCATCTGTGCTGGGCAGAAGACGGGGGGTGGATTTCTCCTATAAAGTCAAGTCCCCACTGTTGAAAAGGGGCTTCAACAGTGATTGGATGCAGAGGGAGGGGTAGCAGTTTTCTTTTACCTTCAAAAAGTTGACACTTATGACAGGCTATGATCATCTTGTGCACATCATGGAAAAGAGTAGGCCAATAGAAACCAGCCCTCAAAATTTTGTTGGCTGTTGTCTTCCAGTACAAATGACCTCCACACTCCCCTTCATGGAACTAGTACTTAACCTTATCTGCATCAAACTCAGGAAAACATTTAAGCAATAGACCGCTTGCATTTTTCCAATACAGACATTTATCTATAAAGCAATAGTTTACAACTTTCAATTTGAGGAACCTTGCCTTTTTTTTTGTCAAACCAGGAGGTGTATTCAAATTAAGCAAAACATAAATAATATCAGCATACCAAGAGGAATTCATAAAATGGTTTTCAACAATGGGTGTTGAAATTTCCTCTTGATCATCTAAAGCATTAATCATATGAATATCAAGAACTTCACAATTTGATTCAGCCATTAATCTAGCTAGATCCTGGCCTTTGATGAGCTTAGTGGGTTTTATCTCTAAATCATATTCAAGAATAACAGCAATCCACCTACCTCTCTTACCATTTGGGTCCTGTGTTAGAATGTATTTGACAACTGAATTTGGGACAAAGGAAATAATATGTGAATGAAGGATGTATACTCTGAAGTCTTTCAATGCTTTAACCAAAGCAAAGGCTTGCTTCTCCATAATGTTGTACTTCAAAGGGGCATCCCTCAATGCCTTGCTAAATAATGCAATAGGCTGCTCTTTTCCTTGTGGGTTTTTTCTGTAAAAGGACATCAGCAATGGTATGTTCTGATGCAAATGAGAAAATATAAAAATATTTTGAAAAATCAAGACTTATCAGCACCAGTGTTTTGGTTAACGTTTGTTTCACTAGTTCAAAGGATTGCTTTGCTTCCAAGGTCCATTTTACCCCTTTCTCCTTTTTCAGCATGTTTGTGATATTCCTAAGGAGCTCAGCTAAATTAGGGATGAAACTTCTCAAAAAATTGATCTTCCCAATGAAAGATTGCAACTCCTTGATGTTTCAAGGATGAGAGATTTGCAATATGGCCTCAATCCTTTTTGGATCTATCTTTATACCCTCTTCTGAAATAATGTGTCCAAGAAGATTACCTTCTTGGAGACCGAATAGTGTCTTCTTAGGGTTTAAAGATATTCAAAACCTTCTGCACTTCTCGAAAACTTTTCTCAAATGTTCTAAGTGTTCTTCATCTATTTTTGAAAACACAGTGACATCATCAAGATAGATAATGATGAAGAAGCCCAATTCTTTCGAGAATGCTATGTCCATGGCTCTTTGGAAATTTTCTCCAGCATTCATTAGACCAAAGGGTGTTTTTACATACATGAAAGTGCCCCATGGTATAGTAAAGGTTGTCTTTAATTCATCAGCAGGGTAAACCAAGATCTGATTGTACCCTTAATAGCCATCCAGCAAAGAAATTCTTCTAGACCCTACCACCCTTTGTAAAATATGGTCCATCTTGGGTAAAGGGTAGTTGTCTTTTAATGAAGCTTTGTTTAAATCTCTAAAGTCTATACAAAGCCTGATTTCTACAGTTTTCTTCCTAACAGACACCAGATTAGATACCCATTCAGAATATCTAATAGGGACAATAATACCAACTTCATACATCTTTTTAATCTCCTTTTCAACCAAAGGCAACTGAACAGGGTTTATTCTGCGCAGTTTCTATTTGAATGGTTTTTGGTTTTCTTTAAGGGGAATTTTGTGTTGTATTATTTTAGTGTCATAGGATTTAAGATCTTCGTAACTCCATGCAAAAACATCAGAAAACTCTTTAAACAACTCAATTTATTTGAGTTTAATGTGAGCTGGTAAGGTTTTAGATAGTTTAATCATTTTTGGTTTTTCCTCACTGCCTATATTGCACTCCTCCACTTCAGTCTCTACAGGTTCCAGTTTTGGTTTTTTGGCCACATCGTCAAAATAAAACAGCTCTTCTAAAGGTGCCAGACCTCTAGGCAAACTTTCATCTTTAGCATGGAGAGTTTCCAACTCCTCTGTTTCGTTTGTAAGTTTGCTAGACAACAGGTTAATATTGACAGGCTCAGGAGATAGTTCTTCTTCACCAAGAAATTTTTCTTCACTGCAGTCTATTTCATAGTCTGAGTCCGAACTGTTTAGTTCGAATTCATTTCTAAATTGCATGAAGTCTTCTATTTTTTTTTCATTTTCAAACACCTGCCAATACTTCTTATTATCAGGCACTGCTAGTCTAAACTTTATCTCAGTTGTACAGTCTTTGGTTTCAAACGGTGCTAAGCATGTCCTAGCTGCAAAGGCTAAATTGTGGGCTGCAATGTTTCTTTTCCTTGGGGCAAAAATTACTTTGGACTCCTCAAATGTTTTCAAAAGGTCCACGACATCATTCCGATAGGCTCTAAGTCTGGGATGATTTGCGTTATACTCCCCATTGACTTGCCTAATGATTAACTCTGAATCCCCATGCACATTTATTCTTCTGGCTCCTAACTTTTTCAAAAGATGTAAGCCTAAGAGCAGGGATTCATATTCTGCTATGTTATTGGAACACTAAAAGTTTAATTTGCATGAAATGCATTCTGTGTGGTTGTTTTCAGTGTTAGTAATCCAGACACCTGCACCAGCATTAGTTCTAGTGCATGACCCATCAAAATACATACTCCAAAGAGGACTGTTCTTGGTTTCATCTTGTTTACTGTCCTCTTCAACTGATGTGCTTTCTGATTGTTGTGGGATATCAGCACTTGGTAGCAAATGTTTTGATTCCCCTTGATTTTCAGTTATTTGAGGGATACCTTCTTGACTCTCAATGTTTAGAAGCAAGGGACGCATGACTTGTAGTTCAAGACCCACATTTGGTTTACCGTTGTTTAAAGGTTCAAAAAACTTTTTTGACAGTTCATTGGTATTTACCTCCTCCTCTCTATCGACCATTAATTCTGTTAAAGTGACTTTTTCACTAAGTGTTTCATCATTAAACATGATAAAATAATCGAGGCCTATATTGACAGAATAGATAGGAGAGTTTTGTGGTCTATCTTGGCTTGTGACAATGTATTGCATATGGGACTCCCTGTACAGTCTTCTAGTTTGATTGAAAACAGGGATAGTCGGATAGGGCATGTCCATTTGCATAGTCCCCTGTAACTTAGCCCCCCAATACCTTGAGAGTAACATTCCATACTTTGGGGGTACATTAGCCACAACAATATCCATGACTAAGCATTTGGCTGGAATTTTGGCTAAGTTAACACAGAGGTCCTTGATCAATCCTAAACATTTTACTCTGCTAGAGTCAAAAGAGTAAAGGTCTTTATAAGGTCTGGTGATATCTAGACCCAGGCTCTCCATTACAGCTTTAGGCATTAGATTATGAGAAGCCCCTGAGTCATGCATGGAGTTGTGCAAAATCTTGTCATGAATGTTAAAACTCACATAAAAGGGAGGAACAGGTCCCTCTTGATATTTTCCTTCAATCTTTGGACCAAAAATAAGCTCTGGTTGGTCATCGTTAAGATTGACTGTGTCATTGTTGTCTTCTAAATTTAAAGCCTTCAAAATTTGGGTCCTATATACATGTTGGGCAGCTAACTCAGTGAGAGGAATAGAAAATTTGATCTTTGAGATTTCCTGCTCTAGGCTGAAAGGAATTTGACTCTTTACAGTGTTGGTTTCAGCCTTATTAGTTGTCACTCTATCAGCAATGTCAGCTTACTGATTTGTTTTATTTGCATTTGATAAAAAAAATTTAACATGAGTACTAGCTGATGTGTTAGTACTACTAATGTCTGCACTCTGTCTTTCATTGTCTTGAGTGCTTTTTCCTTTACCTTTATTAGAATTTTTAGCCATTGTTTTATCCTTTTGTTTAACCATTTTAGGCTTGGTTGCAGTGTTGTTTTGTGAGGATTTTTCAGAGGTCTTGTTGTTGGGGGTTTGTTGACTAGAATTATTTCTAAGGTCATATTCACTTCGAGTTCCGTGATGGCATTTTCCATGTCTTGACAACAATTTTCATTATCATCTCTTTTGTCATATGGTGTGTAAAGACCTTGTTTTTTATCATAATGAACTTCGAAGCCATCATCATCTACCCCAAATAGGTTAATATCATCTTCCTCTGTTATTTGATCTTCTTCCTCAACCTCACTCACATAATTTTGATGAAAGGGAGGAGTGATCTGTTGATCATCTTCCCTAGGTATGTTTGTAGGTTGGTTCCTTCTAACATTCTGATTCTGGTTTTGGTTTCTGTTTTGAGGAGCACTTTGGTTTTGGCTTGCTTGTGCTCTCTTGATTATGCTCATCTCTTTCATCATTCTTTCCATCTTTGAGCTTGAAGTAGATGGTGTGGATTCCTCTCTAAAAGATACTCTCTTTTCATCTTTCATCCTTGCTCTCTTCTCCATTAAGTTGATTTCCACAGAAAGAGCACCTCTTTGCATATCTTCAAGAGTTGCAAAATCTCTTTCTCTTAGCGAATAGGTCATGTCAGAGTCAAACCCTTTAGGAAACTTGTTTAAAGCTGAGCCTTGTGGAGGTTTTAGCTCTGGGGAAAGTGCATTATACACACTATTGAATCTAGTGCAATAAGCTTGGACACTTTCCCCAGGGTTTCTATGAAGGTTCTTGTAATCAGGAAGGACTTGGAGAGGATTCTTTTTAACTTCCCATTTGTTTAAGAATGTTTGATGAAAACCTTGGAGATAATTTATACTATGGGGGGCTAAGCCTTTAAACCATTTTCTTACTTCTCCCCCCAGGCTTTGGGCAAATAATCTAAGTTTGACAGAGTCATCATCAATTTCATTTCTGTCAAAATAGTCATCCATCTTATCCACATGTTGTGATGCAGTTGTAGTATTGTTAGCATCATATAATGGAATTTTGGACTGATAGTCCTATGGAAGATTGACTAACGATGCAGGAAGGACTAAGGGAGCATACCATGCAGCCATGGCAGGAGGTGGAGGTGGATTTACAAGGGGTGGATTAACAAAAGGGAAAGTGGGTTGGAGTGGAGTGGTTTGGACAGTGGATGTTGAATGAAGGGATGTGGATGGAACAATGGTATATTGCTGAGCTGATCTTGGATGAGAGACACCTAAGTTGTGAAGGAAATGCAAATCAGGAGGTGTTGTTTCTCTACTACCAAGATGTTCACTAGTTTTAGGAGAAGAAAGTGAAGACTCAGAATCTAGCTGGGTTATATCATCAAATGACCTAGTTCTAAATGGATTTACTAAGTCAGCTTGTGATTGTTGTAGAGCTGAGAGATGTTCAGGAACTGATTTAGCTCTCAAGGGTGATCTGAAAATAGTGGATAATTTAATCCTAGAAGAGTTCCTTAGGATAGTTTCTGGGTTATCAACTATCTCAGGTGGATTAGGGTCAGGATAGGCTCTAGTGTGAATCTTTCTAGGAGCCACTATGCTGTGTTTTTCAGACCCAAATACACCAGGAAAGTTCAACCAAATATGACAGTCTTTGAATGGTTAACTAATCTTTTTTATAAAAATTTCAATCCTACAGTCCTCAAACTGAGTTTGAATGATTTTATGATGATCAGGGTTCTTCCCAGTGGAGTCTTAAGGTCTGTTTGGGATTTTGGAGTCACCAAGTGGAAGTTTTTAGCTCTTTTCAGAGGTAAAAGGTTTTAAGGTCCACCACCATGTTTGTGAAATATCCCTTTTCAAGGATATCCCAGAACACAAAAAACTCTAACCAGAGATTGACTGGGAGGGAATTTACGCGATATTTCACCTCTAAAATAGGATGAGATCCGGAAGCTACCTGGCCCTTTCCAGACTCTGTCTGAGAGTATGAGGGTAAAACACCACTAAAGGTAAGTGTCAATGTAAGAGTAAGTGTTTTACTACCAATCTGAAATATTTTTTGTTTTTTCTAAGTTATTTTTCAGTTGTGTGGTTTCTAAGAATATGCTAACTTTGTTTCAAAACTTAGCTATGGTTATGAGACAAAGACAGTCTACTCTTATGGCTAAGCCAGCTAATTTTTCAAGGTTTGATAAATTCTTAAGAGAATCCTAGGGTTTACCTAGATTGTCACTGATTCAAACAAGTTTCATCGTGATTACCATTTCTTTGTAGTGCTTGAAAAGGCTGCTTTTAACTCTCAAATTTTTCTTGAAATGAGGGTTCTATGAGGTCTTAAAAGGTATCAATAACACCCAGTCCCTAGCGGAGTCTCCAGAAATGTTAGTTGATGGTGGCTCAGCTGGCTATTATAGCAAATGTTCTTGAAATTATTTTGGGTTCGTTCCCCAGCGGAGTCGCCATAAATGTTAGAGATCTGTAATTTATTAGCAAGATTGACAAAGTCCAATTACAGAAACAACATCATTTCAACCACTTTGGTATTCTAGGATCTAGCCCTCTTGAATCCGAAGAGGGATCTCTCCAATATGTATAAAGATGGATTTGTCTTTGAAGTTTGAGGTTATGATATTAGGCTAGTTATGAAGGCCAAGGGTTTGTTTGTTTTTTGGATGGTTGAGCATGATTACTGTTCAAAGAGAAAAGTTCTGAGTGCAAAAATTTCCAAAGGTGAGAAGTTGCAGGCAATCAGAGTAAGCTTCGGTCAACAAGGTAGAAAATTGCAAGTTTTAGTCCATTGGGCTATGGGGTCATAATAGGGTTTAATTGGAACAACAAGAGGCAAGAATGGTCTATGGGGAAAGTCATCTATGTCTAAGGGTCTCTTGCGGATTGATTTATGGAATGGAATGATACAATAAGAAGGAGGAATAAACAGATGCAGAAACAAGAGAAGCCCAGGATCTAGTAAGTGCTTTGAAACTAGCCAGCCTATGACATGAACTCAAGAAAAACATAAAAGTAAACTAGGATCTGGTAAGTACTTTAAAACTAGCCAGCCTTTGATACACTTTCAATAGAAAACATCTTAAAACAGAGGGAAACTTGAAGGAAAATTTTGGATTAGAAACCAGCAGGCCGGGCTCACCACAAATCCTCTCCTATCTCTGCTTTACTTGGTTACTTTCAAGGAAATCACAAAGATAACACAGAATGGCCTAAGTTCTGGTAAGTACTTTGAAACTAGCCAGCTTTTGACACATTCAAAGGGATCACCATATCTTCCTCAGTTCATCTTCACAAAACATATAATGAAAATAACATCTAAGAATAACATTCAGCTAAGACAATAAGACGAGGGAATGCCAGCATTCCTATGCTTAAACTGAATTAAATAATTCCTAAATAACACAGATAGAAGAAAACATTCAGATAAAGATTTTCAGTCAGAGAAGGTTACTGATAAACAGTAGGTCTTAACTCTATGCATGATGTTCTTTATAAGAGAATATGAAACACAGATGGAAACAAAAATAAAATAACAAGTTACAGCGAGAAAAACATCACCGTCAACATAGACCAGGATCCCATAAATCAGCTTTTATTGATGCTCCAAACCAGTTACAGCTTTTAAGTCCAGTGCTTTAATTTAGCAACCATCTACACATCTCAGCCTAACCTATCTATCACCAGCAGAGCTCCAAGAGCCAGTGAATACTATGTACAATCAAAATTTTTTTCTCAAATGTATATCAAAGTTCTACAACCAACCCCTCACTCATATTCAAAAGAAGTATATATAGAAGAATGAGGAGGTGAGATCTGATAAAAGATCTCAATTACAGTTAATACAAAGTTAATGTCTTCTTGGCCCTTGGGGGCTCAATGAATAAACTGTACAGGTGTTTCACCGTATTAATTGATTTACATAAATATTAAGCTCGGTGGGAGCTTTTGTTGACCTTTGAGGCTCTTTGTAATGTTGAAGTAACCCTGCTGATATTTTGTCATTAAGTTTCCTTGCAGAAGTAACTTTCTGGCTATGCTGAGGTGAAAATATTCATTCGATCAATAACTTCAGCCTCTGATTGAGTACTTTGAGGAATAGGTGGCATTGTGGTAGCTGAGGATTCAATTTGCCTCAGATTGTGGCGATGGAGGCATTCCTACTTGACAAAACACTTTAGTTTTTCTGTAAACTGTGTTTTATTTGGGGATTAGGCTTTTGATAAGTATCTTAGACGTAATCCCCACAAATCTATCCCTTAATCCTATGTTCTAATACATTTAGGTCTTTGGAACTGATACCCTTTATCTGTGTTAAATCCATGGTTTTCTCGCTGGTATGCAGGGCTGCGCAGGGTTCATAAAGGATTCGTGCCTAAGGAAACACTGAGGAAACTTGAATTTCTACCCTGTGAATGATTTCCTTTGAAGAATCGAATATGGGAGTGTCGTCACCCTCTTCCTCTGAATCTTCTTCGATAATGGCGAGAAAAATGATAAAAACCCTGCAAAATACGAAAACTATTAAGAAATCCTGCTTTTATAGGTTGACTACATCAGAGGGCATGTGGAAGGAGCGGGGCCATTGGATGGCATCATCCAATGGTTAGGATTAATCAGGGAGATCATATAATTGGTGGAAGAAAATTAGATCAGGGCCGTCAATCGTGCAGAGATCGACGGTCGGGAGCGAATGGGGAAGTAAAAAACAGAGAGTTGGTGACCGGGCAATCGAATCAGGGAGACGAAATATGAACCGTCGATCTGCAGATCAGATCGACGGTGGAAAATGGTTTAATCCTCGCACCGGGACCACATTAAGTAGTGGGCATCTTTATTAATTGTCGGGCATATTTGGCGAGCGATCACCGTTGGATGGCCCGCCCTAGATCGGACGTCCCACAACGATATCGTTGGGCGTCCAGGTCCGAACATTAATGCGCGATGGACGACAGATGGACGACAGTTTTCAAATAGTACACGGGACGTGTGGCGGCAGGTGTATGGAATCGCTGGCCATCGGGGGAAAACAACCTTTTTCCCGAAGGCGGTTCGATGGATACCGCCGGTTTTGGGAAAACGGCGCATGGATGAGGGGTCCACAGGGATGGCGCGCTCCGCACCGTCAGATCTGCAGATCAGATCTACGGTATAGGCTGCTCCAAAAATTCCACGGGCGGAAAATTTAATAAAATAATATTTCGACGGTTTAAATCAATATTCAAAGGTTTTTAATATTTTCGGCGTAAAATTTGTTAAAAAGGATAAGCACCCGACTGGCTCAGTGCTAGGTTCTGGTGCCAAGGCGCATGGAAAAAAAGGGTTAAGGACCTGGCCAAAAAGGGCTTAAGTCCAATACATAGAAAATATGCATTTTTATTGAGTTTTCAACGTTTTCAAAGGGTTTCAAGGGTTTCGGTATAGTTAAAAAATGGGTTTTCAACTATGGGAAAGTGATTTTCATAAATGGAAGAAGAGGATTAATGAAAACAAGGGAGATTTCATGAAGAAAAAGGGGAGAAAATGAAGGTTTGAGAAGGGGGAAAAATGAAGTTCTTGCAGCAGTCTTTCATTTGGAATCAGCAGAACCTCAGAATCTTTTAGGAAGTAAATATCAGTGCAGATTTGGGCAGAGGCAGGAGGCCTTCAAGAGTCTTCAAGAGGCAATAATTTTTTGTCATAGAAAATTGTTCCTTGAAGGCTCAAAATAGATTTAGCCACCTTTTGGTATAATCAAATTTTACAGGTGGCTAACACATTTCAAGCATCTAAATTCTTATAACTAAGACATAAAACACACATGTTTGTTCCCAAGGGGCGATGCTTGATGGGGTGCCTTAATGAAAGAATAACATTGAAGTATGGTGAGGTATTTGATCAAGTTTCTGAGACTCCAGGAAATAAGCAATTCCATGATATTGGGCTTTCTACATTTGTTTTCAATCCCCGTGACTCTAAAATTATCATTTTTCAGGTAAAAATAATCATGGAAAAAATAAAAATAAAAACAATGCCTTCACCCATGTGATGTATGTGTTTTTTTTTTTGTAAACACGCCCAAAATTCATCATACGATTAATTGTGTAGTTTACCATAATAAGGTTGAAGACCCTATCTGGATGAGTGTTTTGGAAGTGATTTGGATGGTGATATATATTTATAAGCTGGTACAAGTCCCTAATTCCACCCCAATAGGATCCACCAATGGACTATGTTGCTCCTCCAATAGTATCATTAGTTCATAATGTTACAATTGGGTTGCTGAGCTCATCAACTATATGGAGCACATGCCTTTTAGGTATGTGCCCTTGAATCTCGTGAAGGCCTTGGAAAAATGGATCACCCAAGGGACTACTAGTCAGTGAAGGAGATGCATGAGCCTTGAAAGACAAGTGCAACTAGAGAAGAGGATCTAGTGTGTGTGGAATGCAAAGAGGATAATTCAAAGGTATGACAGGTACTTGGAGGCCCATAGAAATGGTAGTTTGGAGGTTTTGGGGGCTTGGTGTCCTAGATGGTGTTGGGTGTTGATTATGTACTTGGTAATGGGAGAGTAGTTTCCCATGAAGATAATACTATATCAACTCTTATAAGACAAGGGTCGATTCACCTACTTTTTTTATTCTTTTATATTGAGTTATATGGTTGTGAATTTAAAATCATACAAATAGAGTATTTGAAGATCGATTATTGGTTTTATGAACAAGACATTATTATTAACTATCCCAAAATTCGAGTGAAATAACAATGAATCAGGTGGTATAACAGGATTCCTATAGGAAGTGACAAGTTCGTAGTAGGTAACCACTTGTGGTTTTCCATAGATAAGTGACAGGAATTACACACAATTAAAAAATCTTTGACAGATCATGACATGTTTTGAATGTAGGTTGTGACAATATTTCTAGTAGGTATTGACAGGCCATAATGCCATGCTAGGTGTATCGAAAATCTAATGATAGGTGTGGGAGGGTTTTGCCACAGGTCAAACAATATTGGGACAACTTTGGAAACTAACTTGAAAAGAGTTTGACTAGAAGTACAAGCTATGATTAATCATCATAATGAGGAAAATAGGTGGCTTGGAAAGAATTTGGTAAAACAAATGCTTAAAATTTAGCATAAATGCAAAGAATTAAAGCGAAGAGAAGCTCGAAATGGTTTTAGAATATTGCAAATGCTTTGGAAATTAGGTGACAGGAAAAAGTTTACTACAACTATATTAGTTGAGCAGGTTAACTGTTAATTGCATGTAGGAATTGTATAAAACCAAAGAAGTAAGTAAGACTGGAGGGTGATTATATGTAGGAGTACAAACATAAATTGTATATAGGGATAGTATATAGTGTTGGAATGCAAGAACACTAATTCTTGGTTCAAGCACAACAATTCTAACATGGAGTGGTTTTTTGCATCACTGCCACATTACAAGAAAAATGCAAATTTATGTTGCATATTTAGATGAACGTTTGCATGCATATGATTGATGTCAATCTTTCCAAAATTAAGAAAATGTGTGTATATATAAAGGTAATTACCTTCTTGATATTGATTTTATTATATTTTTGTCCTGATCTAGGTGTAATGTTGGTGGTACTAGAATTGCATGCTCAAAAACATGGGTGAGTGGGTGTTTTGGTTATTGTTGCCTATGGAGTTGCCACCTCAGCTCTAGGGTGACTAGTGGTTGATATTGTGAGCCACATGGTCTATCGTTGGGAGGTACATGGAGAGCTCATAGCGAGTCAAAATATTATTCATATAAGTATTGATGTTCCAATACTGTGTTAAATTATGAGTTTATGATAAATCCATATCTTTGTAGGCTCTGTGCATGAATGTTTGTTGTTTAATGTCTATTGTTAATTTTTTTATAAACATTATTTTTTTGGTTTTTGTAGATAATTGTTGATAATTTATTTTAATTATGTACTTGAGTACATTATGTGTTGGTATTTATACATGTTCTTTTTGTTTCTGTTATTAAATCCCTATAGTTGGTAAATACAACAATTATGGAATATAATGGAAATAATATCGTATTCATCATGACTGAATATTTTGAGAATAATTTGTGAATGATGTTGGGTTATTATAAACCCTAATTTGGGTAAAATACCTTTATGTGTGAAACCTTAATTGTTGTGCTCTGAAATGGAATCAACATCAGAATTTAATTATGGATTATGGGCTTGTGCATGATAAATGTTGGAATTGTTGATGAGTTTAATTTGTAAATTGTTGGCTATGGGTGCATATTTTTTCCCCTGTGGAGGGTTCAGGGACATTAGAATTTTTGAGATGGATGAAAAGTAGATCTGTGATTATAGATTGAGGCAAGTATTCTGGACCTGGATTGATGAGCATCTATGTCTTTGTTAATTAATTTTTGTGCTAACAATTCATTTTTGACATGACTGGTTTATCTCAATTTGTTTCAGGATTCACTTTTCATGTAGAAGTATTATAGAGGACTTGTTAGAGGAAGTATGTTATCAGAATCATGGCATGCTCAATTTCATTGATGTATTATTATTGATAGATTTGGTGGATCATGTAATAAGTAAAAAACCATATGGGTCCTTGTGTTGCACGCATACACCCCAAGCTAAATAAAGCACACACACACACACACACATATATGAATTGATATAATTCCACTATATGAGACAAGCTTAGGCTTGTAGTTGCTTCCTCCCTGTGTGACAGGGTGAAAGGATGAACATGTTATTCTCTTCTTTATGTCATGTATTTTCTCTAACAAAATATTTGATTTGTTGTCCTGTTTAAATAGGAAAACAAAATATTGTTTCTTGAAAGTAATACATAAGGAAATATAGTTGAAATCCTCAGTGAATTGTCTGAGCTGGTAACCGATATGAGCACTTTGATATGTTTTGATCTCCAAAGAGAAACTTTGTTTGATGGATGTGGCCCTCCTGAGTAAGGTTCCTAGTTTATCGAGAAAATTGAGCATATCTCTTCCCACTTGTTTGAGATCCCAAGGTGGGAATGGAGAATTGATGGCTCCTAGGGTTGAGGTATCTGTGGACAATAGGATGGTTGTGATCCTTGCCCATTGTGGTCAGTAGTATCTCGCCTATTATCACCATAGGGTGTGTGTGATCCTTGTTATTGATGACAAGTTGGGTATATCCCTCTATCATGATTGAGAGAGTATTACCTAGTATGCATCCTACCCATGAGCGGGGCTCGTTTGAATTGCTTCCCCATTTGGCCAATGGGTTAATATGCCTTGAGATAATGTGATCCTTGCATGGCAAGTGGATCTCCCTCAAGTATGGAGGATGCAGGTGTTCTTCCAATTGACTCTTTAAGGTCAACTTGGGAATATCAACAAACATTGGGATGGTTGTGATCTCTACCATATATGGAAAGTTTGGTCTCTCATGTTGAATAGAAAACGTGATGGATGTGATCCTTGCTGGTAGATGGATCTTTCCCAATTTTCACTAGACAATAGGATGTATGTGATCTTTACCCTATATGTAAATTTTGGTCTCGCTTGTTGACTAAACAACAAGATGTATGTGATCCTTTCTGGTATAGGATCTCGCCTATTGTCATTGGGTATATGGTTGTATCTTGAGCTCCCATATGATGTCATATTCAAGATTGGTCAACAAATGAATATGGGAAGAAATGATCCAAGACAATATATGACTTGATAATGATGATGATTCTACTTTGATGACCAAATTGGTTATTGAATATATGGTGGAAGTCAGATTCACCCCTATGATGACGATTGAGTTGACAAGGTTGTAGCTAAAGCTTCCCTACGATAATTCTTATTATTCTTCTATTGGATCGATATTGTTCAGCTGATGATAAAAGGAAATTGAGACAAGATGAGATGGATGTTTTGTTGATATAGTTGAGATAAAATTCATAAATTCAGGGGGGTTTGGAGGGTTGATCTCCCCTATCATTAGTTATGGATTCCTCTTCTTTTCTGAGTTGATATGAGATGAGCCTTGTTACAAATTTCTGTTTTATTATGATTGAAATACATCAAGATGCAATTATAATGAGATATACTTGATGAGACTATTTATACAAATAAAAATTCCTCCCTAGCTGAGGGAGAATAAAAAAATGGGGCAACATAAAAAATAATTTCCCTTGAGAAATCCATTACTCTCCATTACCCCCCAAAGGTGAAATTCAAAATTAATGATCATTATTACTGGGCACAAATTTTATTTTCAAAGGAATAATGAATGCTCCGATATTCAAAACTATAATTTGAATTTGAATTCTTGATGTTGCTTGCCAAGGATAAATTTCAGCTCCTATTCAAGCATTATAACCCTTCATGGCTTCATCAATAAATTTATGATCGTTACGAATCAAGTGCATGAGGGGAGAGAGTCTCTTGCAAGACTATGTATCGAAGTTTCTTCACACTATTCTATATGTATATGGATGTATCTTGCACTTGGCATGATTATACAAGCTATAAGACTCTCATGTATTGTCTTAGGAATTCCATCTCTTGTCTCACTCTAATGGATATGGTATCTACTTTATGGATATGCTCTCACTCTCTTTATATCTTATGTGGCTACAATCATTGCATTGGAACAGTCTCGCATTACAGTCTTGCACTAGCCCACATTATGGTTATAGTCTCGCATCCTTTTGTTGCATGGTATGTTCTTGTATGGATAATCAACATCTCTTTTATCGCAAATATAAATTTTGTATGGGAAATGAACTTTACTATAACAAATGGGAATCACATATATATTGTGTGGGCATCGACATCATTAAAATCCATTCACATATATGCCTACATCTCACATAAGACATACAATATTGCTCTCTGTTATGGTTTGTGATGCAGGGGCATTAGGCTAAAACAATTTCCATGCATTTTATTAGACTTAGGGGTTTCTAGTTTTCAAGGGAGTTAGATTTTATGTAGTGAATTTAGTGGGTTTTAATTTATTTTAGTTAAATGTGGAGAATTGTAACTGCCCTCAAATGATTAGTGGGCATATGAGGAGATAGTCAATTTCAGTTTATCTTGGGATTAGGCTAATTTTATAACTGTAGGAATTCAATAGTTTTGTTGAGCGTTAAGGGAAGATGAAACAATTATTGTTAATTTGTATAAATAAGCCTCTATGGCATTGAGCAGTAGACCTGCATAGACCTGCATAGACCTGCATAGACCTAGAAAGCCGAAGAGGCAGAGTAGGGAGAGCAGAAGGCCATCAGATTGAAGATCTGGCCTGAACAAGAGGTTTTTGTAAGTAATTTCAAGATTATGTTATGGAAGAAATTGTTTTAGTACTACCTGTGAATTTGTTGATTAAATTCTGTGTGAAGAATGCCTTGAATCTCCATGAGCTGGTATGAGCAAGACTCTGTAATTTGTTTTAAAAGTTTGCCTATATATTCTGTGATGAGAGAGTGTATAAGAAGCGCATGCTGAAGTTTGTGTTAAATATTGAACTGGTGATTGTAAAATCCTGTGAATCGATCACAGAGTGATCAATTTCACATCTTCCTCTATTATTGATTACCTTATGTGCAAATGAGCTTGGAGTTCAATGAAAATACATATAAAGACCAGTGTGTGTTAAGCCTTTGTATTAAGATTTAATATCCATGTGGTTATCCCTTGTGAGAAGCGATATAAGGTTGCAAACTGTAGGGTTGAGGCGAAGATGGCTCTATCATGCATGGGATTGTTTAAATCTACTTGTGTTTAAGGGAGCGAGGTCTGGTAGATAAGCTGTGTGCAACAAGGAGCAAGGGCGTATTCAGTTATAATGGAGAGGAACCATATTAAAATGAATGGAGTGGAACCTCAAGCCGGAGGGATGGAACCATGAGGCGCCACAGTAATGATGGTTTTGGAAACACATAGGTGGGTTTTGCATAATCTTAAAGTGGTAAGCGGAATGCCCATAAAAAGTGCGATACACCCCGACATTTGACATGTAGCGAGAGGTGGTAATAAAATGCCGCCCATTTCTCACTTTTTTGGAGGGTTAAATTTCAGTTCAGAAATAAATGAGATACTCGTTCGATCGAGCGGCATCAAGGATCGACGGTGGTCGAACTCTGAAGTTGCGCGGGTGTCAACGAGTGGAGAGGGGCATTAAAAAGTGCACGAGTTGGTCGCGCGATGATCGTTGATGTGGCAAGGTGAAATGCGATAAGCCTCTGACTGTCAGATGGGGAGGTAAGTTAAAATGTATTGTGGGACCCCATTGTTTTGTCGAGTTTCATTTTAAATCGACGTCGGATTTTATGTTAATGAAGTATTAGGTGGTGGGACCGAGAGTCCCTATTATATGGTTTAACCCATAGACTTGATTTGATATTCCCCGCACTCGGATATGGCTATTGGATCTTTATGAAATAGGGATTTTAAGGGTAAAGTGAAAACTAGGTGTATTCACATGTGCATATTGTCATATAACTGTGTGCATGGCTTTATGAACCAGAAGGTAAGGTACAAGGGAGCTTCCGCATGTAAGATTTCCTAGACCTTGAGATAAAATTGGGCATTAAAATTGGAATGCATTTTATATGCATAGAAGGTTGAAAACGTGGATTAAGTGAGTAGGCATGCCATCAGTTTGACTCAATGATCTCACATATTATATCTACATTAGATATTGGTGTCTCTCTGATTTGGATTTAATTCATATGGCCAATGATCGATTGATGTGGCCCAAATTTGGTATGGTCTTGTGCCTGGTTGGTATGGTCCAGTGAGTATCCCAATGAGCCCAGGACTAGTGTGGTCTGAGAGCACATGGTTAGCATGGCCCAGGAAATAGTCAATTAACATGGCCTAGGTGGCCTACGAAGCAGTCAGTTAGTATGGCCCAAGTGGACTAGGTAGCAGTTGATTAGCATTGCCCAGGTAGAAACGATTAGTATGGACCAGTGTGGCCCAACAACAATTGGTTGGTATGACCCAATGTTGCATCAGTGATATGGCATAATCATTCTTGGACTCAATTTGATTATCGAAAGTCAGTTGAGAAACAAAGTTGTGAACTGACTTGGAGTGGCCTAAGAGGTATGATGTAATGATATAATTTTATATGGATGTATTTTGTATCTTAGTTGAAAAATTGGTAAATCTATAATAAAAGAAGAATAATTGAATTTTTGGTTTTCTTTCTTATGGGGTTTTTCCTAGTCTCTGACCAAACCCTGTTGTCTCTATTTTTGCATGCTTTAATTAGTATGTTCCTTATATTATTCCATTGCATTGTATATGATATTTTTCATTCTTCATAATTTATAATGATGTGATGATGTTATGGGGTCAATGTATTATGTAAATGATGAAAAATTTGAAAATACAATTATCTGATGCAAAGAAAAATATAACCCTAAGAAACATTAACATATTTTATACTGAGTAGCAATGAAAGAGATGGCTCCCCTATAGCCACCCATTAGAGTGGCCACATGAAACATATTGGTAGGCAAGCAAGTGGAGTGATGGGTGTAGGGGTTCAAAGGGGTAAGAAGGTGATTTTGAGTGGGGACTTAAATGGTCGAGGGATGGAAAATTCTAAAAATCACCCCCATGCACTAAAGTATTATTCCTTTATTGATTATTGGAGGAAGATCCAAAAATTTAGACATTTCCGTCTACTTTTCAAAACCATAGTTAGGTCTTTTTTTCTTGTTTATAAATTTTTTTAATATTTTTCTAAATATATATATATATATATATTATTTAGAAAAAAATTAAATTATATTTTTTACAATAATAATTTTCAGGGGGATTTATTTTTTATTTTTTATTTTAATAATATTATTCAAAATGCATCTTTTAACAAAATAAATTGTTTGCAGAAAAAAAAGAGAGTATGTTTTCCCCTTGTTGGATTTTCTATCTTTCAAGGGGTTTATTTTCATTTTCTTTTTCCATGTTTTGCATTTCCTTTTTTTATCATTTTTCTTAAAATTTCTCTAGGTTTTTAAATCATGGTTTGAAAACTATTTAAATAAAAATTCTGAAAAAAAGCAAGGTTACTATTGATGGTGCTTCTTTAATATTTGAGGGTTCCTTTCAGGGTTTTGGTTGCAAGTGTAATTATTTTTAAGGTGATTATTGAGGAGGTAAATCCCCTCTGCGAACAGAGGCGATCCCTACTAGCCTAGATCGGGTCTAGCAACAATCAAACACGCTACAGTGCAGGTTCCTAATCGTAAATATACTGACTTGCGAGGAAGACTTACCTAGAATCCAACGCTGTCATTTGTATAAGAGGTGGTGCTCCCATTCCTTTGCCCTGGCAGATCACAATCCTCACGATCTTCGTGATCGGACATCTGCACATGCAAGAAACAACACAAATGCAAGCATAAAATCCAGTATATACAATTATATGTCAGTTGAAGAGGACATAACTCATGAACATAATCGAGAACAAGAGTGGAACCATAACCAATAGTCACTTATTATTAAAGATTCAAAAGAAGAATACAACCATAGCTTCGACGCCGAATTCTCCTTTGGTGGGTCGTCAGCAAAACATGTTTCGATAAAGCTTGTCAAGGATGGGACAAGCCTCTGTCTCCGAATACTTGGAAATAGTCTCCTTGCTTGGATTTGGCCTTAAGGGAATCAAGAAGGCTCTTGCAGCATAAGGATGTGAAAGCTCTTGGGAACTTGGAGATTAGCTTGCCATGAAGATAAGCAAGCTTTTATAGAAGGAGGAAGGGGAGTTGGGATCCCTATAATTATGGGATTGGCCCTATCATCAAGGAAGCTTCCATGAGAGGTGGCAAACCACTTCCTCTCTATGGAAATTCGTAGCCAAACCTCCCAACTCAAGATAGATATCAGTCCAGGAATTTGTTAGGACGAAACTTCCGCCATTTATTTTTAAAAAACACCTCTTAATATGGTTGGCACGGGTGCGGCTCTATGACAAAGCACCAATTGGCGCGCCCTCTTTGGAGGATTTGCCCCCTTGGCGCGAGGGCTGAACTGTGGAACCGCGCCAATGGAAAAAGAGCTATTTTTAGGGTTTTTTGCAGGGAGATGTCTTCAGGGCAATGAAAGCTCATCTTCAGAGGGATGCAATGAAAGTATTTTCAAGTCTTGTCTCTGCTCACAAGTCACGGAATGAGCCCTCCAATGTGCGGGATGGGGATTGCAGGGACGGTGACAAATTGTTGTGTAACAGATGCCCCCTAAAGCATGAGGCCCGAGAGAGAGAGAGGGGTGAAATTCTTTACGAGAACATGCTGACTGAAAACACTGCCATCGGAAAACCTGCGGAGCGAAGTACAACTGATGTCTCAGATACATGATATATATGCGTGGTATGGGCGCAGCAATCCATAACAGAGTATACAATAATCTAGATCCAAGGCATGGACACAGCCATCCAGTGAGGATTGATAAATAGACTCAGGCATGGTCACAGCCATCCAATCAGTGAGTCATGTAAATAATCATAATAATCCACAAAATCGCAGCCTGGATTACAACAAACACAATCCAGGGTCTTGCGCTCCATCTCGACCTGAGCAAAGTACAAGTTCAAGCATGTGAATATGTGTGCTGAAGTCGAACATGCAAGAACATCGTTTGATTACCAGCCAATGATGAAAGTTGTTAACAGATGTGAGAGGAACCACCAATAATGACAATGGCCCTCAAGGTACTATAGGTACAATCTATGGCGTGTGAATCAATGAGCTGGCGTCGAACACCCGTAGAATCACTCGATCGGAGGCCAATGATGAAAACCTCGCGTCGAATGCGACGAACCTGCCATTGAGGCATGCAGGCTCCAAGGTACCATAAGGGAGTCTCTAGATCAGCTTCCTGGATAATGAGCTGAAGTCGACAGGAAGTGACCTTGATCGAAGGTGGGCCATAATGTTTCCCACATCATCGACACGAGACAGAGGAACATGATGTTTTTTTTGTGAATCAGGATCGTATGAGAATCAGAGGAAGGTTGATATTCGCAGAGGTCAACTTCTCTTGAACATATAAACGACACGACAGTGGACTTGGCAGTATTTGACATCAACGGATCAGAGGTCATGGTGACGAGGCAATGAGCAGATGAGAGGTCAAAAGGGATTATCCAAACCCACGGAGGAAAGTGAAGAACGAGATGAGATGTCCCCAACCCGACACGAATGCAGACAAGTGCCATGTTCAAGAGCGACATACTGTCGACACGACAATGATGCTGGTTCCATTTTCCCCCACCATTTCTGGCAAGTACCCCAATTATTTTTTATAACAAGCTTGAAGGGGATAGCATATGCTTGTAATATAAGTCCGCCCTTCGGGCAAATCCATCCTAGTACATTTAACAAGCCCTAGGAAGGAGCGACTCGAATAACGTCATTACGACTGAATCCAATGTCATCAGGGTTTAACGAGTCTGACAAAGGAAGAACTCGGTGTCTTTTCATGTTTAGAGAGTTTGAAAAGACAGCAGAAAAGTAAACTCCAGAGGTCCCTTTTCATAAATAGTTCCTCAGATCTGAAAAGGTAGAAAAAAATATCTGAGAAAACCTCCTAGTCACAATAGGCTAGGGTATTCCTTTTTCGTAAATAATCTATCCCAGCCTGAAAAAGGGGTAAACATATACTGGGTAGATGTCGTTTTGGGGCCACTTTAACGAGATCGAAACGACAAGGGCCTCGGAAATCTTTTCATGTTTAGAGAGTCAGAAAAGAGCTGAAAGATGACTCCTCCTGGAGGAACGAGTGGTATAAAGGGAAGCAACGGGTTCCGGTAATGGTGGAACTGCTCAGAACAAATAAAGATCAAGAGGCTGGCTAACAATACCACTCATCGCAGTGGCTCCTTAGGAATGGGTAAAACAACCAAGTGAAGGCATATGATCGGCCAAGCAGATAGTGACGATGGAGTGAGAAAACCAAGGCTCATCTGGCAAAACAGGCTGATAAAATGGCAATCATAAGAGGTAAAATGGGAATGGTTTCATTTTTACACAAGCTTGAAATCAAGAAACTCTTCTTGAAGTTGGTTTCATTTTTACACAAGCTTGAAACAAAGATAAACTATGCTTGAAACCGGTTTCATTTTTACACAAGCTTGAAATGTAAACAAACTTTGCTTGAAAAATTTAAGCATGCCCCCAGCATGGTGACTCAATTCGAGGTACATGCCCCCCAAGCTTCAGTCCATATGAAAGGAAGATGGAGTGAAGGTTCAAATTATGAGATCAAGAGAAAGACTCGACTGGGATTTTACGAGATCTAAACAAAGACTCTAATTGAACGGGAACGTGTTTCATTATTTTAACGAGGTTGACACATTAAAAGAAATATCCTCAAGACACCTTGTTTCATGGTTTAAGGAGCTTGACACAAGAAAATGAACCCTGCTCCGACAACCTTGTTTCATTTTTTAAGGAGCTTGACACAAGACAAGGAACTCTACTCCGACAACCTTGTTTCATTTTTTAAGGAGCTTGACACAAGACAAGGAACTCTGCTCCGACAACCTTGTTTCATTTTTTAAGGAGCTTGACACAAGACAAGGAACTCTGCTCTGACAACCTTGTCATAATGAACAAGAATCCATGGCTTCCAAGAGTCCCGCACTAGGTGGGAGGATGACATCTTGGAAATCAGGACCCAATGCCCCCAGTACACTATGCACGACGGCGTCGTCACTAAGTGCGGGCATGGGGTAGGTAGCCACATAGTTGACCTACGGTGGGGCAGATACAACAGGTGTATAAAAACTAGGAAGGGATGATGGTGGGCCAGATGCCACATCAGGACCAAAGAATGAAAGCTGATCAATGGTCACGATCCATCCTTCATGTGGAAAACAAGCCACATGAAAAAGGGAGGAGACAAGCGCTCCCATGGCATAGGTATAATCGCGCCCCAGTAGCAGATTGAAATCCAAGGGGCTTGGAACAACCATCACGTCCATGTGGACGGTTTTACCTCCCAAAGTAACAGGTAACCTTGGAAGGATCCCTAACGGTTGACTCATTCTTCTGTTAAATGTCAACAGATTCTGTGTAACAGGCGCAAGCGGCGGCGAACCGAAAGCTTGCCAGGTAGTGGAGGATACAATACTAACAAAGGCACCTTCATCTATAATGGTGTTGGGTACAACCAGACCAAAAAACTGTACTGTGATCTCGAAAGGCACATAAGACAGAAGGCAGTATGCTGCAAATCGATTCCAATCAAAGGAAGCGACCAAACTACTCAGAGGGGCTACCATTGAAGCGAGAAGGTCTTCCCTTGGTGTTACGGAAGAAGGAGCACCCTCCATGAACTCCATCTTGAAGGTGGGAGGGGTATCCTCTAGAGCCTCCATCATGGGAGGCAGAGGAGCAGCTTCTTGAGCTGCAGGAACAGGAGAATATTTCTCCAAGTCCGAAGAATCTAAAGAAACAAGAAGAACCCGAGGGATGTGAGGTCCACTCTCAACGGAAAAGACCTGGTGCACCGCAGATGGGGCTATCTCAACTGATCCCACGACCAATGGTTGGTCGGGGATGGATTCCTGAATTTGAATTTCCGAGGGAGCATGATCGACCAAGGATGACTCTTGACCAATCGTGGCATCAGCAGGTGGAAGACTCAAAGAGAGCTGTTTGTAACCAGCCGGGAGGCGTGGCGCTGAAACAGCCGAGTTGTCCAAAACTCACTTGGCTTCATCCATATACGGACAAAGGTGAATGATGTGGTGCCCTTCACACAACTTACAGGGATTGGTGATCTTACCCTGCTTCTTAGGAGCCTTACCAGCACCAGTTGAAGATTTTCCCCCAACCTGACTCTCGAAAGCCAAAATCAACAGCGGACGACCGTTGGACCATACTTCGAGCACATTGGGAATGCTAGGGCAATCTCGAAGAAGATGGTCTCCCATGCACAACATGCAAGGGAACTTGAATTTACGGGGGGGGGGGGCGTTGGAAGGTTTATCAAGAGGAGATGTTTCAGAAGCAGTAGCTGCAGCTTTAGCCTCTCTTTTATCAGACTTCTTCTTCTTTGTCTTCTTCTTCTTCTTCTTAGCCACCTAGTTACTCGAATCCAGAATTTCACTAGGAAAAGTAGAAGAGGAGGACGCAAAAACAGGCGAAGAAGGGGAGAGGTCCACCTTGGAATCAGCATGATGTTGTTCAGGTGGAGGAATTGATTGAACAATAGTTGAGACATTCGGAACCACAGAGGTTGAAAACAACCAAACAGGCAACTCAACAGTTAACCCAGGAAGGGACAACGTTGCCATGTAAGGAGAACCAACATTTCCAAAAGGAGGAAAATGACTAGGATTCCCATCGGAGGGGAATCCTTGGTTGGTGAACTCTGGAAAATTTTCCATTAGAAACAATATTCAGAACAACACCCTAAGGAAACTAACTTTAACCAGGAATATTTCGTGGGCAGTTAATTTTTAAAACGTTGAAACAAAACTCTACCGTTTCATATTTTAAGAGTCGAGAAACAGGCAAAAGGTGAATCTATCACTTTCAGATTGGAAACAAGCGTGAAAGGACAAGCGCTTGATGATCCTTTTCAAATTTAAAGAGTCAGAAAAGATCAAAATGACTACTCAGGAATGCTAGGAAAAGGGTGTACCAAATAACCGTGAACTGCAATATACACCTTGGTTCCAATAATGAAAGAGAAATCAACCAAGGACTTTCCGTACGTGCAGGAAATCTCCTTGAATGTTGTGTCTGGTGTATCACAGGTATAGGGCAGCAGACTCGGCTTCCTATGGATAAAGGATTGAAACCTAGTGGGGTCTCCCTTTATATACGCGACGGTACGGGGAGCACAAGTCTGTGCTAGCATTGTCTAAAGCCAAGAGGCAAACGGCAACTACTAGGTTTAACGACGCCGAAACACGTCTCTAGCCTAGACTTCTAAATGTTTAGTTAATGTTTCAATGCTTCCTTAGGTAAATTGAGTAAATTTTAATGTTGATCTTCAATTACGTTTCAGTTTTCAGGCCCTACCGTATGTCATATGACAATCCCCTGTATGCAGCTATATGAGAAAAGAAAACTTTCAATTCGATGAATTCTATCTAGTTAAGGGAAGAGCTTCAAACAATGATGCGAAAAACAGCAATACTGAAAACAAAAATTTTTCCAAACTAGATGACTTTCACTATCCAAAAGTAATTTCAAATTCTCAACGATGCGAATAATGCAATGTAATCTATGCAAAATCCTCTTTTTCGAAAACTATGCAATTGTAATCTATGCACAATTTCCTTTCTTTTCAAATGATAAGAATGCACTCAATGCATTTTTCGATGAAATGAGAATCTACTTAATGCATGCTTTCAATGAAAGATAATTCACTCATAGCAACTTCTAGTTTTCAATCATTAAACAATGTAATCTAAGTTCAATGATGGATCTCAAAAAAAAAATAAAAAATTTCAATGCAATGTGATCTAATGCATTTTAACGAAAAGAAAACTATGAGATGAAAACTAAAAGAATGCAAATCTCCTTAATGAAGGATGAATGTAAAAGAGATGTAAACAAACACTAAGAATGCAATCGTTGTTTCAAAACACTTTGTAACAAAATTCCTCAAAAGGTGACAAGACATATGAGGTCAAACACAAAGAGGACTTCCAAAGCAAGAGATCAAAACAAGGCATTCATTCCCTTTTACATCAAACAATCATGGAAAGAGGACATTTCAAACAATGAGCAATGTAATCTATGCTCATACAGTGAAAAGACTAGAAGGGAAAGACACACTGGTGAAGGATTTAGGGAAAAAATCTCAATTTTCATTCACCTTGAAATTGGCTCGACTTGTACATTGAAAACTAGTGCCAACTGGCGCGACTTGCACACTGACAACTAGCGCCAATGGCCAATTGGCGCGGGTTTCTAACTGACAACAAGTGCCAACGCCTGAAAATGAAAAAAAAAAAAGAATTTCTCCCAACCAAGACCAGACTCACCACTTCCAGAAGAATCTCCAAGACTCAAATGAACCATGTAATCTAGGCTCAAAGCGAGGCAAAGCTAAAAACATAGATCAACCTCAGAAAGCTCAAAACAGAGCAAACCCCAGCAGTCCCCAGCACTAGCACGACTGCCAGGCTGAAACTAGCACCATATCAAGATTGGTGCAGGTAATACATGGACAACTAGTGCCAATTGGCGCGACTGTCATGCTAAAAAGTGCGCCAGTCAAGTTTGCTATGCCAAAATAAAAAATAAGCAATATAATATCAGACCAGTGATGTTCAAGCTATCAAAGACCCAAATTCACAGAAAGAACCAACCCAGAAGAGCTGACCAAGCAAGGAGGATCAAGAATCAACCAAAAAGGCAAGACAATGCTCCAAACGTTCAATTTACAAACTAAACCGGAGATTGACTGAAGCAGCGTTGATCTACTTTGCAATTGTAGAGCAAAAGCGTTTCGAAGGCTATCTGGCTAACTTCAGGCTCCGTCTATAGCTCATAAAATGAACGATAACAAGCTAACGATCCCCAGTATGGTCGCCAAATTGTTGAGGAGGTAAATCCCCTCTGTGGACAGAGGCGATCCCTACTAGCCCAAATCGGGTCTAGCAACAATCAAACACGCTATAGTGCAGGTTCCTAATTGTAAATAAACCGACTTGCGAGGAAGGCTTACCTGGAATCCAACGCTGTCATTTGTAGAAGAGCTGGTGCTCCCGTTCCTTTGCCCTGGCAGATCACAATCCTCACGATCTTCATGATCGGACACCTACACATGCAAGAAACAACACATACGCAAGCATAAAATCCAGTATATACAACTATATGTCAGTCGAAGAGGACATAACTCATGAACATAATCGAGAACAAGAGTGGAACCATAACCAATAGTCGCTTATTATTAAAGAGTCAAAAGAAGAATACAACCATAGCTTCGACGCTGAATTCTCCTTTGGCAAGTCGTCAGCAAAACATGTCTCGATAAAGCTTGTCAAGGATGGGACAAGCCTCTCTCTCCAGATACTTGGCAATAGTCTTCTTGCTTGGATTTGGCCTTAAGGGAATCAAGAAGGCTCTTGCAGCATAAGGATGTGAAAGCTCTTGGGAACTTGGAGATTAGCTTGCCATGAAGATAAGCAAGTTTTTATAGAAGGAGGAAGGGGAGTTGGGATCCCTATAATTATGGGATTGGCCCTATCATCAAGGAAGCTTCCATGAGAGGTGGCAAACCACTTCCTCTCTATGGAAATCTGTAGCCAAACCTCCCAACTCAAGATGGATATCAGTCCAGGAATTTTTTAGGATGAAACTTCCACCTTTTATTTTTTAAAAACACCTCTTAATATGGTTGGCGCGGGTGCGGCTCTATGACAGAGCGCCAATTGGTGCGCCCTCTTTGGAGGATTTGCCCCCCTTGGCGCGAGGGCTGAACTGTGGAACCGTGCCAATGGAAAAAGAGCTATTTTTAGGGTTTTTTGTAGGGAGATGTCTTCAGGGCAATGAAATCTCATCTTCAGAGGGATGCAATGAAAGTATTTTCAAGTCTTGTCTCTGCTCACAAGTCACGGAATGAGCCCTCCAATGTGCGGGATGGGGATTGCAGGGACGATGACAAATTGTTGTGTAACAGTGATATTTTTTAAAGAAATTGAATTTTTTTCTAGGGGGGTATTATTATCAGCACCATTTTTTAATTATACGTTTTATTTTAAGGTTTTGGTTGCAACAATGCATGTTTTTTAGGTTATGGTTTCAAAGTTGTGATTTGGACCACGGGAAAAAAAAATGCTACTCTTTGTGCCAATTTTTAGTTTAGGGTAAATTTCAATGTTCTGATATGTACCATTATGAGGTTATTAAGGCCATGGCTTCAAAAATTGGTAATTTTATCCCGAAAAATTAAGGATGCTACTTCTAGCAACACTTTTTGAAATTGAGATTGATTTGGTGTTTTTAAACCCAAAATATGAATTTTTAGAGCTAAAGTTCTTGTTTTGAGGTTAAAATTATAGTTAAAATGATCACTATGTTTAGTCCAATTAAAAGTAGATAGTGACATATATAGTTAGATGTCAAATGGCCTAACACCATAAGGAGTTGGTAGTGATAACTACACATATAGGATGGTCATAACTCTACCATTTTGAACTAAAGAAATTATTATAGAGTAAGCTCAAAAAGCTCATAGGAAATAAAATTTAGACCCAAAATAAAATCAACTAAGAAACATTTAATGTCATAAGGACCTACTTGAAATTATATAATTAAATATCACACATTGCCAAAAATTATTAGTCATCTATAAGGGTACATGGATAAAAAGAAAATTCCTTAACAAAGATGGGACATGTTTTGCGGAAATCAAACCTACGGAAAAGTATGCTTTCCCTATGTGTGATGGTGCACTTAGAACAACAGAAAGAAAGATATCTGACTTTTTCCTCAAAATGAATAGATAAAAGGAAGAAAACCTACTTGTAATTTGTTCGATTTTCCTCACCTCCCTTTGTCACTTTCGTTGCTCTCAATCACACTGAACTCACTCGATTGGTACCTGCAATGGTAAACAGAAGACAAAAACAACATAAATGCAATATGATCTATTCAAATTAAACAAATTGAATTGATAGAATTTGTAAATACACATATAACATCATTGACACATGCATTAGGAAAGGAACAAATGTCTTTATTATGAAGTAGAAGGAGAAGTTACAACAAGTTGATTGATTCGATTTCAATCCTCTAGCTTTAGTTCCATCCTCATCACACCTAGCATCATCACACTAGAAACATAACATTACATGTAAACTCCAAGAGTTGTGATCTCACCAGCATAACTCTACTTAATACAAATTATTTCTCCCTTGTGCACTATTTTCAGTGCTCTATTTATAAGTAGATGAAGGTTGCTTGACATAAGTGAATCATTGAATGTATTTATTTAAAATGGATGAAGATATTTCCTTTCTCATGGTAATAGGAGGATAAGAGGTTCAATGGCTCTATGGTGTCCATATTCGAAGCTATCAGATGAGGTGAAAGTTGGAAACTTCTATAAGCCACTAGAGGTTGGGAAGATTCCCGAAATCTAATGAAAAATTCACTCCCAATCGACCAACGCACCTTAAAGTGGGCCTAGATCCTCTGAAACGTAGCCTTGCATGGGAATAGATGCTCTGAAAATCAATTAGCGCAGTCTAGGGGTGCATTGATACCTCAATGGGAAACTTAAAGTGGCATCTAAGTAGTGAAACTTTCATGAAGGAAAACCACCAATGGCATGACTTGTTTAGGGCATGTAGCAACTAATTTAGAGTATGATAGACCCTAATGGACACTGATCTGGGTTTTGGGATGATGCCCAAATGGATATGTAATAGTTTCCCCCTAAAGCATGAAGTAAAAAATGACAACGTTGATTGATTTGATTTATGATTTGACGAGGAGGATCTAAGGAAGATGGTGACTTGCATCAATTACAATACATTAAATCATGATATATTTTCATCTTTGACATGAATTTATGAGGGATGCATACCCATACTCAGCACATAAACTATCATAACATCACAAAGTCGTCTATAGATATAGATCCATGATAGGATGACCATCTTAATAAATACCATCATACGGATGATTCAGTACTAATCTTGAAATCACATCCTGGATGGATGAAGCTAGATATGGATTCTTCTATCTCATTCACTCGATCGCTTAAGTACGAGTCTAACCATGCGAATATGTGATCTAAAGGCGAACATGGGAAGACATCTTCTGATTACCAGCCAATGATGTAAGTTGTTAACAGACACAAGAGAAACCACCGTTGATGATAATGTCTCTCAAGGTACTACAGTACATTCTGCATGGTGTGAATATATGATTTAATGTCGAATACCATAAAAATTCTTTTGGTCGAAGGCCTTTGATGTCAACCTATTTCCGGAAGCGAGAAACCTGTTGTTGATGTAAGCAAGCTCCAAGGTACTAAGAGGTTGTTTCTAAGTCAACTTCCTAGATGATGAGCTGATGTCAACAGGAAGCGACTTGTCGTAGGAGGTCCTTGATGTTTCCCCCATCAACGACATGAATGTGTGATGTAACCATGTAAAGCACCAATATACTTTGTTACAGTTTCGGGTGAATCAAGTGGAATGCCCAAATTCAATGCTTTGTTTTCTAAACTGTTCTATGAATCTTTGTACATTTTTACCCTTTCCTTGCCTTAAAAATTTCCATTCCATTAAAACATTTTGTCAATAACACAAAGGATAAAAATGATCTTTTAATGCAGAAAAAAATGGACCTAGAAGAAAGGAGGTTGTACCCATGTTTTTTCTGTCTTTCTGCAACTTTTTGGAGCTTGTTCCTGGTTAGCATTCACTCATGTAATTCACATTGAAAATACCTACTCTGATACCAAACTTGATCCAAGATATTTTTACTTCAAGCATGTATTTATATTTGCATATAATAGAGCATATTAACTACGTAACTTAAACTATGTGAAAAGAAGCAGAAAAACATAAGAAAACGATTTGATATCAAAGGTACAATGATTTGATTACGAAGTTCACCCAATGTGGGCTGTTAGGTAAACTTGACTCGAGATAGAGTCAATGTTGACGAGGGTAAATAGTAGTGGTTTTGAGGCACATGGTATTGTGCACCCACGGTTTTCCGCCCATGGTATTGCATGTAATGGAGCCTATAAAAGGCTGGGAAGACTTCAATTTAATGTAGGCCTGGAGGTGAGCAGTGAAGGCTCACTTGGCCTGATTGGCCAGGGTTTTGGCCAATGCTTAATGAAATTTCATTGGTTGGGTTTTTCCCTAGATTTGGGGTTTTCCTGGATAAACATATGTGTTTATGTTTATGATTTTTTGCTGGCTTTTTATGTTTAATCCTCTCAGTAAATTATTTATTATTTATGCAGTAAATCCTAACATGGGCTAAGTCTCTAGGCCCTTCTCAATAGTAGGGAGGAATTATTTTATTAAGTGGCATTAAATAAATCAGTTATAAGCAACTTTAAAAAAATGACCCTTATACCTCCATTCTGGATGATGGCCTGAAAATGGAGAGATCAGCTGGAGAAACGAATGTCACCATTGGATTTGTTGCATGAAATCATGCAAAATCGACTAAAAATTTGTTGAATTATGACACTGGAACCTATGGCCCTCTAAGGGAATATTTTTGGCATATTTGCAAATCCCTCACTCATGGTTTAATTTCCTCCTCTGCTCAGGGTTTCGCACCCATCCTTCATTGGCCTTCCTCCCGATCAAATGAGTTATGAGTGGTTAAATACATTTTGGAGGTGGATACTCCAATGTATGACCGTTGGGTGTATTAGCAAAGGCGCTTAAGTTAGTGGGGGAGGTTCAAGGTTCCAACCCCTGCATGAGCATATATTTTTTGTCGCTGCATTAAATTTAAATTTATGTGGTTAGAGTTTTTCCTGTCAGCAGACCGACCAGATTTTAAGCCGGTCGGGTTTGACACTCACCGAAACATCACTGTGGTGGCTATATTTAAATATGGCACAGTTTAATATGATGGTTCTATTCGGGGGTTAGTCAAGTCCTCTAAGGGTCACTCACCCACCCTATATAAATTTTATACATAAAACATATATGTTGGGTGCGGGTGAGGTCTTGGGTCTCCCATGGGCCCCGACCCAAATTTTTTAATATATATACAAGAATTGTTAGGGGTGGCACAGGTGGCACCCTGCCACCCCTAATATATATTTTTTCATTTTTTTTAAACACTATGGTTAAATTTTTTCCGCCAAAAAATAAGGGTCACTAGGAAAATTAAGTAGGTGAAAATTTTTCTTGTTTCAGTGGCTAGATTCCGTGCACCGGGTCACTACCAAATTGTTGCCTCGTTAAGCCTACCACTTGACCAAGTTTGACCGTAAATTTTACCAACTATAACTTGCGCATACGAAATCGGATTTGAGGGTCGTTTCAACCATTGGAATCAGGGTGTTGAGCACTATGATATGGTCCTAGTTTCATTTCCTTATGATGACTTTTATTTTGAGCTATTTTCAATACCACTTGTATTTTTGGATGATACCGGATCATCGAAGGTTCAGTTTCTACAAAGATATGTTGTATCTAGACCAAATTATATACCAGTTCACCTTGAAAGAGTGAAACTTCACATGGGTGACTTGATTTCTATCAATGATATGTACTTATAATTATGGTATTTCACTAAGCATATTGTTGTTGATTTTGGACTGGACATAAGAAAAGTTAGCATATATCTAAACAAATGAAACATTGACTACAAGATGGAGGTTTCATTTAGATATTTTTTTACATCCATAACCACAAACAAGTAAACGGGAATGGGATCCTTTTTCTCTAGTTGGTGAGTCCTTAGAAGATCAATTACAAGGAGGAATCATGATCAAGTTTGATAATAATAATTCTCTTCTTTATTTCAGAGACACAAACGATAATCAGTGGCTCCGAACCACATATTTCACACTATATTTTAGTATAGGGAAATATTCAGCAATGTGTTTGTATTTCCATATGGAACAAGAATTTCTCATATCAAATAAAATTTCACTCACTACAAAGAAATTGAAGAGAGACTTGTAATGAAATATGGTACTTCGTTTTCTTCTTCCACTTTTAAATTGGTTCCAATTATAAATCATCCTAAAGGTATGAAGTTTCCTTTGATATATTTTTCAAGGTAAATTCTCTTGTTCAGCTTGGCATTCTTGATGTGCCAATCCCCAGTAAGTATTTCTTTAGTTTTCTACAACCAGTGAAGGGGAGACCTCTTAAATCGGCTTTAGCAAAACTAGGTAATTTGGGAAATGCTGGTTATGATCCAGTAAAATTAATTATGAATGAATTCAATAACAAAATATCAAAAAGGTTTCATGCTTTAGCATATTTTTCGCTAGATTGTGGCATGATGTATGTCCGTTGCAAAAACCTCGATTCAAAGTGTATTTCTTTGGACCTGAAGTTAATGCTTCTAGTTGTGTCACATGACAGTATGTAGAGTACATTGACGACTTCCTCCATGTTACTTTTTTTGATGAAATTTGTAATAAAATTTATTCCACTGATTTATCTCAGGGAATTTCTAAAGGTCTTGAAATATGTATAAAAGTATACAAAATAATTCTCCCATTTTCGAATGAAGACATTGTGATAGGGGATAAAAAGTTAGAATTTCTTTCTTTCTCAATGAGTAAGCTATGAGAAATATATGTCTCAATGTTTGCTTCAAATGACAAATTTAATAAGAACAACATATGTAAATGGATGGGTAATTTGTTTTCTATCAAAAATGTTGCAAAGTCTGCAACAAGAATGGGGCATTATTTTAGCATTTCGTTAGAAACATTGCATGTTATGAGGACGAAGTGAAAAATATTTTAGATATGTACACTTACATTGATGATAAATAATATACATTTTCAGATGGAATTGGAAGGATATATATGTCCCTAGAAAAATGGGTGGTTTCTAAGTGTAGATGTGATATCATACACTCAACATATCATATAAAATATGGTGGTTTCAAAGGCATCCTCATATAAAATCTCTTTATTGCCAAAAATGAAGAAATATGTCTCAAAAAATACTAACCTCTATGTTCTTGCTTGGTCTAAATTTCGGCCTTGTTTCCTGAATCACTGAATTATCACTTTGATGTCTACTCTCAAAATTAAGGATAGAAAATTTGAGAAGATATAGGAATACATAGTTAAAAAAAACTAGAAAACGTTTTGACCAACAAAGAGATGGCCCTTTAATTCCTTCAACTTATTACTGAAAAGTATGTTTTTTTGTGGCTACTAGCCAAATTCAAAGCCATATTTGTCAATGATACTTCATGCATTTCAAGCATATAAATTCTTATAACTAAGACATAAAACACACATATTTGTTCCCAAGGGGTGATGCTTGACAGGGTGCCTTGATAAAAATTATAACGTTGAAGTATGGTGAAGTATTTGATCAAGTTTTTGAGACTCCAAGAAATGAGAAATTCCATGATACTGGGATTTATACATTTGTTTTTAATCCCTGTGACTCTAAAATTGGTATTGTTCAGGCTAAATTAATCATGGAAAAAATAGAAATAAAAACCATGCCTTCACCCATGTGATGTATGTGTTTTTCTTCCTGTAAACATGCCAAAAATTCATCATATGGTTAACTCTGTAGTTTCCCACAATAAGGTGAAGGACCCTATCCAGATGAGTG
This sequence comes from Pinus albicaulis, assembly GCA_034641835.2. Taxonomy (NCBI): domain Eukaryota; kingdom Viridiplantae; phylum Streptophyta; class Pinopsida; order Pinales; family Pinaceae; genus Pinus; species Pinus albicaulis. The sequence continues at coordinate 685,699,131 of CM076575.1, forward strand.
TTTTGGAAGTGATTTAGATGGTGATATATATTTTATAAGCTGGTACAAGTCCCTAATTCCATCCCAATAGGACCCACCAATGGACTATGTTGCTCCTCCAAAAGTCTCATTAGTTCATAATGTTACAATTGAGTTGCAGAGGTAAACAACTGTATGTAGCACATGCCTTTTACGTATGTGCTCTTGAATCTTGTGAAGGCCTTGGAAAGATGGATCACCCAAGGGACTACTCGTCAGTGAAGGAGATGCATGAGCCTTGAAAGACAAGTGCAACTAGAGAAGAAGATCCAATGTGTGTGGAACGCAAAGAGGATAATTCAAAGGCATGATAGGTACCTAGAGGCCCATAGAAATGGTAATTTGGAGGTTGTTGGGGCTTGGTGTCCTAGATGTTGTTGGGTGTTGATTATGTACTTGGTAATGGGAGAGTAGTTTCCCATGAAGATAATACTACATCAACTCTTATAAGATAAGGGTTGATTCACCTACATGTTTTATTATTTTATATTGAGTTATATGGTTGTGAATTTAAGATCATACAAATAGAGTATTTGAGGGTCGATTTTTGGTTTTATGAAAAAGACATTATTATTAACTATCACAAAATTCGAGTGGCATAACCATGAATAATGCCAGGCCATAATGCCATGTTAGGTGTATTGAAAATATAATGATAGTTGTGGGAGGGTTTTGTCATGGGTCAAACAATATTGGTACAACTAAACAAACTTGAAAAGAGTTTGACTAGAAGTACAAGATATGATTAATCATCATAATGAGGAAAATAGGTGACTTGGAAAGAATTTGGTAAAACAAATTCTTAAAATTGAGCATAAATGCAAAGAATTAAAGCGAAGAGAAGCTTGAAATGGTTTTAGAAGATTGCAAATGCTTTGGAAATTGGGTGACAGGAAAAGCTTTACAACAACTATATCAGTTGAACATGTTAATTGTTAATTGCATGTAGGAATTGTATAGAACCAAAGAAATAAGTAGGACTGGAGGGTGATTATATGCAAGAGTACAAACATAAATTATATATAGGGATGGTATATAGTTTTGGAATGTAGGAACACTACTTCTTGGTTGAGGCACAACAATTCTAACATGGCGTGAGTTTTTGCATCATTGCCACATTACAATAAAATTGCAAATTTATGTTGCATATTTAGTTGAATGTTTGCATGCATATGAGTGATGTCGTTCTTTCCAAAATTAAGAAAATGTGTGTATATATAAAGGTAATTAACTTGTTGATATTGATTTTATTAGATTGTTTTCCTCTAGGTGTAATGTTGGTGGTACTAGAATTGCATGCTCAACAACATGGGTGAGTGGGTGTTTCAATTATTGTTGCCTATGGGGTTGTCACCTCAGCTCGAGGGTGACCAGTGGTTGATATTGTGAGATACATGGTCAATGTTTGGTAGGTACATGGAGAGCTTGTAGTGAGTCAAAATATTTATTTAGATAAGTATTGGTGTTCCAGTACTGTGTTAAATTATGAGTTTATGATAAATCCATATCTTTCCAGACTTTGTGCATGAATGTTTGTTGTTTAATGTCTATTGCTAATTTTTTTATAAACATTAGTTTGTTGGTTTTTGTAGATAATTGATGATAATTTATTTTAATTATATACTTGAGTACATTATGTGTTGGTATTTATACATGTTCTTTTTGCTTCCATTATTAAATCCCTATATTGGGTAAATACAACAACTATGGAATATAATGAAAATAATATCGTATTCATCGTGAAGGAATATTTTGAGAATAATTCGTGAATGATGTTGGGTTATTATAAACCGTAATTTGGGTACAATACCTTTATTTTTGAAACCCTAATTGTTGTGCTCTGAAATGGAATCAATGTCAGAATTTAATTATGGATTATGGGCTTGTGCATGATAAATGTTGGAATTGTTGATGAGTTTAATTTGTAAATTGTTGGCTATGGGTGAATAGTTTTTCCCATCCGGAGGGTTCAGGGACATTACAATTTTTGAGATGGATGAAAATTAGACCTGTGATTATAGATTGAGACAAGTCTTCTGGACTTGGATTGATGAGCATCTATGTCTTTGTTAATTAAATTTTGTGATAACAATTCATTGTTGACATGACTGGTTTATCTCAATTTGTTTTAGGATTCACTTTTCGTATAGAAGTATTATAGAGGACTTGTTAGAGTAAGTGTGTTATCAGAATCATGGCATGCTCAACTACATTTATGGATTATTATTGATAGATTTGGTGGATAATGTAATAGGAAAAAAACCATATGGTTCCTTGTGTTGCACGCATACACCCCAAGCTAAATAAAGCACACACACACACACACACACATAGATATATGTGTGTGTGTGTGTGTGTGTGTGTGTGTGTGTGTGTGTGTGTGTGTGTGTGAATTTAGAGAATTCCACTATATGAGACATTCTTAGGCTTGTAGTTGCTTCCTCAAAGGATGAATATGTTATTCTCTTCTTTATGTCATGTATTTCCTCTAACAAAATCTTTGATTTGTTGTCATGTATATTATTAAAACAAAAGATTGTCTCTTGAAAGTAATGCATAAGGAAATATAGTTGAACTCCTTAGTGAGTTGTCTGAGCTGGTCTCGTATATGATCACTTTGATATGTTTTGATCTCCAAAAAGAAACTTGGTTTGATGGATGTGGCCCTCCCGAGTAAGGGTCTCAGTTTATCGAGAAAATTGAGCATATCTCTTCCCCCTTGTTTGAGATCCCAAGGTGGGAATAGATAATTGAGGGTTCCTAGGGTTGAGGTATCTTTGGAAAATAAGATGGTTGTGTTTCTTACCCACTACGGTAAGTAGTATCTCGCCTATTATCACCATAGAGTGTGTGTGATCCTTGTCATTTATGACAAGTTGGGTATCTCCCCCTATCATGATTGACAGAGTATGACCTAGAATGCATCCTACACACAAGCGGGGATTAATTGAATTGCCTCCCCATTTAGCCAACGGGTTAAGATGCCTTGAGATAATTTGATCCTTCATGGCAAGTGGATATCCCTCAAGTATGGAGGATGCAGGTGTTCTTCCAATTGACTCTTTAAGGTCAACTTGGGAAGATCAACAAACATTGGGATATATATATATATATTATTTCAAAAAAAATTAAATTAAATTTTTACATTTTTAACAAAAATAATTTTCATAATGTGGGAGGATTTATTTTTTATTTTTTATTTTAATAATATTATTCAAATTGTATCTTTTAACAAAATAAATTTTCTACAGGAAAAAAAAAAAAGTATGTTTTCCCCTTGTTGGATTTTCTATTTTTCAAGGGGTTTGTTTTAATTTTCTTTTTCCATGTTTTGCATTTCCTTTTTTTATTATTTTGCTTAAAATTTCTCTAGGTTTTTAAATCATGGTTTGAAAACTATTTAAATTTTAATTCTGTAAAAAAAAGAGGGTTACTATTGATGGTGTCTCTTTAAGATTTGAGGGTTCCTTTTAAGGTTTTGGTTGCAAGTGTAATGGTTCTGAAGGTGATATTTTTTAAAGAAATTGAAATTTTTCTAGGGTGTTGTTGTTATGAGCACCATTGTTTAATTATATGTTTTATTTTAAGGTTTTGGTTTCAAAAATGCATGTTGTTTTGCCTATGGTTTCAAATTTGTGATTTGGACCATGGGGAAAAAAAATGCTACTCTTTATGCCAATTTTTAGTTTAGGGTAAATTTCAATGTTCTGATTTGTACCATTATGAGGTTATTAAGGCCATGGCTTCAAAAGGTGGTAATTTTATCCCTAAAAATTAAGGGTGCTACTTGTAGCAACACTTTTTGAAATTGAGGTTTATTTGGTGTTTTTAAACCCAAAATATGAATTTTTAGAGCCAAAGTTCTTGTTTTTAGGTTAAAATTATAGTTAAAGTGATGAATATGTTTAGTCAAATTAAAAGTAGATAGTTACATATATAGTTAGATGTCAAATGGCCTACCAACATAAGGATTTGGTAGTGATAACTACACATATAGGATGGTCATAACTCTACCATTTTGAACTAAAGAAATTATTATAGGGTAAGCTCAAAAAGCTCATAGAAAATAACATTTAGACCCAAACTACAATCAACTAAGAAAAATTTAATGTCATAAGGACCTACTTGACATTATATAATTAAGGTAAGATCACACATTGCCAAAAGTGATCATCCATCTATAAGGGAACATGGATAAAAATAAAATTCCTTAACAAAGATGGGACATTTTTTGCAGAAATCAAACCTAAAGATAAGTATGCTTTCCCTATGTGTGGTGGTGCACTTAGAAAAACAGAAAGAAACATATCTTACCTTTTCCTTAAAATTAATAGATAAAGGGAATAAAACCTACTTGTAATCTGTTCGATTTTCCTCTCCTCCCTTTGTCTCTTTCGTTGCTCTCAATCACACTGAACTCACTCGATTGGTACCTGTAATGGTAAACATAAGACAAAAAACAACATAAAGGCAATATTATCTATTCAAGTTAAACAAATTGAATTGATAGCTTTTGTAAATACACATATAACATCATTAACACATCCATTAGGAAAGGAACAAATGTCTTTATTATGAAGTAGAAGGAGAAGTTACAACCAGTTGATTGATTCGATGTCAATCCTCCAACTTTAGTCCCATCCTCATCACACCTAGCATCATCACACTACCATCATAACATTACATGAAAACTCCAAGAGCTTTTCTCTCACCAGCATAGCTCTACTTAATACAAATTCTTGCTCCCTTGTGCACTATGTTCAGTGCTTTAATTATAAGTAGATGAAGGTAGTTTGACATAAATGAATCATTGAATGGATTTCTTAAAAATGGATGAAGAGGTTTCTTTGTTGATGGGAATAGGAGGATAAGAGGTTCAATGGCTCCATGGTGTCCATATTCAAAGCTATCAGATGAGGTGAAAGCTAGAACTACTTCTAGAAGCCACTAGAGGTTGGGAAGATTCCCTAAATCCATTAAAAAATTTGCTCCTAGTCGACCAACGCACCTTAAAGTGGGCCTAGATCCTCTGCAATGTAGCCTTTCATGGGAGTAGATGCTCTGCAAAGCAGTTAGTGTAGTCTATGGGTGCATTGATGCCTCAACGGGGCACTTAAACTGGCATCTAAGCAGTGAAACTTTAATGAAGGAAAACCACTAATGGAATGATTTGTTTAGGGCATGTAGCAAATAATTTAGAGTATGATATACCCTAATGGATACTTATCTGGGTTTTGGGATGATGCCCAAATGGATCTGTAACAGTTTCCCCCTAAAGGGTAAAGTAAAAAATGATAATGTTGATTGATTTGATTTATGATGTGACGAGGAGGATCCAAAGCAGACAGTGACCTACATCAATTACAATACATTACATCATGATATCTTTTCATCTTGGACATGAATTTCTAAGGGAGAAGTACCCATACTCAACACATAAAATATCATAACATCATAAAGTCATCTACAGATATAGACTTGTCTACAGATATAGACCCATGATAGGATGACCATCTGAATAAAGACCATCGTACGGATGATTGGGTACTACTCCTGAAATCATAGCCCAAATGGATGAAACTAGATCTAGGGTGTTCTATCTCATTCACTCGATTGCTTAATTATAAATCTAACCATGTGAATATTTGATCTGAAGTCGAACATGGGAAGACATCGTCTGATTACCAGCCAATGATGTAAGTTGTTAAGAGATGCGAGAGAAACCACCATTGATGATAATGTCTCTCAAAGTACTATAGTACATTCTACATGGTGTGAATATATGAATTGATTTCGAACACCATAAAAATTATTTTGGTCAAAGGCCTTTGATGTCAACCTGTTTTCGAAAGCGAGAAAGTTGTCATTGATATAAGCAAGCTCCAAGGTACTAAGAGGTTTTTTCTAAGTCAAATTCCTGGATGATGAACTGATGTCAACAGGAAGTGACTCATTGTAGGAGGGCCTTGGTGTTTCTCCCATCAACGACATGAAACTTGAGTAATGATTTTGGAGACAGAATATGAAAAATGAAGGTTTATGAGTATTGCAAAGGATGAGGAATAACTGGGTCACTTATCTTAAACATATCGACGACACTGAATGAATTGGTAGCATTGAAACAAAACCAGAGTGATGAATGGTATGATAGACCATAAGTATGATAGACCGTCAGGAAGATTACCCAACCCAAAAATCATGGAGATGAAGTGAATGAGTGTCATGTTCAAAAGCGACTTGCTACCATAAAGTGTTTTATCTCTTTCCAGTTTTCCCTAGTCATTGCTGAACAATACCTCTTTATTTTTAACAAGCTTGAGGAGGATAAAATATGCTTGATGTATAATTCCACCCTTAGGGTGAATCCATCGCTATGTGATGCTTTAACGAGTCCAACGAAGGTGAAACTCGATCTTGTCATGATGGAAAAGTCCGTCGCTATTTGGTGTTGCTTGTAATTTGTGTTTATATTGTCAAAGTATGATTTAACTTTCAGCACATATATTCCTGCTTGAGTGAAAACGAATCTGTTGTGTGAAGTAGATACATTTTCTTTCCCTGCAATTTACTTTCCTGCACTTGATTTCAAATTGTTTTTCCTCCGCCTGATACAAGCAGGAGAAACAAACCTGCACCAGTGCACATTGGTGTGATATTTCCTTTTCCTGAAATTTTGTTTAATTAGTTTTTCTAGCTAGTCCAAGCAGGAGAAATGAACCTGCACCAGTGCATGTTTTTGTGATGCAGCAAGCTTTCTTAGTCTACTTTCTGCAATCTTCTTTCTTTCTTTAAATTCTTATGACAGGATAAATGATTGTTTCTTTATTTCTGCATTTTTTTAAGATCATAAACATTCACTTTTATGTGTGCAATTTGATTCGATAGTAAACTAGCACTTGCAATAATTGAACACTCATTTTAAGGATTAAATGCTAAGTGTAGGAAGCTCTGATCCAGTGCAAGAACCAGTTTCTTGCCACAAAATCTGAGTGCTATGAACCTTGAAAAACTCAAGCCCTTGCATGAAGTAAAAAGCCTTAAGTAAAGACACTATTTATACCTTCTACATAAATCTTTGATCCTGCACTAGTGCAAGCATTAGTGCAGGATAGATTAATGCAAGAAGGAAATCTCTAAAGAATTCTTTTTCATGTTTAGAGAGTTTGAAAAAGGGACTAAAATAAAACTCCACAAGTTATTTTTCGTATAATATTCCCTCATATCTAAAAAAGTGTAAAATAATATCTGAGAGAACCTCCTAACCATGTTCGACTAGGGTTTTCCTTTTTTGTAAACATAATCTATCTGAGTCCGAAAAATGGTTAAACTTATATCGATTATATGTCATTTCAATTCCTTTTACGAGCCTGAAAGGACAACTGCTCGAAAATATTTTCATGTTTTGGGAGTCTGAAAAAGGTTGAAAGAGAACTCCAGGGGGGTTCCTTTTTCATGTTTAACAAAGCTCGAAAAAGAGATAAATTTGTACTCATATCATCGACTTTCAATTTAATTTACAAGCAGGAAAAGACAGAAAGAACTTGGAATTTTCATGTTTTTACGAGAATGAAAATAATAGAAAAAGAAGCTTGGGATTTTCATGAGTTTAACAAGTCTTGAAAATAAAAACTCAAATGGACTCAAAATAGGTTTCATTTTTATACAAGTTTGAAACAAAGGAAAACTATTCTTGAGAGTGGTTTCATTTTTACACAAACTTGAAACATATGAAAACTGTGCTTGATATTGGTCTCATTTTTACACAAGATTGAAACAAAGGATTCATCTTTACACAAGCTTGAAACAAATGAAACTATGCTTGATATTGGTTTCAATGCCCCCCCAAGCTTCATTTCATTCACCTAACTAGACTACTGGTTACTAATAGCTGGATGGAATGAAGGTTCATTTACGAGATCAGATGAAAGACTCAACTTAATTAGGAGAGGATTTGTTTCATTTTTTAACGAGCTTGACACATGAAAAAAACTATGTTCATGGGAAACTGATTCATTTTTTAACAAGGTTGATAGAGTAAAAGGAACTATCCTTATTGACTTGATTCATTTTTTAATGAGGTTGACACAATAAAAGAACTATCCTCAAGACCTGATTCATTTTTTAACAAGTTTGGCACAGTAAAACAATTATCCTCAATGGTGACTTGTTTCATTTTTTAACAATCTTGACACAAGAAAAGGAACTATGCTCAATTTTACCTAACCTATCCATTGGGAATCTTCCTTAAGTCATATGAAGTGGAAGATATCATATTACAGGTCACTATTTTTGTGATTTCCACTGATGTCGTAGGTGGAGGTAATGAAAAGGTGCCCATTAGGGAAGAATCCTTAAAGATTCCTACATCAATATTCTGAAGAGATTGTGGGGGTCCATGAACTAACAGAACACTTCCAATTGCCTAGGAACCAGAGGAGTAGAAGGAAATTTTATCTATGACTATGATGCTTCCTTTATGGGGGGAGCTGACCATACAAAAGTAAGTATATACTCCAGCAGCCATAGTGTAAACCCACGGTCTTCCAAGTAAAATTTTGTAGTCAAGGGGTCCGTCAATGACCTAAACTTCAATAGTAACTGATTTTCCCCCTACTTTGACTTGCAGGTTACTGAGAATTCCACAAAGCTTATAAGAATGATTGTCAAAAGCTTTTAAATTCATAGGTGATTGCGATAAATTTGGCAAGCCAAGTGACTTCCATCAACTTGTAGACATGATGCAAGTAGATGCGCCTTCATCAATAATATTCTAGTGAATGAGATGATTAAATACATGTACTTGAATCAAGAATGCTAGTTTTGTTGGTAATTGTGGCACATAAACCACATGATTAAAGACTACAAGATTAGAATCCGTCGGATCAATTCCACCAATCGCCGACAACAAAGCCTGCTTTTGGGAGGGACAAATCTGAAGAACCTTGATAGTGGGGTCAACCCACAGTCCCGTATTTCTCCAATTTCATCAAGGTTGTGTGTACAATTGCATTCAAAATTTCATGCCCAATCATCTCCCCAATCCGGCAATCTCACAACCTTCCTTTATTCTAGGCTGGAAAATTCAACACTTAAATATGAGAGTGTTAATATCTCAAATATCTGAGATTTGAGATATTAATTACAAGCCCTTATGTTATGTGCTCAACTCCTATGTGCTTCTAAAGTTCAACCAATTCATAATCCCCATCTATTTCATAGGGCGCTGACTTCACAATCGTAATTATATGGCCTACCCCTTAATATTTAAATATTGTGCGAATAATATTGGCGATGGTTCAAACCATAATAATACAATGCCTATAATCACAACAGCTCGATATACAGTGCTCGGCGCTTTCCCTTCATATTTGTACAGCATTCGGGCCACTCGTTGATTATATTAATGACGGTCACCTTTCTTCACTTTCTGCAGAATTTCATCAACCAGTCTTACGCATTCACACCTTAATTAAATCTCAACTTTGGATTAAGCCCGCAAACCTCAGCACATACGTATGCATGGGCCCCAACGCTGACAAGCCTTCCATATCCGACAGTGGAGAGCACGTCGCCCCGCTTCATCTGATCCGACAGATATCGCTTGGCCTAGATGCACAAACAATAATGCGCGATGGCACGCAGTGAGAGCGGTTTTGCAAATTTTCTTGGGGACACGTGTCACCCAGCGTATGGAATCACTCCCAATCTCTTGAATACCACTTTCTCGATGAAAGTGGTGCGATAAAAACCAGAAACTGCCTTTACTATGCGACCCTTAAGGTTCTGATTACTCGTGCTCCAGGTTCCACCAATGGTTTATTGCACAGTTCAATCTCAGCCTTCGTGAGAACTCTTTTCAGCACTGATTCAATACACCCGCGCGATCAATACATCCACCATTCCTCGACGCCAACCCACTCGTGGTACCAGTTTATACACACACGGTTCTCCTCCTCGCACAATCACTGTATTTCTTCACATTTCAACCTCGCTACAGAAATCGTATATCCTCCACACAGATCACATACAATCCAGCGATTTCAAGGGACTAAAACTCTCACGCATATAGAGGACACAAGAATTATTCTATCTCAGAATCGATCCTTACAGTGATCGATTCACCTCACCTCACAAGCCAATTCCTTCAATAACTCACAGTTTTCGTTAGCCAGAGTAAAATCAACAAAATTGATACAATGCCCTTCTCACAGAATTCAAACACAAATTATTTTATACATATCCAAAGGTAACCATTGAAATTCAAAGACATTCAAATAGGGTTTAATCCCATCCAAACACACTTAATTCAAAGACAGTTATTCCATAAACAAATATATATATATATATATATATATATATATATATATATATATATATATATATATATATATATATATATATATACAGGCGATCAATCTAAAAAAAAATCGCTTACAAATTCATGACAGGCCAGATATTTAGTTCAGTGGCCATTATCCTCCTACTCTGTTGCTGAAGAAAGTATCTAACTCTAACTCTCCCTTTCTAAACTCTTCAGGATTACATTTATACCATAAGGATGACCTAAATCGATTCAGGTCTCCAAACAGTTCAGCAACTCTTAGCATTCCCAATTTCTAAAATTAGACTCAATAACTAAACTAATCCTAAACTGACTCTTCGTATTCCTATCTTAACCAATTTCTCATGTTCTAAAAATGACTTGAGAACAATTACAATTCCCTACCAACTTTATTCAAACTATTAATATTTACAAGAATATTTAAGAACATGGGACCCCCTATGTCTACTTATGTACAAAGTAACTTTTGAGCCTAATGCCCCTGCATCAAACCTCAAGAATTTACATAGAAAAAGATGATTGAGCCAGACCTTCTACTACATGATAATTTTGAGCAGCAGAGCTCGAGGGTTGAATGTCTATTTATCAACAACTACTATCGGTGGCTTTATTGTTAACTCTGGAATGATAGGCTGTGGAGCCGAGTCAGATGAAGTCGAAGTCGAAGTGGTAGGTTGATTTGTAGCATGACCATGATGACGACGATGAATTACTAGAATCTTTACTTTGAGTAGACACCAAAACATCAGTTTTGGGCTTAATGTTAGATAGCATAAGCACTTGCGAACTGGAAGTGGGATCTGTAGCAACCATATAGGTTTTCGGGCTCGAAAAATGATTTTTCAACACTGTAGATGTGGCAAAAGTATTAAGAAGCTTCAAAACTTCTGTGCGGCGAGGAAAATCTCGGGTAAAGTGCTCCTCATTACAAATAAAACAAGGGTAATGAGGTTTCTGAAAAGAACAGGATGTATCATATGATTTCTCTTGTGGGGGTGAATTTGATTTATTGTTATATTTCCCCTTCTCCTTACTTCCTGGTTGCTTGTCACTTTTTCCTTTGTCAAATGACACGACATTTATTTAAGAACAAGATGTAGGATCAGATGCAATAGGGGTTTGATTTGAAATAGCAAGTGTAGAACCATATGGTCTAATTGCTGCCGAAGTGCTATTAGAACCAATCACACCATTGTCGGCATGAATGTCCTTACCAGATGGAGAAGGAGGAACAAAAAAATTTGGTCACGGTGCATTTGGAATATTTTCATAGAGCGTTCCAGACTGAGTGTAAATCAAATCCAGATATTGGGCACAAACAATTAATTTATCTTTAGTGACAACATTGCCTTTGGCCACATCCTCGATGATAGATGGAAATAAGGAATTAATAAACCACTCAGCTAAAAGTTGATCAGGAACAAATGTTTTAATCATTCGATGACGACGATGCCACTTATGTATATGATCCAATATATGAGTAGCAGTGGTTTGTTTAAAGCTGGTCAAAAGTTCCATTATATCTGATGGGTAACTGGAAGTGGGTTAAAAAGGTAGTGGCTAAAGCTGTAAATTTATCAAAAGAAGCTCTTGGTAATTCAATGTACCACTTTACATCTAGACCAGTAAGAATTTTTTGGAAAAGATCCAATATAACAAAATCATCATTTAGGAATTAGATGAACACCATAAATGATAAGCCATGACATGCGTAGACAGGTATTCTCCAAAATTTCCATTGAATTTTGATTGTCAGAGGGTAATTTATGATGAATCATTGCCCAACAAGGTAAATAATAAATGGGAACATTAGTAAGCCGATTTAAATCAGGTAACTCTAATGTTGCAACAAATGAAAACTGTTGATTTAGATTAGGCTGAGCATAACCACGATAAGATGGAATTGCCTATGCAGTAGGCCATTGTGCACTAGCATAAGGATTTTGTTGCTGCTAACCCAGATAGGGGTAGGCTTGTTGACCAGGACCTGAATAAGCCTAATACTGCTGGAATGGTTGTTGTGGCTACCATGGTATCTGATAATATGGATATTTCCTGCCAGGATAATTCAAACCAAGTTGTGAATAAACGGGACCAGTAAGAGGCTGTGACAAAGGTAAACTAGCCCGTGGTTGTGAAATTCCTGATAAATATGGTTGTTGAACACCATCATGGGATTACAGAGTTTGTAGACCCGAAACTTGAGGGTTAAGGGTTGAAGGACCCACTTGAGTAGACTAATAAACAACCATAGAAGAAATAACATGTGTAGTAGGTATAGATGCAACATGTTGAACTGGTTGATATGGATACACAATTGTTTGCGGCTGAACAGGCAAAGTAGGATTCCATTGACAAATAGGAATTTGAGCATATGATTAACCTAAATACGATGGAGTACTGCCATATGTACCAAACATATGTGGTCCCCCAGCATATGGAGTATAGGGATATTTCACATACTAACTTTCATATGAAGGGTATCTAGCATATGCTAGATAAGATGGATGGTAATTTGATGGACCAGCCTGATACTGAGTTGATGATGTCAATAAAGAATCAGGCCATTCAGTACTCGTAAGAGATGAACCAGATAAAATTCCAGATGATGACATGGGTGAAGTCCATGGACTAGAGGAGACAACAGAGTAGGTTCCATTTAAATATTGGTAACCCAGTGGGATGAATGGACCACCATAAATATGAGACTCGGGTGTCATTGAAAACATCGAATATGAAGCAATAGTAGATGTTTTCACAGCTATAATAAATGGTACAGTCTGGGATGTTGTCTCTGCCATGGTTAAATGACCCAACAAATACTCTAACGAATCTATGGGAACTTGAGAGTGAAAAGGATTAATAAGAGCAGAGTAAGTCAGATGAGGAAAATATTGATAAAGATGAATCCCTGACTCAAAATTAGTCGGAGTCGAAGGCAATGTTTCTTCTTGTGGCATTTTCTCAATGGAAATCAAATTAGGTGGAAGTACTTCACCGTTAGGCCTGAGATAAATTTCAGGCGGTAAACTCTACGGTAAAGAGGAAGAATCAATGGTTACAGATGACTACGGATCAGACGGTTGCACGGGAACAACTTCTTGTTGTTCAACTTAGGGATCAAGATGTTATGGTAAAAGAACAATGGGTTCCGTATCGACTTCCAATTGAACAAACTCAGGTTCTAGATTTACCGCTTCACTGGATTGAATTTCAGTGTCCTCAGGTAACAATGAGGGTTCTATCTTGACAGTAGCAGATAAACTGGGATCAATTGAAATGACTCGAGACTCAGTACCCAAAGGATTATTCTGGTAAACTAGATGAAATTCCAAAGGTACCAGACTTGGTAGGACAAGCATGCCTTCATCTACTAGGTGTAGCTTTTGGCGGAAAAGGTGGTTTATTCGTTGTCCTACACGAACGATGGAGAAAGGTTTGATTTTCTTCCACGATTTATGATTTATTTTAATACAAAAATAAATAAATAAAAGAGGGTAATACTAGGCAAAGTTTTTACCAAAAAATTGTGAACTATAATATATTGCCCCAGTAAACCAAGGACTTATGTACGTGCAAGAAATATCACTGAATGTTTTTTTCAGTGTATCACAGTGTACAAGGTGGCAGACTCGGTTACATATAGATGGTAAGCAACCTAAATTTTTCCTTCCAAATATACATGAAGCTATGTGGAGGCCCAATCAGTATTAGCGTTGTATAATGTGAAACTGCACAGTGAGAGCATCCCCTTATACTTTTCGTACTAGAACATCGCTCGATATATCCGAAAGTACATGGAAGAGCTCCTTTATACTTACGTATGTGGAATGAGGTATCACACTTAGAATGTATCGCAGAGAATTAAAGATAGCTACTATGTTTAACAATGCCAAAACACGTCTCTAGCCTAAACCTCTAAATGTTATCGTTAATGTTACAATGCTTCCTTAGATAAATTCAGATAAATTTTATGTTGATATTTATTATCAGTTTGTCTTTCAATTTCACCACGATATGTATTGAACATTCCAAGAATTCAATTACAATGATAAGTATTCACTCGATTTGATTTTCGACAATGAAAAACTAGCTACAACGGATATAGAAACCATATTGTATGCAATAAAAAATTAGTACATTTAAATTCAATTTCCCTAAACTATTCATATGCAGCACTCACATTCCTTATATGAAAATTCATTCTTTTCCTTTCAATTTCTTTTAATTTTATATGAATGAAAAAGAAACTATGATGCACAAACAATCACTCAAAACTTTCAAGAGAAACAAATACTGAAACGACAATTCCTCTTTCCGAAAATAATGAATTGATAAAATGTAAAATTAACTTTGGAACTATTCGACAATGACAAAGAAAACAAAAAGAAACATTGATCAAACAAATCCAAAGTGAGGCAAGAATAGTAGAGGCAATCTGGTCTCTAGAGGTAATTAGTCACTTAAAACTTCAACAAGCAAGACACTGAAATGAAGCAAAAGTCAAAAATATGATATATTTTTGGTTGGCCACAGGTAAAATGAACCCCTAAGTGGGATACAGTGCGTTACAGAGCACTGTCCCTAAGCTAGAAGTGCTATGCAGAGCACTGTGTCAAGACCAACATTGCGTTGGTGCCAGAGGAAAATTCTAGAATAGCAATCAAACACACTAATTTTGCTAAAACACATTCAAATGACTGAAACTAAGTAGGTAAATTCTACTAGAGGTTGATGGATGAGGACAAAACCACCAGGGATGATCCATCGATCCCCAATATGGCCTTTAATTTTTTTTGTGGAAATCAAACCTACGGATAAGTATGATTTCCCTAAGTGTGGTGGTCCACTTAGAACAACAAAAATAAATATATGTTACCTTGTCGTTAAAATGAATAGGTAAAGGGAAGAAAACCTACTTGTAATCTATTTGATTTTCCTCGCCTCCCTTCGTCGCTTCCGTCGCTCTCAATCACATTGAACTCACTTGATTGGTACCTGCAATGGTAAACATAAGACACAAAACAACATAAATGAAATATTATCTATTCAAGTTAAACAAATTGAATCGACAACATTTGTAAATACACATATAATATCATTGACACATGCATTTGGAAAGGAACAAATGTCTTTATTATGAAGTAGAAGGAGGAGTTACAACCAATTGATCGATTCAATGCCAACCCTCCAGCTTTAGTCCCATCCTCATCACACCCGGCATCATCACATTAGCAGCATAACATTACATGCAAACTCCAAGAGTTGTGGTCTCACCAACATAACTCTACTTAATACAAATTATTGATCCCTTGTGCACTATGCTCAGTGCTCTATTTATAAGTAGATGAAGGTAATTTGACATAAATGAATCATTGAATGGATTTACTAAAAATGGATGAAGAGGTTTCCTTGTTCATGGGAATAGGAGGATAAGAGGTTTAATGGCTCCATGGTGTCCATATTCGAAGCTATCAGATGAGGTGAAAGTTGGAACAACTTCTAATTCCACTATAGGTTTGGAAGATTCCTAGAATCCAATTAACAATTTGCTCTGAGTCGACCAGTGCACCTTAAAGTGTACCTAGATCCTCTGCAACACAGCCTTGAATGGGAGTAGATTCTCTGCAAAGTAGTTAGTGCAGTCTAGGGGTGCATTGACGGTTGAATGGGGCACTTCATCTGGCATTTAAGAAATAAAACTTTCATGAAGTAAAACCACCAATGGAATGACTTGTTTATGGCATGTAGCAACTAATTTAGAGTATGATAGACCCTAATGGATACTGATCTAGGTTTTTGGATGATGCCCAAATGGATCTATAACAGGACAGCCGAGAGAGACTCCCTTCTCTTCTATTACTCCCTAGTCAATTTCCCATAAGGTGAGACTATTCCACATGTGTAGTAAAATTATGAGGTATAAATATAGAATCAAAAGAGATAAGGGGGAAAGGATAAACATAAAATATCTCCACAAAAGGATATCTTACACATGTAGATAGTTCGATCTAAGAAGGTGATATTAGTACTAGTGCCTATCTCATTGTAGGTTGTAGAACATCTAACTACTCTTCGTGCAACAAACACCTTGTTAGAGTAGGACAAATGGGAATTATGGACAAAGGATATCACTAGAGAAGGTTCCATTAAGTGAGAAGTACATGGAATTTAATAACCACATGGAGGAAATCTATAATGTGATACCCTTAAGAGTAGTAATTATTCTATTAATATATTGACAACCATTATCAGCAATCAAATAAATATAGTTCTTTTAGGTTGTACTAATATCTTCCATAGGTTGTGAATCCTAAAAAATTACGTCTTTCTGATTTGAATTTTATTTATAAGTCATGGTTAGTGACCTATTCGGTGTGGAAAATTATGACATTACTGTTATGATTATTGTTCCTTAATAATGATAAGAAACCTATAATTACAATCCACTTAAAGGGGAAACCTTATTATATAATAAATATAATGAAAAATACAATTCTTGATGATCCTAAGGCTAGGTTTCCTCAATATATGTATGAGAGACAAAGGATGCAATTATAAAAAAATGGAACCATGAGGGGTTCTAGCCTACATAAAAATTTAATAGTAGAAATGAAATCACTCAATATCTAGGGCTTAATAAGAGGTTTTTGGGTTAACATGGAACTTGTATAGGGATTAACATGTCCTTTCCCTTCAAATAAGTGTTGTCCTCAAAATTTGACTATCTATGGGTGTTTTTTCATGAAACACTCATCTTCCCACGTCTCTTCTTCCACTGCTAGGTTCTTCCATCTGATGATGTACTTAGTAATTTCTTAATTTCTCAGCTGCTTAGTCCTTGTTTCAAAAATTATTTTTTGTTCTAGTATTATTTTCCATTCTTCATTAATATTTAGTAGAATATTTTGGATTGGGATCTTATCATCGACGACCTTCTTTAAGCAAGAAACATTGAAGAGTGGATGTACACGTGAAGAAGGAGCGAACTCCAACTTGTATGCCATACTTCCAATCCTCTACAACATCTTGTAGGGACCATAATGCCTTAGAGTTAATTTTTTTTCCTTCTTTTTTTGCTTGAGAGACATATATTTATATAGTTGTTGTCTCAAAATATGCAATCCCCCACTCAAATTCCTTTTCACTGAAATGTTGACGTGCTTGTTGTTTCATCCTATTTTTTTCCATAGCCAAGTTTTCCTTCAATAGTTTGAGAACCTCTTGTTGGTGTTGGATGTGTTCCTCTACTACTTGAGCCTTGACAGTCCCTTTCAATAGTGGTGTGATGGATGGAGGATGATATCCATAAAGTTCCATAAATGGTTACATTTTTATGAAGCATGTAAGGATGTGTTGTACCACCATTCTGCCAAGAGAAACCATTTGATCCATTTTTTCTGTTTATCTAAGATGCAAAAAACTTGTAGATATCCTTCTAAACATTTAATCACAATATCAATTTTCCCATCAGATTGATATCGTAGGATGAGATTTGAGCCAATTGGGTACCCAAACAATAAAATAATGCAGTTCAAAAATTCCCAGTGAAACATTGGATCTCTATCACTTATAATAATATTTGGTATTCCATGTAGATTTTGGATTGTTTCCATGAATGATTTTTCCACAATACTTTCTTTAAGAGGATGAGGAAGAGAAAAAAGTGGGAATAATTTGTCATTAGATCTACAACTACCATAATTACAGTGATTCCTTCATATTTGGGTTAAACTATAATAAAACCCATTGAAACTTTGTCCCAATGTTGACTCGATATGGCTAATGGTTGAAGGAGTCCTAGGGTCTTGATAATCTCGCACTGATTTTGTTAGCACAACCCACACTCCGCCAAAACATTTTGCACATATGCTTTAATACCTTCCCAAAAAAATATTTCTTGATCATATGGAATGTTTTCAAGAACCTTGAATGTCCTCTTATAGGATAAGTGTGTAATTCCATATGACCTTTTGTTCGAGTTGAGAATTCTAAAATAAGCATGAAAAATCTTGATACCATAAAAAATAATTTTTCCATGTAAATTTTTATATTTCATCAAGGTCATCATGTAGTCATCGAATTATTTTTCATATCTTCTCATCTTGTCGTCATTCTATCCTTGCTTCTTTCACCCAGTTAGATTGTGGAATGGAAATAACAAATAGTAAACCATTTGTGTCTTCCTCTTTCGTTGAGAGTGCATCTTCCACAATATTTTGTTTCCAATTTTTGTAGATAATTTCAAAGTCATAAACTAACATATTTGTAATCCATTTTTTCTATTATTTTGAAGATAATATTTTCTCCAAGAAGTACTTCATACTATTATGATCTATTTTTACTTTTAAGCATCTTCCTATTAGGTATAAATGGCATTTCATAACTGCATGTAGTATGGACAAAATTTATTTTTCATATATGGGTTTGAGTACTTTCCTTTAAGTTTTATAGTATCAAAGGAAAGGGGTCTTACTCCTGCATCAAAATTGTATCGATGTCATGGCCAAAGAAATATTCCCTTTTTCTTGAAATCTATTTTGCATGAAACAACAATTCAATTTAGAAAGGCCAAGGAATCTTCTCTAATTGTGAACCATCATGGATTTATTAAATTATTAGTAAAAGGGGCTTACAATAGACTCAATAGATGTAGGAAAACTTCATTGGAGTAAATGAATAACCTATAAATGAACCCAATAATGATGAGGAAGTCCTTCCAGACAATTCTGTCGGAAACCCTGAAGTTGCAATAAGAAATGAAAATCCTAAAATGGGAACTGATAACAAGAACCTTGGAACCACATTCAATGAGGAAAATCTCGAAGCCGTAGCTAGAAGTCGAAATTTTGAGGAAGAAGAAACTATTGTTGTTACTCAAAAACATTTCATTGATCCTTCAATCGACATAACTCAGGAGTTTCCCACTGATCCCTTAACAACCATAGCTTCATGAACTCCCCCCATTGATTCCCCTACTACTAAAATCCATGAACCTTCAACCAATTATGTAACTACTATAGTGTTGGAACATTCTACTAGATCTATAACTACTACAATCAAAGAAGCCTCTGTTGATTCTATTATTGATGAAGTTAAATAAATTTACGTTAATTCCCCAGTTAAGGAAGTTAAAGAGTCTCCTATTTATTATTTGGTTGATGAGGTTCAAAAATCCTATGTTGATTCCTCAATTACTATGATTTAAGAGCATTTTATTGAGTCATCGACAATTATGACACAAGAACCCTTGATTGAACCTTGTATTGAATATTCAATTCCTATAGTTTTTTATCCTTCTATTGATTCCTTGGTTGTTACAACTTAAAGGTTTTCAACTAATTTTCCAGCCACTAAAATTCCTGAGTCCCCTATTAATTATTCAGAAGCTAATGCCTATATTTCACCTATTGTTTCTCCGATTTTTCCCCTTATAAATAAAAGTGGAAGGAGAAAAGTAGAAAGTTCAGAAGTAGGAAGGGACAAAGTGAGAAATAAGCTTTTTTGAAAATTTGTTACCTTAAAGGGGAAAATGGTTCTTTGAAAAGGAGGATATAGGAATTAGAGAGACAGTTAGTTGAATGAAAACAATCTTATCTTGGTCAAAAGAGAAAGGATCCTAAGTAATTTAGGGTTGGTAAGAAAATAAAATTTTTTGAGTGTCAAACCACCGAAACACTGATCAAAGAAATGAATCAGACAAATATAGGAGTGAAAACAGATTTCATTCCTCCTTATTCTTCCCTTATCCTAGAATCTGAAATACAAATAAAAAAGAAGACTATAGATAAGTATCAAGGGGAGGGCTTTCATCAAGAATAATATCAAAATTTGTCAAAATGATTCAACGCATTAACAAATGTGGAGTTAGAAACAATTAAACAATTGACTAATGCTTAGAAGAATATTCATGAGTTACAAGAAAAAATGCTAAAATTGGCCCAAGAAAGGAATAAATATTATCCATGATCCCAGATGTCCTAGCATGTAGAGCTCCATATTACAATCATGCTTTGTTTCTAGTGGAGCAGCATGATCTAATGCTCAAAATTTAGGTTGTACAACATGCCTTTCCTTATGAGTTTTCTGATGTTTTTAATTTTATAAATTTCTTCCATAAGAAAAATGAGTGTGTTCAGTATCTCTTATGTGAACTTTATATGCATAATTTTTTTTCTTATGGAACAAAGAAATGAAACTATTGTACCTTTTTTAGGGAACGTGCATCTTCAATCCCTCATATATTTCACATAAAATCAAAGAAAGTGGCTAAATTCCTGTAACGCTTATGAGAAGAATGAAGCAAGCCGTGAATTATGGGTTCGAGGAGAACCTAAGAATGTGTTCATTATGTTCTACAAGAATAACAAATTTTTTCAACATCCAAATGTTTTCTCTTCACTCAAAAATATTCATTTAAGTGTATTGGTTTCAAGACTTGATTATTTGAAGGAAACAAAGAGGATGCAATGAAAGGGGCTCAAATGAGATGGAAAAAATATTCACATGAGGTAAATATTAGGGAATCCTTTGGCCTCCAAAACTTCCAGCAATCTCTCTCTCTAGTTCATGCTTATACTGCAATTGTGATGGAGGTAGGCATTAATTGGATGGGATGTAGGTACTGGTGCCCCATGATTTGGTGTCTCTTATCTTACTATCAATTTGATTATGAACTTTCTAAACAAGCTGAGTATTTTAATCTCCAAGAAATCAAGTACAGGGATGGATTCAAGTATAGAGGAGAAGAAACCTAAGAATTTTACTCCCTTACTGCTTTGCATGCTAACTATCTATTTTCTTGGTCTAGATATTAATTTCATGACGACATCCAATCAGGTCAACTCGGGGGTTATGTTGGGCCTTGTAATTGCTATATTTTCTTCTAATCTAACCTATTGAATTATTATGATAAATTCTTGTTCTTGTTTGATTTTATTTATATTATTTGTTCAATATGGATTAAACTTTGGTATAATCTGTTTGCTTACATGATTATGTTTTAATAAGATAAACCAAAGATGTTTCTTTACAATTAAGCTAATAAATTGTTGGATGAGGCCATGTTGAAAAATATGATTGCAAATATCTTTGGAGGATGACTGTGTTAAGAGAGCTCATGATGAATTCAAGTGAACTTGTTCCAAATTGAATAATTGGTTATGAGGAAGATTTACTGGTTCCTTCATCAAAGTTATGAGAGTTAGTTTAATTTAATAAGAAAATTATTAGAACCTTCAATTCTCAAGAATGCTCCTTATTTTGTGTATTTTTTGGTATGACTCTCCTTTTTGTAATATAAAAACAAAGGAATTTACCTATGTTGGGTTGTGTACTTTATGAAAAGAGACAAAATTGAATACAAAAGTCTCAATTGTAATCATTATTTTTGAAGGATTATAATGCAAGGATTTCCTATTTGACTTCGGGGTTATCAATTATCCTTTGATCTGAGTTTCTCTTGAGACAACCTAATTCCAGGAAGTTTGGGCTTGCTTCCTAGATGAAGCAATGTCCTTTTTGTGTAAAATAAATTAGATTAGTATTTTTTCTTTCCTTTTTTTTGGAACAAACTTTCATAATAATCAAATATTAAATATTTTTGTTTATTGTTTCAATAATAGTAGAGTTCATAGTATTATTTAGTTTTGTTGTTTCCTAGATAATATATAGTTCGATTTTCAATATTTCATTGTTGTTTCCTCATTATTGATTTTTCATTGTTGTTTCCTGAAGAACTATTGTTAAATTAGATCATTTCCGATATTCTTTTATGAAAGGTTAAAACTCCGTCTTAGGATTACTAATGTTGTCTCTTAGCCAGAATGTTTATTCAGTAGTTAGTTGTGCAATTGATGAGATTTGGTTTCATTAGGTAATTAGGATTAGTCTATTTTCATGATATATATTTAGACTTCAAATTAGCTCATATAACACCAACATTATCCCATGGAAACCTATTGCATAAACTTTGTCTACTTCCTTGAGATAGAAATAAAAATCCATGGGTTGATAGATTAATGTTTAGTAATTGATTATTTTTAAAGCAATAAATAGTATTGACAACCGTGTGGTTTACTTCCTTTACTTTTACCATAAAGTCTGTTTCTTTTCAAGCCTAGTGTGATTTTTAACAACAAATGAAATATTTTTGACACTACTAACTCAATATCATTCGGAGATAGTGGGATCGCTTGCTTCTTTAATTTTTTTTTTTAATATGTATGACTAGGGAAAAGGGCCCCAAACATAAAAATGATGGTAAAGTTAAATATAATATTTTTGAAATCCCTTTCTCTAAAGTTGGGTGGGTTCTAGGTAAACTATCCAAGCATACTCAGACCAACAAGGCCATACATTTTCACTTAGAATTTGAAGAGAGCGATTCCAGAATATCTTAACATACAGGAGGTAGGAGACACATTCCCATTGTTTACTCCCCTTCTGTAGTTGAGCTTCTAGGATAAACAAATCCAAAGACAAATCAAGTTCAATTCCCACCACTGGAAACTAAAAATATTCTGTTTGGGAATAACATTACTGCATCTGAAGAGGAGGTGCTTAACAATGAAGGATGGGGAGAGAAAACTGCAGAAGAGTATATTACTTTTGGGTTTCCCATTGTGGACCCTAATTCTATAGTACATATGAAGAAAATTCCTCCATTAGTCATCCAAAATTTTATGGTAAGGCTCATGATGACCCTAATGCATTTATTTTTTAATTTGATATTTTATGCAGGAGCTATGACTATCTGATTCCCATAAGCTTAAATTATTTCCTACCACCCTTAAATATGCAACTCTACGCTAGGTCATGGAGCTGGGAGAAAATACAATCTAAACATGGGATGGGATTGTTACACAGTAATTTGTCACCTTACTCATTTCTCGTCCCTAATCTTGAAATGCCCCATGACAGACCCTGTAAAATGTTACCACCATGAATAAATATGTTAATACATCCCGTGAAGATTCAAAGAAAAATGCCTTGGAAGATTACTGAAGAAACTTGGTCAAAATCCTAGTTTCCTGGGTCAGTGCATTTCCTGGTGTCATGCTCATGTTGATTTTAGATTCACAGTTCTTGCTTAGCATTTTAAACGCCCTTATTTCCTGTAAAACCATGATGATCTCTTTGTGGCAGTGTTTCCTCAAATGGAGGAGAAGTTTCGACCTCTAGAAGTTCGAGGGCAATGATTTGGTTGTTAAACGATGGTGATAGAGTCAAGCTCTCTAATTTTATAGCATTGATATCATCCATGGGGGTTTATCCCTTAGAAATTGGACCTTCCTCCTCCTTTCATGGGCTCCCAGCCTCTTCTCCCTTCCTATAAATTCATGCCCCTCTGTCTAATAATGTTAGTCCTGGTTGGTCATTGTTGGGCTAGTATGAACTCTCGTTCCCTTTACAAACTTTCACTGTGATAATGCCTATGTGTTCGAGAGAAGTAATTGTTTAGAGCTTCAGTGAAGGACTCAAATTTTCACCAAAGGGAGACCTCCAACATCAAGGCCTGGTTGTAAGCTCTTCCTTTCATATCTATCAATAAAAACATCTGATGTTTTCTTTCTATATTTGTATAGTCTTTATGCAAATATTCTAGTACTCCTTGATCTGCTAGATAGTTAATGTTTATGATTATTATGTATTGGATTACACTTGTTGTTGCCTCTTGATCATCCACAGGTATTTGTGTGCCATTAATAGTAAGGAGCGAACCTCAAAGGATCGTGTATAAGGGACATCATCAACGGATTCAAACATTGCGTTGGGAAAAAAGTACTTCTATATATTTTCTTGTCGCATTATGAATGTTAGTTAAGAAAGCTTTGCATTAGAAAGTATCTCATGTTGCTAGACCCACTCTAGGGCTAAAGAGATGGCCTTTGTCTACAAAGGGAATTTATCTTGACAACAGAATTGGTGACCCCACTCGGGAGCTTTAGCCTCTTAGCCTTCCTTTCCCGAGCTGATCTCTGATCAGTTTTACCGATCAGTGAGATCTAAGTTTGTTTAGGTCTCTATAGGTTTGCATAGGGTTTGATTTTTGGTTTATTGTTTCAGGTCTAGGTTCCTAATTTGGCTTGGATTTATTTTCCTAAGCATTCCTCGACCAAAATGCCTTTTTTCAGACATATCCGTGTTGCCGGCGCAGATATTTATAATTACATTCATGTTGAAAACCTTGTCTTTCACTTTCTCCTTGCACTGGTACAGTTTCGTAGACCAACATTGTTTTTTTTATGTAGAGTAGCACTACCAGCATGGCTTTGGGGGTCTAAAGTAGTGCTGAAGACCCTGTCAGCATGGTTTTTGTTATGTAAATTAGTGTTGATCCTTAAATTTGAGAATTTGTGGGGTTTTTGCTAAAATGCCTAGTATGTCCTGCTCTATAAATTCATCCTCTTGCTCTGTGTGCATCAATTTTTGTCTTTTTGGTGTTATTTTCTTTGTGATGTGCAAAAATCCATCCTATACTTGAAGTGGTAAAGGTGAAATTTTGGTTGACTCTTTGATTCTTTGAGTAAATTAAAATTATTGTTTGTTGCTTATGTGTTTGGAAGGAATACTGATTTGTTGTTGATTGAGTATTATTAGTTCTTTTGAGACCATAAAAGAAATTTATTTTGCATTCATTTAGTTTTCATCTCAAAGTTTAATTTTCGTTAAAGTGCATTAGATCATATTGCATTGAAAAGTCATTTTTGAGATCTATCATCAAACTTAGATTACATTGTTTAATGATTGAAAGCTAAGAGGTACATTGAGTGCATTCTCACTCATTGGAGGATGCATTAATTAGATTCTCATTCCATTGAAAAGTGCATTGAGTGAATTCTTATTCATCATAAATAAAAATGAAATTGTGCATAGATTACAATTGCATAGTTTTCAGAAAAAAAAGGAAATTGTGCATAAATTTCAGAAAAAAAATAAAAAATAAAAAATAAAAATAAAAATAAAAAAATAAAAAAATTCATAGATTGCATTGCATAATTTTCATCTTTGAATGTTTTGAATTGAATTGGGATAGTAAAATTGGTCTGGATTAGGAAAAGCTTTGTTTGCTGTAGTGTTTTTTGTTGCATCACTGTTTGAAACTCTTCCCTAAACTAGATAGCATTCATTGAATTGAAAGAGTCACTTTATCATGCTAGCTGCATTATAGGTATTCAGGTGACATCATTTCGAGCCTTGAAATTGAAACTTTAATCAATATCAGCTTAAAATGAACTCCAATTAACCTAAGGAGCATTTGAAATTAACGGAAAAATTTAGAGGTCTAGGCTAGAGATGTGTTTTGGAGTCGTTAAACGTAGGATTTGTTGCTAACAGTCTGTGTTACAATATGGGGGTGATATCCCATCCCACGTATGAAAGTATGATAAGTATATTTGGGACACTTTGATCAAACGGTTACGCATTATATAACACTAGTATGGATTGGACTCCCACGTACCATCGTGTATATTTTGAGAGACACCATTAGGTTGCAAGCTTGCCATAGGTAACTGATTCAGCTACCTTGTAAACGTGATACACCAAACACAACATTCAAAGAGATTGCATGCCCATACTTCTTGGTTCGCTAGGAGGTATTATAAAGTTCACAGATACTTGGTAAACCTTTTTTCCTAACTTACCCCTTTTTTATTTATTTTTTGTTTAACTTCTAAAATTTACTACCCGCGGAATAACATATTACCCTTGCACAACTCCTTAGTATATCTTAGGTTGAGACTAATGGCAACATTTCTTGAGTTTACCAATCAAGGAATCCCCTCACATGGGAATATTGGTCCTTTTCCTTCTTTTGGAAATGTTGGTACTCCCTATATGGCAACGTTGTCCCTCCCGGGATTAATCATTGGTTTTCTAGTTTGGTTATTTTCAACCCCCATGGTTCCAAATTTCAAAGATGCTTCTCAATCAAGTTCACCTTCACCTAAAAAATTTCAATCTCATGTTGATCCTAAAGTTGAACCCTCGCCTTCTTCACCTGTTTCTTCACCCCGTTCTTCCACTTCGCCTTGTGAAAGTATATATTCTAGTAATCAAGAGGCTAAGAAGAAGAAGAATAAAAATAAAAAAGGGAGAAACCAAGAAACCATTGCTACTAATGCAATTGATGTTGAAAAACCTTCTAATCCATCCCGCAAAGTAAAATTCCCTTGCAATCTATGTAAGGCTGACCACCTTCTTAGAGATTTTCCTAGTATTCCCAAGATATTAGAAGTGTGGTCCACTAGCTCACATCGGCCTTTTTCATCGGCCTTTGGAGATCATGCTGGTGATAAAGCATCAACTAGTGATAATAAGGCCCACAGGAAAAAGGGTCACGTCAAATTTCCCTATAGGTTATGTGAAGGGAATCATCTCATTCAAATTTTTCCTTATATGGATGAAGCCTCGAAATCGTTGGATAACCTTACTTCTTCTCAACCCCATCTTCCTATTGGCTACCAAAAGCTTTCCTATGCCTATGCTAGTTGATCAAGTGATAAATCAAAAGTAATCTCTGGTTAATCCCACTCTCTTAGAAAGGGAAATCCACAATTTCGTTCCCTACCAACCATTAGTTGAGAAAATGGTTGACCTGATTCCACCTTTAGTTGATCGTACCTTGCCCCTAATGAGTGAAGCTCATGCCACTCAAGTTTTTTTTGTTTCTTCAGATTCCCATGAATTGGAGGGAAATATACTCATTCCCACAGTACAATATTGTGATATTCACATTCTTGTAACATGAGGGGACAATTCTCCCGTTCCCACGACACCTCCTCCAAGTATTCTAGTTTCTTCCTTTGATTGGAGTCAACTGACCAGATACCGTCTTCCTTCTTACATGCCCTTTGAGATCATGGTACAAGCCTATAATGTGGTCGTACCTAGCACAATAATAAATGTAGACTCATATGTTAGTATTCTATCCTCAACTACTTGGAAAGCTTTAGGTTCTCCGCAACTTGTTCCTGTTACCTAGAATATGTTAGCATTTAATAGAGGAACTAGTCAACCTTTAAGGATCCTTTCGATGTTTCCTATTTCTTTAGGAGGGAAGACTGTCTATATAGACGTGATGGTTTTCCAAGGCCCTTTGTACTTTAACTTACTCCTTTGGCATGACTATACTTATGTCATGGGAGTTCTTCTCTCTTCTCTCTTTCGTGTGATGTGTTTTCCACATGAAGGAAGAATTGTGACCATTGATCAAATTTCATTCATTGGTCCTAATCTGGATTCCAATCAACCATCATCCCTTAATGGTTCTAACATGAAAGTGGTATCTTCCCCACAACAGGTTAGTTATGTGGCCACATGTTCCATGCCCGCGTCTACTAATGATCTAGTCTTCGATATAGTACATCATGTACTAGGGGCATTGGACCATGATTTCCAGAGTGTTGTTCTCCCATCTTATGAGAACCTCTAGGAAGCCATGACCTCTTATGGGTCATGATCAGGTTTAGGGAGAAAAGTTCGTTTTCTTGTGTCAAGCTCCTTAAAAAATGAAACAAGGTCTTAGAGAAAAGTTCATTTTCTTGTGTGAAGCTCCTTAAAAAATTAAACAAGGTCTCCAAAGAATAGTTCCTTGTCTTGTGTCAAGCTCCTTAAAAAATGAAACAAGCTCTCTGGAGCATATTTAATTTTCTTGTTTCAAGCTCATTAAAAAATGAAACAAGGTGTCATGAGGATAGTTCTTTTACTGTGTCAACCTCATTAAAAAATGAAACAAATCCCATTTCAATTTGAGTCTTTGACTAGATCTCATAAAATCCCAGTCGAGTATTTTACTTGATCTCATAATTGAACCTTCATTCCATCCACCTGTTACTAACCATTAGTCTACTTAGGTGAGTGAGTTGAATCTTAGGGGGCATGTACCTCAGATTGAGTCACCATGTTGGGGGCATGCAAACTAATTTCAAGCATAGTTTATTCTTGTTTCAAGCTTGTGTAAAAATGAAACCATCCTCATTCTACCTCTCGTGATTTCCATTTTGAACCTTGGTTTTCTCATTCCATCCTCACCATATTCTTGGCCGATCATATGCTCTCACTTGATTGTTTTACCCTTTCCTGGGGAACCGTTGTGATGAGTGGGCTTGTTAGCTAGCCTCTTGACCTTTACATGTTTTGAGCAGTTCCATCATCATCAGAAGAGGAACATTTGCTTTACCTGGAGTGTCTCGATGAGACCCATAGGCTTGTTGCTTTATTTATTGAAGCACATAAAAGACAAGTTAAATCTCAATATGACAAATCCATCAACCCTCACATTTTCTCTGAAGGTGACTTGGTCCTGCTTTATGACCAAGCCCATGACAAATTGGGAGTAGGAAATCTCGAGTCAATGTGGCATGGGCCCTATATCATTCAACGAGTATTGGAATGAGGATCCTATGTGCTAGTGGATTACGAAGGCAATCCATTGGCTGAGCCCCGAAATGAGCTCTATCTGAAAAAATATTACACTTAATCATGAGTGTGATACTTTGTACATTAGTGTTTTATTTATTAGTGTGCTTTGATTGGATTTTTGGCGTGAATTTTTTCTTTATGTACGTGTTTCCTCTTCTTACCTTGTGTTCCACTTGGTTTGCAAATTTCATTGAATCATTAGGTTTTTCTAATGGCGCTTGTTGTACCACACAAAACCTGTCTTCGGCCACATGGGAACTCTTTGCCCCTGATGGCGAGTTGATTAAATTACAAGGTATTTGTTCGGGTCGAACAACTAACAATATCTATGAATATAGTGTAGTGATAGAGCTATTATCAGATGATATTTATCTATAAATTAGAGATTTGGTTGTTAAATTAGACTGACAGCTCGTTGTGCTACAATTAAATGGCCATTATTCTGTGTGAAATCCTCAAACTCTGCATATGTATATGCGTGTTAGATTATTGGAAAGACATTTTGATTTTATCACATATCAACATATTCCAAGACGGTTAAACACATTAATAGATACATTAGCAAAACATGTATTAGATAGAATTTTTTGCAATATGTAAAAAATGAACACATCATTATGATACATAAGTAGTTGTCGAAACACACACACACACACACACCACACACATACATACATACATACATACATACATACATACATACATATATACATATATATATATATATATATATATATATATATATATATATATATATATATATATATATATATATATATATATATATATATATATATAGATACTTCCAAGCTATCAAGTGTGTTACATCCAAAATCTCAAAAAATATGTGTTATGTTACAAAAATAGCTCTTTGAGCCTACATCAGTAAATAAATGTAAAAAAAGGGCGGCTATCACCCACATGGTGTTTTTGCTAGCAGGTGATTGCTCGAATCACTCACCAAAGTAGCCGACGCAGTCTACTTGGAACCTCGACTGTATACCTATGGAAGCGGAGAGAAATGTCATTAAAGGTAGCATACTCTGGGATGCCTCTCGTAAGGCCTACCAAGTTCTGCTCTAACTCGGCTAGTGTATCTGCTCCCTCCCATAAGGGAAATCCTCTACCAGGCGAGATACCCTATGCATGATTGATGACATACCGAGCGGTCTCTGAGGACCCATATCTATTATAATATCATAATTTTACGTTTCAGGATACATAAAAAAAAAATTCAAAAAGTTAAAAAGTTAAAAAAATAGTAAATTTTACTTGCATCAGCCCACTGTGTGCTTGGTGGAATAGGTAGATCCATATCTCCTCTGAATTTTATGCCTGCATATGCAAATTCATCAACCACGATGAGTTGATGACATGGCCAACTGAAAAAGGTTGTAGGGAAATGCATCTATTGGCCCCCACCTTGTCAAGGTATGATCTCGCACCACCTCATCAGCCTGAAGTCCTTCGATGATGGATCATGGATCTCCAGCTACTAGTACTGAAAAAATGGTACTCTCTCTAAGAAAAAGGTCACTAAAATGGACCTGTACACAAATTGTTTCAGCGGCCCTGTCTTGCACTTGGTTAATTGGCTCTTCATGTTGGCCAATAACCCCTCGCACTAGTTAAACATCGTCAGGGCCAGATAGTCCACCACATACTGGAATTGAGATTTTTTTGTCTCATGCAATGCTTGGGCTCCCACCACTCGAGTTATGCAGTGAAGGATTGTGTGCAAGGGAAGCACTCTAATAGAGGAGATCTCTATCTTCCCTCTCTCAGTCTTTCAAGCCCCGAGACAATGTCTCTAGATGAGCATACTGGTACTCTCAGCCCTTGTGCTTGGAAAAACCTATAATGAAATAGATGTCCATCACATATAATTCCAATTCTTGTTCCCCAATGATAAATATTTTCCAGCCCACATCCTATACTCCAATCAAATATTGGAGCAACTCCAGCTGATATCTCAACCTTGATTTCTGGAAGAATTTTTGTAAACCATAATTGCGTAATGAATTTACGCAATTTTTGTCTTTCAGTGCTTGGTGGTCTTCCACCTCATGGCCTCATTATTTCCATTCAATCACCATCTCTACTGAAAACACCTGCAAAACATGTTTAAAAGGAATTTTAAGAGATTTCATCAGAGTAGATTTGGAAATGATCCATTGAAATGGGTGGATTTCTTGTTTCAAAATATTCCCCACAGCTAGCGCGACTATCTGAATTAATTTAGTGTTGGCACGCGCTGCCCTAACAGGATAAAAGAGACCAGCGCAGGTCCAATAGCTCGAAATTGCGCTGATCGCGAGTGATTTTTAGGTTTGAAATCCTCACCTCATTTCTCTATTTCTAAAACCAAATGATAAATGAATGGAATTAAAATGAAGATAAGGGTTAAGGCTCTTACCTGGCACTGATGGATCGTTGAATGGTGTCCTAGATCAGTCGCACCACTGATCTGAAGTTCAAAGGGAAAATGGGTAAAATGCACTTCTCCAAATAGAAAGGTGAAAATTAATTTACCTTTTGTTCTATTTATAGGTTCTTGAAATATTTTCGCCATTATTTTATTATTTTTCCTCGATATTAGTGATGTTTTCCATTTGTGTGCATTAACATGGCTGTCACACTATTGGCAATAATTTCTGATGCAAACGAGTTGTATTTTTTCACTTTTTCGGGCTCGGTAAACATTTACGAAAAAGGAACCCCCCTGGAGTCAACTTTCAGCTCTTTTATGACTAGAAAAATGAAAATATTTTCAAGTACTTGTCATTTAGAACTTGTTAAAGTGAATGAATTTACGTGGGATCAGTATACGTTTACCCATTTTTCGAGCTGATATTTACTATTTACGAAAAATGAATACCTTTATCGAACATGGTCAAGAGGTTCTCTCAAATATTGTTTTCTACCTTTTTGGATTCGAGAGACGATTCACGAAAAGGGACATGATATAGTTCCCTTTTTTTTCTTTTCAAAATCCTTAAACATGAAAAGTTACCAAGTTATCCTTTTGTTGGACTCGTTAAAGATTAAACAACGAAATAATTACTAGGGCACGTTAAACTTACTAGGATGGATTCATTTGAATAATGAACTTACAGGCTTAGCATATGTTATCCTCTTCACGTTGGCTATAAAAAATAAGTAGGTACTCGTTAGAAATAATGGGAGAAAATTGAAAGTGATCATCCTATGTGTATTTTGGGCAGCTTATCACTCTTGAAAACGACACTCATTTGCAGTTCGTGTCAATTTGGGAAAATCCTACATTCATCACTTTGCCTCCATGGGTTTGGGAAATCCATTTTCCTCTCATTTGATTACCAATTTTTTTCAACATGACCTTTGATCCTATTTGATTAAAATGATTCCACAATCTCGATTCATGTCACCAATATGTTCAAGTGAATTCCTTTTTGTCAAACATACTTTTCTTATCTAACCTTCTCTTTTATAATACTGAATCACTCCTATAATCTTGAGATATCTGTCATTGTGTGTCAATGATGTGGGAATCATTATGACCCCTCCTTCGACGAATCACTTCTTGTAGACTTCAACTCATTATCCGGGAGGGTGATTTATAAACTTATTTTCAGTACCTTGGAGCTTGCATGCCTCAATGGAAATTTATTCATGTTTGACGACAGGTTCACATCATTGGCCTTCAATCAAATTATTCTGAAAGTGTTCGACTTCAACACATTCATTCACACTTGTGGATTGTGATTTTGTACCTTGAGGTCAATCGTCATTATTGGTGGTCTCTCTAGTTCATGTTAATGGTTTTCATCATTGACTGGTAATTAGGTGGTTTCTACTATGTTCAACACTAACACATCTATTCACATGGTTATATTCATACATTGGGTTGACTGAGATCGTGGTAAAGACCCTGGGTCACATCTAATTTTTTATCTAGAATGCGGGGAGTTATTGATTATTCATGATTGTATACATGATACTAACTATACGGATGGTTGAGTCCATACCGCGGATCCATTTCTATGATCTATTTAGATGGATGATTGCAACCATGTTGTGGATTCATGTGTTATTTGATGCCTAGTGCAGAGTCATGTGGTTAGGCATGTTCATACCAGAGATGTAATACATTGTAAAATGTTTTATTTGATAGGTTTCCTGGTGGTGATCTGAGTTCTTTACCTTGGTTCATAAAGCATTTCAACCATCACTCCCTATTATGCCTTCATGCTTTAAGGGGCATCTGTTACACATTAATTTGTCACCATACCCATTTCTCGTCCCTGATCCTAAAATTCCCCATGATATACCCTGTGCAATGTTTCCACCACGAATAAATATGTTAAGACATCCCATGAATATTTAAAGAAAATTTCCTTGGAAGGTTACTAAAGAAATTTGGTCAAAATATTAGTTTCCTTGGTCAGCACGTTTCCTGGTGTCATGCTCTTGCTGATGTCAGATTCATAGTTATGCATTAGTGCTGTGAGCACCCTTATTTCTTGGAAAACCATGCTAATCCCTTTCTGCCAGTGTTTCCTCAAATGGAGGAGAATCTTCAACCTCTAGAAGTTCCATGGCGGTGAGTTGGTTGTTAAACGGTGGTGATAGAGTCGAGCTCTCTGATTTTATAGATTTTATCTCATCCATGGGGTTTTATCCCTTAGAAAGTGGACCTTCCTCCTCCTTTCATGGGCTCCCAACCTCTTCTCCCTTCCTATAAATTCATGCCCCTCTTTCCAATAATGTTAGTCTGCGTTGGTCATTGTTGGGCTAGTTTGAACTCTTGTTCCCTTTACATTCTTTCACAGTGATAATTCCTAAGTGTTCGAGAAAATAAATGGTTTAGAGCTTCGATGAAGGACTTGGATTTTCACCAAAGGGAGGCCTCCAACATTAAGGCCTAGTTGTAAGCTCTTCCTTTCATATCTTTCAATAAAAACATTTGATGTTTGCTTTCTATATTTGTCTAATATTTATGAAAATATTCTGGTACTCCTTGATCTGGTAGATAGATAATGTTTATGATTATTATGTATTGGATTACATTTTTTGTTGCCTCTTGATCATCCACAGGTATTCGTGTGCCATTAGTAGCAAGTAGAGAGCCTCAAAGGATCGTGGATCAAGGCCATCATCAATGGATTTGAACATTGCGTTGGGAAAAAGGTACTTCTATATCTTTTCTTATCACATTATGAATGTTACTTAAGAAATATTTGCATTATAAAGTATCTCACATTGCTAGACCCACTCTAGCGCTAGAGAGATCTCCTCTGTCCATAGAGGGGATTTATATTGACAATAGGGATGAGGAGAGTATTCCTTATAACATATCGAGAATATCATGAATCTCGTGATATAAGGGAGGAATTTTTCAAAATGACACAATGAGAGGATGAGACCCTTCTAGATTACCTTAAGAGGTTTCTATAAAATATCCAGTAGTCAAAATAACATTTATTAGATATTAAAACTATTAGAACTATATTCTTGAGAGGTATTTTGGATGAATCCATTAATTTGCTATTTTTTTTAGGACATGGAGATGTTTGTTAGCTACATTTTAACCAAATTTGTGAACTGTGCAGGAAGTACTCTCGCACTAGAGCAAGGTTTGGTAGAGGAGTCAGGGATATCCTCCCTAACAATTCCAAATATGAAATTGGTGGTGTTGATAAGAATGACCTAGGAAATTTGTT
This sequence comes from Pinus albicaulis, assembly GCA_034641835.2. Lineage (NCBI taxonomy): Eukaryota > Viridiplantae > Streptophyta > Pinopsida > Pinales > Pinaceae > Pinus > Pinus albicaulis. The sequence continues at coordinate 685,733,619 of CM076575.1, forward strand.
TGAAATATTTAAAAGTGATTTGATTGAAAATTTTAATTTAAAAATAGATGTATTACAATTTAAAAAGGATCAAGAGGATGAAGTGCAATGATTTCTATTTTTTTTCCTAGGTGTAGACAAAAGCACACTCTGCAAGAGTGTCCGGTGAATGTCACTAATGTATGTGTCATTTATGTAGGGGATAATTCAATGGAGAAATTCCCATTATTAATAGAATTACAAGAAATTTACTAAGGGGTGGATCAAGCATCTGAACAATTGTATGTGTATAGGTGCAAAGAAACCTTGGAAACTGGGAAGCTCAGGTATATCATTTGATCATGCACAATTAATTCCTAATTTTATAGGTCAATATAATTCTTTTTAGTGTTGGAATTAATCCATGTTTTGGTAGGGTGATCCTCAACAACATGGCCATAATCACCTTTGGAAACTAGGGTGGAGAGATCCTGCTTATGGAAACATGCCAAATTTTCCTTATTCACTGCCACCATAGTCATGAACTATGCCATACCCATTTTATCCTCAAAATACATTATCCCAACCTGTTTCCTTGCCTTAGTAAATGCAAACTTCACCACCTAAACTACCACCTACTCAACCCCTTATACTTACACAATTTCTCGCTCAACTAATGCCCAACCCTAAAAATAAAGAAACTCAACAAATTTTTAATATTGAATTTCGTCCCTTTCCTACATATAATATCACACCAGTTGAATTCCAATCATTTCAATTGAGTTTAGAGAGGTTTTTAGAAAGAAAAAAAAAATCCTTTTTCCATAATTTTAATGAAGATTGAGGAGGAAACTCTTGATGCTTCATACAACGGTGTTGCTTGTGTGAAATGTTTTTAAGGAAGATAGAAAGATATTAGTTAGAAGGTCTTTGTGGGTCTTTTCTTGACACAAACTGTGTAGTGCCTCTAAGTAGATGACTCTCGATTTGAAAATGTAAGTGTTGAGTAATTTTCTTTTCAAATATTACACCCAATGGCCATATTTTTACTTTTATATTTCCTTTCTAGATTGAAATCATTCTATAGAGATTTAGGTTCAAATAGATGCACCTCATGTGTGATTCTTTCCTTTAAGGTACTGATAAATAGGTCTAAAACTTTATCCTCTAAAATATTCTTTACTTTGAGACTAAAATTTTAGAACTATTGAATGTTAGGTCCCTATATTACTAGTATAGTCCCTTATTGTTATTAGTGTAACCCCCTTATTGTTATTATTGTACCCTTGTAACCCCCATTTTTTTATTATTGTGCCCTTAAACTATTATTGTTAGGTCGGCTAGGATTACATTGTGGCCCACTAGGATTACATTATGGCCACATGGACTCCTATATATAGAAAGGAGGTTTTGTAAATTGTATCATCCAAGAATTGTTAATTTATGTAATGTATTGGAGGTTTCCCCCTTGAAGTGGCTTATTCCTAAGGCGTTGATATCTCTTTTCTTCTATTTTTGGAGCTGGTTACACAACATTTGGTATCAGAAGCTTTGGATTCTAGGGTTTCGCTGCTCCAAATAGGTCATTGTGGAATTTTCGCTATAAATTTTTTTCTACGAAGCTTCAGAAGCTGAAATTTTTAGGGCGCGAAGCCGACATCCTAAGGAACATCTTCAAAAAAATTCAGAGCTTGGTTCGCAATATTTTCGGAGATATGATCTGTGGAAGTTAGGTCTTTTTTCAGGCTCCTAAACAGGTCATCGTGGAATTTGTGCTATAAATTATTTTCTACGAAGGTTCAAAATCTGAAATTTTTAGGGTGCGAAGCCGAAATCCTGAGGAAACTCCTAAAAAAATTCCAGATCTTGATTCGTAATATTTTCGGCGATATGATCTGTGGAAGGTAGTGCTTGTTTAGGCTCCAGAATTTCATCTCAAAGAGGCGATCGTGGGAAAATATTCATAACTCTCTCTCTGAGCATTGGATTGGAGTGCCGTAAAAAGAGGTTGCAATTACATAGATTTTAGTTTCTTGGATATAAATTTTAGAGCCGAAGGACGAAAAATTGACACGTGGAAATTCATACAAGTTCACTCTACTGAATCAGTCCATAATGAGGTCATTGTGGGAGATTGGACACAACTTGGCCTTGAAGAATCCAAATCAGGTCAGACCTCTGGCATTTGAAAGATAATGCAGAGGGCTACGTTGGTACCGAAATTAAAATATTGAAGTGCTGCAATCACATAGATAATCCAATTTCAATATCGAGCTCCTCAAAAGTAAGAAAAAGGTGTGTATTTTTTTTCCGAATTGCATAAGTCTTGTTTGAAGAATCAATTTGAATTGATTCCAAGGGCATATTGTAGAATAGATATCAGTATTAGGTTCTAAAATATGTCCCGTAAAAATAATTCAACACCCATTAAGCCTTCAGAAGGCTCTACTATGACTCATGAAGATGAAGAATTGCAACATGATCTATCAAAATTACAAGAGCAAGTGCAACAAATTTCACTCTCGCAAAGAGCAACAAAAAATGAAATGGAATTTTTAAAGAAAGGCGTGGAAGCGAAGATGGACGGTTTGAAGAAAGGCATGGAAGTTGAGATGGATGGCATGGAAGCTAAGATGGATGACATGAAAGACAACATGGAAAACATGAAGAATGATCTAAAAGCAGACATTGAAGGTTTGACAAAGTTGATACAAGAAATGTTTCCTAATGGTGAAAAGATAGTAGAAGAACCTCATGATGAGAAAAAAATAAATGTTAATCGTGATTTCATAAACTTTAATGTTGGCGGAAGAACCACCATATTCCAAAGATGGATATGAGGAAGTTTGATGGAAAGGATCCTGTAACATGGATACTACAGATGGAGCAATATTTTGATCTCCATAACGTGCAAAACACACAAAAGGTACGCATTGGAACTTTACATTTAGAACAAAATACATTTGTATGGTATCGATGGCTTTGCTCCCGTAAAAAAATGTCACTTGGTAAATTTTTACGGAGGAAATGATAGCACATTATGAGGATACAAAGAGCAACACCTTCTTTAGCCAATTGATAAATCTCAAACAAAAGGGTTTAGTGGGGCAGCATATTGAGGACTTCCAAAAATTGAATATAAGAGTAACGGATATTCCATAGGAACATAGGATCGACCTCTTCATAGGCACTTTAAAGGATAAAATACAACATGAAGTTCGCATTTTGGAACCGGATTCATTGGAGAAGGCATTCAGGTTGGCAAGAAAATTTGAATGTAAAATAATTGCAACAAGGAAGCCTACCACTCAATTATATAAAGAAGGAAGTGTTGCTACGCCTAGATTTCCACAACCTACAAGGTTGACACCACAACAATTGGAAGAAAAACAAGCAAAAGGGATTTGCTACAGTTGTGATAGCAAATACACTAAAGGTCATAAGTGTGCTGAGAAGAAATTATTTTACATAGATTGTGAAGAGGAAGAAGAAAATGAAAAAGAAGAGGATATACACCAAGAACCAGCCCTAGAAGAGGAAGAAATGAATCCGACCATATCGTGTAATGCAATGGCAGGAATTATCACTCTTCAAACTCTCAAGATAGAAGGACATATCAAGAAGAAAAAGTTAATAGTGTTGATTGATTAAGGTAGCACCCATAATTTTATTCATTGTAAGGGAGCCAAGGAATTAAATTGTTTCCTATACCCAGCACCAGAATGTCAAGTGATGGTTGCAAATGGAGGAACTATAAATTGCTCTGGAAAATGCCATAATATCAAGCTAACAATGGGGGAATATGTATTGACTAGTCCAATGCTTTCCATTCCTATGGGAGGTGCTGATGTTGTACTAGGAGTACAATGGTTACAATCTTTGGGGACGGTAGCTTTAATTTTCAAGAACTTTTCTTGAAATTTTTTTCAGAAGGAAAGGAAGTCGAATTACGGGGTATTGAAGGGAAGCCAGGAAGGATAATAAGCTCTAATGTCACGACAAAGCTTCTAAAGAAAGAACAACAAGGCGTAATTGCACAATTATGCTCACTAGAAGTTCCAACATCAAAATCATCTATTCCTGCATATCTCCAACAAGTCTTGGACAATCATTCCAAGGTGTTTGAAACTCCCAAAGGACTCCCACCTATTCGTGATCATGATCATGCTATTCATTTGATTCCAGGAAGTGTTCCTCCAAACATCAGCCCTTATAGATATCCTTACTTCCAAAAGAGCGAAATTGAACGTATGATTGCAGAAATGTTAGAGGCGGGTATAATTCAACCTAGTCAAAGTTCTTTCTCTGCTCCTGTAGTATTAGTACACAAGAAGGATGGATCATGGCGAATGTGTCCGGATTATAGGGAGCTCAATAAGCTCACCATTAAAGACAAATTTCCCATTCCTGTGATTGATAAATTATTGGATGAATTACATGGAGAAATTTATTTTACCAAGTTGGATCTTCGTTCAGGATATCATCAAATTAGAATGAAGACTGAAGATATTTCGAAACAACATTTCGAACTCATAAGGGTCATTATGAATTTTTGGTCATGCCTTTTGGCCTTACCAATGCACCTTCTACATTTCAAGGGTTGATGAATTCCATTTTCAAACCTTCCTTAGAAAATTTGTGCTAGTATTTTTTGATGATATACTAATCTACAACAGGTCTTGAAAGGATAATGTTCAACATGTTGACAGGGTGCTCAAACTATTGCAGGAGAAACAATTATATGCAAAAACATCCAAATGTTTCTTTGGAGTACAAGAGGTGGAATATCTGGGTCATATTGTATCTCACGAGGGTGTTAAAGTAGACCCTAACAAAATTAAAGCCATTAAGGAATGGAAAGTGCCCACAACCATAAAGCAGTTGCGAGGATTTCTCGGGTTAACAGGGTATTATCGCAAGTTTGTTAAGAATTATGGGAGAATAGCAGCACCTCTAACAATATTATTGAAGAAAGATGCATTTTCATGGACTCCTGAAGCAACTAAGGCCTTTGAACATCTTAAAGAGGCAATGTGCCTAGCACGGGTCTTAGCTACGCCAGACTTCACAAAAACCTTTATTGTGGAATGTGATGCCTCAGGAAATGGAATTGGTGCAGTTTTAATGCAGGAAGGAAGACCCATTGCTTTTGAAAGTCGTCCAATCAAAGGAAAGTATTTACAGAAACCTATTTATGAGAAGGAAATGTTAGCAATACTGCATGGACTAAAGAAATGGAGAACTTACCTAATGGGAAGACACTTCAAGGTAAAAACTGATCATGATAGTCTGAAACACTTTTTGGAACAAAGACTATCTTCAGAAGAGCAGCAAAAATGGGTCACAAAGATGTTGGGTTATGACTTTGAAATAATCTACAAAAAGGAAAGCTTAATGTTGTTGCAGATGCACTCTCAAGAAAGAATGAAGAGGTGGAAGCATTGCTTTGTGCCATTTCTATTATCCAACCAGATTGGATAACTGAAGCAAGAGATGAATGGAAGAAGGACAAAGATGTATGGATACTCATTCAAAAGTTGCAGCAAGATCCTAGTACATCTGACACATTTAGTTGGAAAAATGATTCCTTATGGTACAAAGATCGCTTATATCTTTGTAAGAATTCCCAACTAAAACAAAATATTCTTCTGGAATTGCACACTTCTCCTTTAGAAGGACACTCAGGATTTTTAAAAACTTACCACAGGGTGAAGAAAGAATTTTTTTGGGATGGCCTTAAATCTGATGTTCAAAAGTTTGTGGCAGAATGTTTGGTTTTCCAGCAGAATAAAGTTGAGACAATTAAGACCCCAGGACTTCTACAACCTTTATCCATTCGAAGTCAATGTTGGGAGGATATTTCAATGGATTTCATCACAGGTTTACCTAATTCTGAAGGAAAGAGTGTCATCATGGTGGTAGTTGATAGACTTACCAAGTATGCACACTTTTGTGCATTATCTCATCCATTTAAAGCAAGTATAGTTGCTACTACATTTATGGACAGAATTCAAAAGCTACATGGAAGCCCAAGGGTTATTGTGAGCGACAGAGATCCCATTTTTACCGGAAATTTTTGGATGGAGTTATTTTCTTGTTTGGGTACTCAATTAGCTCATAGCTCATCTTATCATCCTCAATCTGATGGTCAAACTGAGATAGTAAATAAATGTTTGGAAGGATATCTTCGTTGTGTTTTATTTGATAAACAAACACAATGGGTCAAGTGATTACCTCTCGCCGAATGGTGGTATAACACTTCCTTCCATACTGCAACAAAAATGACCCCATTTATGGCACTTTATGGATATCATCCACCATCCATCACATCATATTTAAGTGAAAATTCGAAGGTTCAAGCAGTGGAAGATCACATCGAGCATCAACAAGAAGTTCTCCAACTCTTAAAGGATAACCTGAATTTGGCACAAAATCGAATGAAACAATAGGCAAATCAACATCACAGCGATAGTAGTTTTGATGTAGGAGATTGGGTATTTTTACGGCTACAACCATACAAACAAATGTCTCTCAATCAAGCTAAGAAGGATAATAAGTTATCGCAAAAATACTATGGTCCTTACAAGGTGTTGCAAAATATTGGTACTATGGCATACAAATTGGAGCTTCCTGCTTCTTCACGAGTGCATCCAGTTTTCCATGTTTCATGCTTAAATAAGGTTATAGGTGAAAATCTTCCAGTTCAAACAATATTGCCAGAACTTGATGAGGAAGGAAAAGTCATATTGGAACCTGAAGCGGTCATGGAAACAAGAACTCGACAGCTACGGAATCGATCAAATTCAGAGTATCTCATCAAGTGGAAGAACTTACCCACTAAAGATTCTACATGGGAGAATGAGAAGTTTATATAGAAGCACCCAAAGCTACTCAAGCATTGAGGACAACACTTTGAAGGAGAGGGGCATTTTAGGTCCCTATATTACTAGTATAGTCCCTTATTGTTATTAGTGTAACCCCCTTATTGTTATTATTGTACCCTTGTAACCCCCATTTTGTTATTATTGTGCCCTTAAACTATTATTGTTAGGTAAGCTAGGATTACATTGTGGCCCACTAGGATTACATTATGGCCATATGGACTCCTATATATAGAAAAGAGGTTTTGTAAATTGTATCATCCAATAATTGTTCATTTATGTAATGTATTGGAGGTTGCCCCCTCAAAGTGGCTTATTCCTAAGGCGTTGATATATCTTTATTTCTATTTTTGGAGCTAGTTACACAACATTGAATGTGCTCTATAACAAGACCCTTTTGTTGAAGATTTAGTAATTGACTAAATAATGTGTTTCTCTTAATATCCCCATAATGTGCTATCAAGTCCTATGTAAAAATGGACCAAAATATAACTTATGTTTCTTTTGCCTTAAAAATGATAAGAAACCAATAATTATAGTCCACTTTGAGTGATAAAACTCATTATACAATAAATACAATGAACAAGGAAATATTTTGTGATCCTAAGACTAGGTCTCTTTAGTATATATAGGAGAAAAATGATACAATTATAATAAAATGGGACAATGATGGGTTCTAGCCTAGATAACAATATAACAATAGAATTGTAATCACTCAATATTCAAGGCTTACTAATGGGTTTTTGGGTTAACATTGGGCTTATATATGGCTTAACATGCCCCCCCCCTTTAAAGAAGTTTTTTCCTCAACACTTGACTATATAAGGGTGTTTTTATTTGAAACACTTATCTTCCCATGTTGCTTCTTACACTAGTAGGTTCTTCCATTTAATGAGGTACTTAATAATTGCTCGATCTCTCAACAACTTAGTACTTGTTTCCAAATTTGTATATGGTTCTAGTAAATTTTTTCCTTCTTCATTGTTCTCTAGAAGAAGAGTTTGGAATGGGTCCTTATTACTAATGATCATATTTAAGCAAGAAACATGGAATACTAGATGTACATGTGAATATGGAGGCAACTCCAATTTGTAGGCCATAGTTCATGTTATCACTCCATCAGATCTCCAAGGCTGAGAAGAGATCAGCAAAGGTAACCATAGACCAAGCTCTCACCGAGTAGCTAGCCCTACTAGGCACGATAGGGCTCTCTCCAAGGGATCACATCCACGATGGATGGATCAATTAGGTTTTAAGCTAGGTATAGTAGCTCTAGAGTTTTGATTGGTTGATTTGGGTGCTGGATGAGTGAATTAGGTCAAAGAGGAAACTAGGTCATGGCAAAAGGACCAACAATTGAAGACATCTAATGGGGAAAGGTAGGTAGGTAATTTAACACTTTAAGGAGGTTTGATGGAGTGAATTATACTGATGAGGTGCTAAAAATAGAATGACATACATGAATTCATTTTAAACTGAAGAAATGAAACACTTTTATGATGATTCTCCCATAACAAAGCATTAAAAATGAATTCTGCTTATCTCACTTAAGAATAAACTATATTATAGAAATGACATGATTATGGAAAGTAAAAAACATTCACACATATGTAAAAATAATAAGAAATTGTTTCAAAATACATTACCACATGAATCCCAGCAAAATGGCTACAACTCCGTCAATAAAATCCTGCCAAAAGTATGATACAATAGTGTTCTCTGATCAATAAAAAACATCCAACCCTTGTAATGAGAAAGGAGGTGGAAGATATATGCAAAAAAAAACTTCTCCCACTCTTAGGGGTAGAATCCCTGACTTGTGGAGCTAATCCCCAAAGTACTGAACTAAAAACCCAAAGACTATGGAGGTCAACAAACTCATCCCTAACTTTGGTGAAACTAATTCATTCATCCACAAATACACTTTTACCTAATGTATTTACCCTATATTAACTAAAAGTAACTTAATTACATTTACATCATCAAATTACATTAGTAAAATTCATGAATTCTTTGACGAAACTGAGAAAATCTGGAAATTTTTGAAAAAATCAACAAACTGGCAAAAGCGCAACGCCTTTTGCAGGAGCGTAGCACCAAATTCAAGGCTGAATTGGAGGGACTTCCTGCAGTCCAAATTGAGCTCATGATATCTCATTGGAAATATTCTCCTGTCTAGTTTCAAAAAATTCCTTTTTTTCTGATAATGATGAGTTTAAGGCCTCCAAAAGTGCAATCTCCCAACACTGCTCCAAAGCACAGTGCCAGCCTGAAAATAGGGGCAGAAAGGTGATTGTTTAGGTGTTTTAGGCCATTTCTCCCTACCATATTGTCCATTTTTTTAGTGCCAATAGTCGAAATTGAATGTAGATGGCCTTATGAATCCAATGGTGGTGCCCATTTTTCATTTTTAGGCTCCTATAGAAAGCGCAATTCCCTATACATTACGCTTTTAACAGTCTCACTGTGCTGAATTTCAGTGAAAATTTGTCAAATAAAGAAAATTACAAAAATTTGCCCAAAAAATCTCAAAATTGGTAGATAGAATGCTGAGGAAGTGTCTTAAGCAATCAGGGAGGCATCAACAAGGATCCCAAGTTTATCTTCCTCCTTTTGCTTGATTAGGGTTTTCTTGTGTTTTTCCTCCAACTGCTTGAGTTTGATGTTGCAAATCTTGTTTTTAATGTTGTACCTGTTGGACATGTTTCTGAGCATCTTATTATCTTTGTTTTCCTTGTGGATGAGTTTAGCAAGGTGGAGATTTACCCTATCTAGACATACATCTCTATCATCTTCAACCTCCTTGGAAATCCTCTCCTCAAAAGTGAGGTTTTCAGCCTCAAGTTTCTGTTTTTCCAATGATTTCTCAAGAACTCTTGTTCTTGGCCTTTCCCTTGTGGCTAGATTAGAATCATTGGTGTTTTTCCTCTTAAGCTTTAGGAGCTCCAATTCCATGAGAAATTGATTTTCATTTAGTTATGTGTTCTCTTGCTCAAGGTAGGAGATCACATATCTTTCTCTATCCAAGTTATCCTACAGTTCTTTGATTTGGGCATCCTTCTCTTTGATGATCAAGTTTGAGACTTGATGATCATCTTGGACATCCAAGTCTACCAAATCAAACTCTGTTTCTTATTCATGAAGATATGCCTCCTTATAAACAATTGCATCATCCTGATGTACCTACTTTGTTGATGAAGAAGGAAAGGTCCCTTTCACAATTTGTGGAGCAAACACTTGCCTAGGTCCCCTATGATAGGTTTTGAAATGTTTTTCCTTTTTGGTTTTGTTCACTACAGCCCTGCTAGATGACCCTATTTCTTTTTGAGGCACTGATGCTAGTGGTGGAATTGGTCTAGCAGGATGAGATGGTGGAGTAATGAATACATAATTCTCAATGAAGGTCTCCCAATAAATGTTCAGCTGATTGAGATGATGACAAACAATTATCTTGAGAAGAGAGTGATGAAAAAGGTTTTTCATCTGATTTTTTGGCTCTCTGCTCTGCACTTTGTAGGCCATCTTATCAATACTCCTATACAAATAGTGAGGGATGTTGAGAAATTCCACCTTGTGAAGTGCATGATAAACCTGATGTGATATGAGTACAGTCGGGAGAATCTACCCTCACAAGTGAATTATTTCATGATGATCTTCATCATGGGAGAAAATTGTCAAGTAGGTGGCTGAAAGGAAAAACCTTCTTGTTCTCATTTTTGTATCTTGGCTTGAGGAATGATTCATAGTGTTGGGCATCTATGTTTATGGCCTTGAACCATTTTTCACCCACATTTGGTATCCCTATGGCTATAGCAATAATATCTGTGGAGATGGTAAAGATCACCCCTGCAATGGTCACTTGATTGTATTGAAGATTGAATATGAAAACTCTGGTCAAAGCAGGGTGATGTTGAACGCTCTGGACTAGCTCATGGAAATCAAAGCAACTCACATGTTTGAGGCCATTAACTCTCTAGTGTCAGATGGCTCAAGCCTCAAAATCCTCCCTCTCTTGTGTGGTCTTATTTCATCTTTGTCCTCCTCCATGAAATATATTTCCTCCTCCATGTGTTTGTTTTGTTTTTTTAAACCCTAAGAAATGGGAAGCGGGGTAGGAAGTAGGTTTAGGGAGTGAAAATGAGTGTAAGAAAAAGTAGGGGAGTAGGGAAGGGTGTTAGGGATCTTAGGGAAGTGGTATGGGATAGAAAGACTTAGGGAAATGGGGTGGGGAAATTTATTACAAGGATAGTGAGGCTGCCTAGGAAATTTGTAGCCTAGGATTAGGGTTTTGGGAAATGAAGCTTGGGAATGAGAAATAATGCTATGTAGGGATAGGAGAAATGTTTTTTGTGATGTGGGAGGGAAAAATCGTGTCTAGGGAAAACAATTTATCATGTAGGAGTAAAATTATGGTTTCTTAGCTTTAAAACGTGAAATTATGCATGAGGAGGGTTATCATCACAAATTTACTATCATGCAATCATAGGAGGGCATGAAATGATGTAAATTACTTACTAGGAGTTGTAGATAACCCCATTTGATGATTCGACTCCTTGGAAGAAGGTTTGAGAGCTTGTGGGAGCTTGTAGAAGAAGTTTGACAAGAGTGCGACGATCTACACAAGAGCACGACGTTGAATGCAGGAGCACAACGCTCTTCACAGGAGTGCAGCGCTAAAATGCCAGGAGCACGCCGCCAAGACCAGGAGCATAACACCTCCAAAAAGATGGATGAGAGTGAGATAACGATGGATGAGAGTGCAAATGATCATCTCCTTGGTATTTGATGGCCTTTATACCTTAATGCAGTTTTCAAAATTGGTCTTGGGAACCACTTTCCTTTTTCACACTCAACTTAAAAATTGCATTTTTTACCTTTCATTTGATCTTTTCAATTTGATCAGTTGGTGGATTTTTTGAACACTAAGAATTTTGGAACTTTGAATTTCTTGGCAATTGGAACCTGTATTTTGCAGCTAGTTTGGAACCATGAGTAATTATTACATATAAAAAAACATGAAATTACATATTGAAATTGAAATAAAATTTACAAATTAAGATTTACATAATAAAAATGTGTTCGTTGTCACTCTCTTACTTGTTGGGACCTTGAAAACCCTAAGACCTAATGGAAACCCTGACTGAATGAAATTCATGGTGAAATGACTGAAATGGTGATAAAAACTCATGACTGATGGACACTCAACAAAGTGATGAAATGAGCCAACAAGTAATGAAATTTTTTAAAAGAGTTAGTTTTTGAGCTAGGACTACCTCCAGTGAATTTTTTTTTGCATGATTACCTAATGGAATGAAAAAAATTTCTGAATGGGGCCCTAAAATGATGTGAAAAAGAGATATTTTGATCACTGGTGGTAAGATGCAAATACTGACACTAATAGTTTCAATCCTTTGCAACACCTTATAGGGGCCACAATATCTCAGAGCTAACTTATTTTCCTTCTTTTTCTTCTTGAGGTACACCTTTTTATTTGGTTGTAGCCTCAAAAATACACAATCCCCCAATTCAAATTAAATTTCACTGTGATGTTGATTTGCTTTTTGCTTCATCCTATTTTTTTCCATAACCAAGTTGTCCTTCAATAGTTTGAGAATCTATTGCTAGTGTTGGATGTGGTCCTCTACTACTTGAGCATTTATAATCCCTTTCAACAGTGAAGTGATGGATAGAGGAATATATCCATAAAGTACCATAAATGGTGACATTTTTTATGAAGTATGGAGGGATATGTTGTACCACCATTCTGCCAAGTGAAATCATTTGACCCCTTTTTTCTATTTATTATATGAAAAGAAACATAGGTATCTTTCTAAACATTTATTCACAATCTTAGTTTTCCCATCAGATTAAGGGTAGTAAGATGAGTTGTGAGCCAATTAAGTACCCAAACAAGAAAATAATTCAATCAAAAAATTTCTAATGAAAATTGGATCTCTATCACTTATAATAATCTTTGGTATTCCATGTATATTTTGGATTGTTTCCATGAATTATTCTTCCACAATACCTTCTTTAAGAATATGAGAAAGAGAGTAAAAGTGGGCATAATTTTTCATTCAATGTACCACTACAATAATGACACTCTTTCCTTCAAATTTTGGTAAACCTGTAATAAAATTCATTGAAACTTCTTCCCACTTATGACTTGGTATGGATAATGGATGAAGAAGCCCTGGGATCTTAATAGTCTCTCCTTTATTTTACTGGCATACCATACATTCCGCCACAAATATTTTCACATTTTATTTAAGAGCTTCCCAAAAAAATATTTCTTGATCCTATAGTATGTCTTCAAGAACCCTGAATGTCATCCTATAGGAGACATGTGCAATTCCAAAGGTCATTTTTTTTAGATGAGAATTCTTACATAAGTATAAGAAATATTGATACCATAACAAATCATTTTTCCATGTTAATTTTTTCTGCATCATGGTCCTCCTATAGTTGTTGAATTATCTTACATATATTCTCATCTTGTTTCCATTGTATCCTTACTTCTCCCTCCTTCAGGGAAACGTTTAAGGGCTAATATTTGCAGATGGGATAAATTTCCATGTTTTTTATAAATAAAATATTCATCAATTTTCATTTTTTTCTAAAAATGATTTGCCCAAATTTGAAAGTATAAAATTATTTTACCTTAAAAATCACCAAAATTTTATATATACTAATAGAAAACCATTGTATAAATATTCTTACAAAAATGTTGCCAAACATTTTACCATTTTCATTTTAGGGACTAGTAATATTCACCAAGGTTTCTGAACTTTAAGAAAAAATTCCATCCTTAAATTTTTCCTTTCCCACCTTGTCAGATTCTGGAATGAAAATAACACATAGTAAACCATTTGTGTCTTCCTATTTCCTCAAGAGTGCATCTACCACAATATTTGTTTTTCCCATTTTTGTAGATAATTTCAAATTCATAACCCAATATCTTTGTGACCCATTTTTTTTTCTCTTCTGAAGATAGTCTTTGCTCCAAGAAGTATTTTAGACTATCATGTTATATTTTTAGTTTGAAGTGTCTTCCTATTAGGTATGCATGCCATTTCTTAACTACATGTAGTATGGCCAACATTTTTTTTCATAGATGGGTCTAAGTAAGTTATTTCCTTTAAATTTGTTTCTTTAAGAGGAAAGAGACCTTATTTCTTGCATAAAAATTGCACTAATGCCATGTCCTGAGGCATCACACTCCATAATAAATATTATTGTGAAGTCAGGAATCACCAAGACAAAAGTTGTACACATAACCTCTTTAAGTTCTTCAAATGATTTGGTTGCTTCCTTAGTCCAAGAAAATGCTTCCTTCTTCAACAATTTTGTTAGAGGTGCTACTATTTGACCATAATTATCAACAAATCTGAAATAATATCCTTTAAATCCTAAGAATCCTCTAAGTTTCTTCAAGTTATTTGGGATTGGCCATTACCTCATAGCTTTGATTTTGTTAGGACCCACCTTGAAACCATCATGTGATACAATATGACCCAAATATTCCACTTCTTGAAAATCAAAGGCACACTTGGAAGGATTTTCATATATTTGTTACTCTTCCAATAGTGTTAAGACCTTGTTAACGTGTTGTACATTATCTTCCCAAGTTTTTTTGTAGATTAGTATGTCATCAAAAAATACTAGTGCAATTTTTCTAAGGAAGGGTTTCAAAATATATTTCATTAAGCTTTAAAATGTTAAAGGTGCATTTGTAAGTCCAAATGGCATAACCAAAAACTCATAAATACCTTCATGTGTTCTAAATACTATTTAGGGAATGTATTCTTACCTCATTATGATTTGATGATATCCATAATGAAGATCCAACTTAGTAAAGTTATCTTTGATTTTCATTTTGTTGAGTTGTCTATAGCCTGGAAACATATTCCATGAACCATATTTTTTATAACCATCACCACTAGTGAAGAGAAAACACTCTAGCTAGGTTGAATGATACCCACATCTAATATTCTTGAACATACACTCAATATCAATATTTTTTGCATGTGGGTATTTGTATGGCCTAATGTTAGGAGGTACACTTCCAAGTTGCAAATGAATAGAATGGTCATGTTATAAAATAGGTGGAAGACCCTTAAGAATTTACTGAAATACTTTAACATGATTGTTGATAACTTTCTTAAGATCCACTGGTGAAAAGGATAAAGATGATTGAACATCTAATGAATACAATTGTGCAACTACACCTTGGTGTCCCTTTTTTAGAAATTTTGTCAGGCTAATAGAGCTTATCACTTTATTAGGTTTCCGTTGGATACCTATAAGCTCAATTTTTTTTTTCCTTCTAAGAAAAATATTATGATTTTTTTTTGGAAATTAAGGGCCATTATGCCCAATGATTATAACCATTGGACCCCTAATACAACTTCAACACCATCCATTTGTATTGCAATCATGATACTGACCAATAAATATTCCCCTATATTTAAATTAATCATATTTCACTTCATTGAATAATTTATGGTAACACCATGTGATATCCTTCTATCTTGAGGGTTTGTGGATTTCTAATGTTGGCCAATGGATGATAAGATATTGTTGGAGTAGTTTCTTCTAGCTCTAGATATTGTGAAGTTTCCACTTCTTTATCTTCTTCATCTTCATTGTATATGTAGAATAATTTTTTCTCACTACATTGATGCCCTTAACTATACTTGTCCTCATAGTTGAAACATAGTCCCTTTGCTCTTATTTCATCCATTTGTTGAGGAGTCAACGTTGTCAATTTAGGAAAGGGAGCTTGATTTTCTCTATAATTATTAGCGACCAATTTTCTAGTGGCCATATTTTTAATTTCAACTTTCCTTACCAGAATGAAATCACGTTATAGAGATTTAGGTTCAAAGAGACACACCTCATGTTGAATGTTTTCTTTTAAAGTGCCCATAAATAGGTCTAATAAGATATCCTCTAAAACAATCTTTACTTTAGGACTCAACTTTTGGAATTGTTTAATGTGCTCCATAACTAGACTTTTTGTCAAATATTTAATAATTGACCAAAGAATGTTTTGCTCTTAATATCCCCATAATGTGTTTATAATTCCTCTATAAAAATGGACCAAGATATATAAAAAAAAAAATTCTTTCACAAATCCATTGATACCCTACATGTTGGTCTTGCTCTAAAATTATGGATGCAATATTTACCATTTGTAAGGATGCTAGTTGGTGTAGATCAAAGTATTTCTCCATTTGAATAATCCATGTTTTTTATGAAACCAGCTCACAAGAATAGATAATTCAATGACTTAGAAATAAGCCTCTTAGAGGGGGAAACCTACTTTACATTACATAAATGAACAATTCTTGGATGATACAAATGAAAAAACCTACTTTCTATATATAGGAGTCCATGGGGTCACAATATAATCCTAACCAACCTTACAATAATAATGTAAGGGCGCAAAAATAAAAATAGTGGGATTTTATGGGGCACAATAATAACAATATGGGGATTATAGGGGTACAAAAATAACAATAAGGGGGATACACTAACAACAATAAGGGACTACACTAGTAATATAGGGACCTAACATGCCCCTCTCCTTCAAAAACGTGTTTTCCTCAATGCTTGAGTAGTTATGGGTGCTTATGTATAAAATTCTCATCCTCCCATGTGGAATATTTAGTGGGTAAGTTCTTCCACTTGATGAGATACTCTGAAATTGAACGATTTCATAGCTGTCGAGTTCTTGTTTCCGTAAATACTTCAAGTTCCAATATGATTTTCCTTCGTCATCAAGTTTTGGCAATATTTTTTTAATTGGAATCTTGTCACTTATAACCTTCTTTAAGCATGAAACATGGAAAACTAGGTGCACTCGGCAAGAAGCAGGAAGCTCCAATTTGTATGCCATAGTACCAATATTTTGCAACACCTTGTAAGGACCATAGTACTTTTGCAATAATTTATTATCCTTCTTAGATTTCTTGAGGGACATTTGTTTGTATGGTTGTAGCCATAAAAAGACCCAGTCTCCTACACCAAAACTTCTCTCACTGCGATATTGATCTTCCTGTTGTTTCATTCGATTTTGTGCCAAATTTATGTTATCCTTTAAGTGTTGGAGAACTTGTTCTTGATGCTCGATGTGATCTTCCACTGCTTGAACCTTTGAATTTTCTCTTAAAGATGACGTGATGGACAGTGGATGATATCCATAAAGTTCAATAAATGGGATCATTTTTGTTGCAGTATGGAAAAAATTGATATACCACCATTCAGCCAGAGGTAACCACTTGACCCATTGTGTTTATTTATCAGATACAAAACAACAAAGATATCCTTCCAAACATTTTTTCACTATCTCAGTTTTCCCATCAGATTGAGGATGATAAGATGAGCTATGAGCTAGTTAAGTACCAAAACAAGAAAATAATTCCGTCCAAAAATTTCTTGTGAAAATGGGATCTTTGTCGCTTACAATAAACTTTGGGTTTCCATGTAGCCTTTCAATTGTTTCCATAAATGCAGTAGCAACTGTACTTGATTTAAATGGATGAGATAATGCACAAAAGTGTGCATACTTAGTAATTCTATCAACTACCACCATTATGACACTCTTTCCTTCAGAATTAGGTAAACCTATGATCAAATCCATTGAAACCGCCTCCCAATGTTGACTTGGAATGGATAAAGGTTGTAGCAGACCCGAGGTCTTAATTGTCTCAACTTTATTTTGTTGGAAAACCAAACATTCCTCCAAAAACTTTTGAATATCATATTTAAGGTCATCCTCAAAAAATTATTTCTTCACCCTGTGGTAAGTTTTTAAAAATCTTGAGTGCCCTCCTAAGGGAGAGGTGTAAAATTCCAAAATAATATTTTTTTTTAGTTAGGAATTATTACTAATATATAAATGATATTTGTACCATAAGGAATCATTTTTCCAACTAAATGTATCAGATGTACTAGAATCTTACTGCAACATTTGAATGAGTGTCCGCACTTCTTCGTCATTTTTCCATTCCTCCCTTGCTTTGGTTATCCAATATGGTTGGATAATAGAAATGGCACAAATAAATGCTTCCACCTCCTCACATTTTCTTGAGAGTGCATCTACAACAACATTTAGCTTCCCTTTTTTGGAGATGATTTCGAATTCATAACCCAACATCTTTGTGAGACATTTTTTCTGCTCTTCTGAAGATAGTATTTGTTCCAAAAATTATTTAAGACTATCATGATTAGTTTTTACCTTGAAGTGTCTTCCAATTAGGTAAGGTCACCATTTATTTAGTGCATGTAGTATTGCCAACATTTCCTTCTCATAAATATCTTTCTGTAAATAATTTCCTTTGATTGGATGACTTTTAAAATAAATGGGTCTTCCTTATTGCATTAAAACAACACCAATTCCATTTCTTGAGGCATCACATTCCATAATAAAGGTTTTTATGAATTCTGGCGTAGCTAAGACCGGTGCTTGGCACATATCCTCTTTAAGATGTTCAAAGGCATTATTTGCTTTAGGAGTCCATGAAAATGCATCTTTATTCAATAATGTTGTTAGAGGTGTTTCTATTCTCCCATAATTCTTAAAAAAATTGTGACAATACCCCATTAACCCGAGAAATCCTCGCAACTACTTTATGGTACTAGGGAATTTCCACTCCTTAATGGCTTTAATTTTATTAGGGTCTACCTTAACACCCTCTTGAGATACAATATGACCCAGATATTCCACCTCTTGTACTCCAAAGAAACATTTGGAGTTTTTTGCATATAACTGTTTCTCCTCCAATAGTTTGAGTGCCCTATCAACATGTTGAGCATGATCCTTCCAAGGCCTGATGTAGATTAGTATATCATCAAAAAATACTAACACACATTTTCTAAGGAATGGTTTGAAAATGGAATTCATCAACCCTTGAAATGTAGAAGGTGCATTGGTAAGGCCAAAAAGCATGACCAAAAATTCATAATGAACCTCATGAGTTCGAAATGGTGTTTTCAGAATATCTTCAGTCTTCATTCTAATTTGATGATATCCTGAACAGAGATCCAAATTGGTAAAATAAATTTCTCCATGTTATTCATCTAATAATTCATCAATCACGAAAATGGAAATTTTATCTTTAATAGTGAGCTTACTGAGCTCCCTATAATCTAGACACATGCGCCATGATCCATCCTTCTTGTGCACCAATAATACTAGAGTAGAGAAATAACTTTGACTACTTTCAATTTTTACCAGCCTCTAACATTTCTACAATCATACGTTCAATTTGTGGACCAATAATACCAGCCTCTAACATTTCTACAATCATACATTCAATTTTTCTCTTTTAGACATAAGGATATCTATAAGGCCTGATGTTTGGAGGAACACTTCCTGGAATCAAACGAATATCATGATCATGATAATGAATAGGTGGGAGTCCTTTGGGAGTTTCAAACACCTTGGAATGATTATTCAATAATTTTTGGAGATCTGGAGAAATATATGATTTTGATGTTGGAACTTCTAGTGAGCATAATTGTGCAATTACACCTTGTTGTTCTTTCTTCAAAAGATTTTTCATGAAATTAGAACTTATTATCTTTCTCAGCTTCCATGTGATACCCCGTAATTCAACTTCCTTTCCTTCAGGAAAAAAAAAAATCAAGAAAAATTCTTTAAAATTAAAAGCTATCGTCCCCAAAGATTGTAACCATTTTACTCCTAGTACAACATCAAGACCTCCCATTCGAATGGAAATAATTTGACTATTCAATACATATTTTCCCATGGTTAGATTGATATTATGTCACTTTCCAGAGAAATTTATAGTTCCTCCATTTTCAACCATCACTTGACACTATGGTGTTCGGTATAAGAAGCAATTCAATTCCTAGGCTACCTTGCAATGAATAAAATTATGGGTACTACCCAAATCAATCAACACTATTACATTTTTCTTCTTCATATTTCCTTCTATCTTGAGACTTTGAGGAGTGGTAATCATGCCAATGCATTACAGGATATGGTCAGACTCATTTCTTCTTTCTCTAGGGTTGGTTCCTAGTGTATATCCTCTTCTTTTGAAGTTTCTTTTTCATTTTCTTCCTCCTTTTCACAATCTCTGTAAAATAATTTCTTCTCGGCACACTTATGACCTTTAGTGTATTTTCTATAACAACTGTAGCAAATCCCTTTTGCTATTTTTTCTTCCAATTATTGTGGTGTCAAACTTGTAGGTTGTGGAAGTCTACAATTAGCAACACTTCCATCTTTATAGATGTGATTAAAAGGCTTCCTTGTGACCATAAATTTTCTTTCAATTTTTCTTGCCAACCTAAATGCCTTCTCCAATGAATCAGGTTCCCAAAGGCAAACCTCATGTTGAATGATATCCTTTAAATTCCATATTAAGACATCAATCATGTGTTCCTATGGAATATCAGTTACCCTTATATTCAATTTTTGGAAGTCCTCAATGTGCTCCACCATTGAACCCTTTTGTTTGAGATTTATCAATTGGCTAAAGAAGGTGTTACTCTTTGTATCCTTATAATGTGTTATCATTTCCTTCATAAAAATTTACCAAGTGACATTTTTTTACGATATCAAGCCATCGATACCATACAAATTTATTTTGTTCTAAATATAAAGTTGCAATGCATACCTTTTGTGTGATTTGCACATTATGGAGATCAAAATATTTCTCCATCTGTAGTATCCATGTTACAAGATCCTTGCCATCAAACTTCCTAATATCTATTTTTGGAATATGGTGGGTCCTAAATCCAACATTAGAGTATATGAAATCATGATTAACATTTCTTTTGTTCTCATCATGGGTTTTCTCTACTACATTTTCGTCATTAGGAAGCTTTTCTTGTGGCAAATTTGCCAAGCCTTCCTTCAAACCTTCCATGTATTTCATAAAATCTTCCACGTTTCCTTCTATACCATCGATCTTAGCTTCCATTCCATACCTCTTAGTTTACATGCCATCCATATCATCTTCCACGCCTTTCTTCAAACCATCCATTTCATTTTTTTTTACTCTTTGCGAAAATTTTATGCACTTGGTCTTGTAATTTTGATATATCATGTTGCACTTCTTCCTCTTCACGATTCATAGTAGTGCCTTCTGAGGGATTAATGGGTGTTGAATTATTTTTAGGGGGAATTTTAGAACCCAATACTGAGATATATGATTCAATATGCCCTTGGAATCACTTCAAACTAATTTTTCAAACAAGACTTATGCAATTTAAAAAAATATATATACACACCCTTTTTTTTCTTTCTTTTAAGGAGCTCGATATTGAAACTGATGTATCTATGTAATTGCGGATCCTCAATATTTTAGCTTCGGTATTGTAGTATCTCTCTGAGTATTCTTTCCAATGCTAAAGGTCATACCTGATTTGGATTCTTCAAGGTAAATTTATGACTGATCTCCTATAATGGCCTAATTATGGACTAGGTCAGTAGAGTGAACTTCTATGACGTTCCACATGTCATTTTTTCCTCCTTCAGCTCTAAAATTGATACATAGGAAAACATAGTCCATGTAATTTCGACCTATTTTTACATAATTCCAATTTGATGCTCAGAGAGAGATTTATGACGATTTTCCCAAGGTCGCCTCTTTGAGATGAAATTCGGGAGCCTGCAAAAACCCTAAATTGCACATATCATAT
Source organism: Pinus albicaulis (assembly GCA_034641835.2). NCBI lineage: Eukaryota > Viridiplantae > Streptophyta > Pinopsida > Pinales > Pinaceae > Pinus > Pinus albicaulis. The sequence continues at coordinate 685,755,137 of CM076575.1, forward strand.
CTCCGAAAATATTGCGAACCAATATTTTAAATTATTACAAGAATTTCATCAGTATATCTTCACAAATGGGTTTTATTTTTTAGCATCTGAAACTTCATAGAAAAAAAGTTATAGTTAAAATTCCACGATGACCTGTTTGAAGCAGTGAAACCCTAGAATCTAAAGCTCTGATACCAAACGTTATGAAACCAACTCACAAAATAGAAGAATATATATATCAAAGACTTATAAATAAGCCTCTTCGAGGGGGAAAGATCCTTTACATTACATAAATGAAAAATTATTGGATGATACAAATGACAAAACCTCCTTTCTATATATAGGAGTCCATGGGGTCACAATATAATCCTAACCAACCTAACAATAATAATGTAAGGGCACAACAATAACAATAGTGGGATTTTCTGGGGCATAATAATAGAAATATGGGGGCTACAGGGGTACAACAATAATAATAAGGGGGCTACAGGGGTACAACAATAATAATAAGGGGGCTACACTAACAAAAATATGGGACTACACTAGTAATATAGGGACCTAACAATGTTATAGGGTCATTACCATAAATTTTCCTCATATAAATCTTCAAAATGTTGTATTTCCTTGGTGATGACTTGAAGCCCTTATGATGTGGATATTGGATTGAAAATTCATGATTATGGTTTAGTGATTCAATTTTCTTTGTCTCCAATTATGATATCATACTCCCCATATGAGATTGATTCTCAACAACATACTTATCCTTATGTTTATGATTTCCTTGGATTTCCACATCCTTTTTAGGAAGCTTCTTTAAGAGAATATTTTCCATGGAAATCATGGATTTTGTATTCGTTCCTTATTTTGATTCATCTTCTTTTCAATTTCTCTTTTAAGCCTTTCTTGAGAACTTGAGAAATCTAGATTTTTCAACATACTACCATCCATTTCATTAACTTTCTTCTCTTATTGAGACAACCTAAATTTCAAGTCTTCACTTTCTTCATGATGCAAGGATGAACCTTTAGTAGATTTAACTGGTGTAGTATCTTTCCTAGGAGGCATTTTGGAAAATAATAATAAACCTCCTCTTTATTACAACTAAAAAAATATGGGATCTTCTAATGAAAACTTAGGTAAATAATGAGTTATGTACCTTAATTTGAATAATATCAAAATGGTTTAAGATTTACTAGTATATCTCCGAGATTTGATGCCTTATGGATTTGAATTTTGTTTTTAAATACTTTGATATGTATTTTCTTCAATTCCATTGGTGTGAACTAAATCTAATGTTCCAACTGAATTTTATAACAAATTTCCCAAAACTTGCTAATTTTTTTGCCTCTTCCAATAGAAAACTTGTATATCATTCCACATGTCCAATTCTGGAAATATAATTCTAGCACTTATACCTGAGGTACTTCTATATGTCTCCTAAAATTCCTAAATATTTCATAGTCTGAAAATTTCCATACAAAACATAGCCAAGCTACTAAGTGTTGTTGTAACTAGAATCGATCTTCATAATGTAAATTTATCATTGATATTTTATACTTATATTTATATTTATTATATTTTTGTTAAAGAATATTCTTCATGCTTATAAGTCAAAAATAATTTATTTTGAGTAAAAAAGAAATGTATTTGAGTCATGTCCCGTTTGGACATTTGTAAGAAAATGTAATTTGAACTTTATGTTGAATTGTAAGTCCACAAGTTGACCAAGTCAACCCTCCTTAGACAAGTCAGTCTGGCCCTCCAAGTGACACCTATTTGACCTCCTAGACAAATATATATAAGAGGACAATTTGACTTACTTGAGATATCATACACATACACACAACAAGAGAATATTTGAACCCAAAAAAGAAGAGGAGAAATCTGAGTGAAAGGAGAGAGAGAAGAGAAAGTCAAAATAAGGAGAATATTCCAAGTTGACCAAATAATTGACCTAGTTACCACTCTCATGCATGGACTATAATTTTTGTGGAAGAGGCCAAATTTTTCTGAGGTATTTTCAAGTCGAAATTCAACCCTTGTTGCAAGTCCAAAAAATCTGAGATTTTACAAGTTTGAGGCAGGTTTAACCAACGTTGACTTTGATTTTAGGGGTGACTTGGAGGAGGTTTTTGACTTGGTCTCTTACTATTAGATTAATATTGTTCATGTTATTGGATATCTCATTTTTATCTAAGTCTATAAGAGAAGGATTGTTGGTTTTCCCCCCTTATGGGGTTTTTCCCTGGCTAAGAGCCTAAATTTTGGTGTTTCTTGTTTCCTTGTGATCTTTGTGTTTTGTAAATTTACATAATACCTTGATGAAGAAGACATAATCAGCAATAAGAAGGCAACTAAAATTCACAAGTAATTATCAAGAAGAGGAATCAAGCATCAATCTCTATTACACTTGGTTTCTCAACATGGTATCAGAGCTAATGTGAAGGAGGGAAGATCACTATTTTTTAACATATTTGAATACACCTCTCAATAGCTAAGAAAGGTAGCTTGAAGATCACTCTCTTGGAGATGTCTTGAAGACAGAGTTAGCAGTTCTCATCCATTCTTGAATATATTATTATAGTAGTTCTCTCTCTCTCTCTCTCACAAGTATGTACTCTTCTATTCTCCATGTCTAATTCTCCCAATAAAATGGCATATATTTCTAAGGAAGGGAACTCAACTTGATGGAGCATCAATTTCCAAGGCATGGAAAAAGAGGATCAATTTAATGTTTAAATAAAATGAATTTATGCAATTCATTGAAGGTACAATTATAGTACCGTGCAATAATAATTCTCAAGAAATGGCCAAATATAATAAGGGAGAAATTAGAGCTCAAATGATTCTATTTAATTTATCAAAGACCATCTCATTTCTTTTGTTTCATATTTTACTACATATAAGGAAGTTAATGATAAATTGGTAAAATTATATTATGTCAACACAACTGGACAAAATATATCTCTAAGGAAACAAATATATGGAACAAGAATATTAAAATAAGAAGGCATAACCTCAGACTTTATGAGAATATAAAAAATAAAATCAACTTCAAGGACTTGGAGAAACCATATCTGACCCTGAATTAATCACCTTTGTAATCAATGCTCTACTCCATCTTGGGATGGTTTTTCAGGAGGTATTTATGTGAGAAAGGAAACTTTGACCTTTGAAGAACTATGAGATTTATGTGTTCTAGAAGAAACAAGGTAGAAGGCTAAAGTTGACACTAAACCAAATAATGAGAACTCTCAAGCTTTTGCAGCCATGTCAAAGAAGAAGTTTGGAAATTTTGGACCTCAACAGAAAAATAGTGGCAATAATTATTATAAAAACAAGGACATGTACAAATTTCAATGCTTTGGTTTCCATGAATATGGACACATCAAGAGGAATCATCCCAAGAAATCTAAAAACAATAATAGCAATAAGAGTAAGGATAGAAATGAAGCATTAAAATTAGAGGATGGATAATCTCCAAGGAAACCCAAAGTCGAGGACAAAAAATATATTTACTACTAGCATTAATGAAGATTATAACATGTATACATAGCTCTACAATTTATCTGTGTACCAGGTTTGCAGTCACGTTTTCTATTTCTTTGATGGTAGATGGAATACTATTTTTTATTGGCAAGGTAGTTATGGGGATAGCACAAAAGTATATTGGGATTCGTAAATTAAGTCTTTTCATGGAAACAAAAATTAAGAGGGGTCTCATAGTCATCTACAATGAATAATCAAATCACTTAAGAAAAAAGAGGAGTCTCCTTGACAATTATCTACATAGAATGAATCACAGAACCATAAAAGGACTCAGTTTCATTTGCAGATAATATATAGATAGATTCATGCCTACAAGCTTTCATTATGAATATTTAGAGGCTAACATTTCCCTCCAAGGAGTAAGGAATATAACAACATGAATTTTATGAAACCAACAAATAGTCAAGATGTATTTCAATGGTAGTCAACATCCGGCTTGCATCATGATAAAGATTCTTCCATCCAAATAGAATATTCATCTCAAATTCCAATTAAAACTTATCCGTCAATGGATAAGTCAGTGTCTCTACAATGGTTGGAGAAAAATATTTCAGGAAGTAGGTTTTTCTTATAGCAGATCATGGTAAAAAAATTTCTACAATAGAAGCACGAAATTTGAAGTACACATCAAATAAATCAACACTTAGCACTAAATGGAAGTGTTGGGTAATTTAATTGATAGTTAAATTGCGTCATTACATCGTCAAAATCGAGGTTTGTGTACTTGCAAAGTGTATGTTCACAATAAATGCTAGGAGGTTTATTTTTTATCAAGAAATTAAATTCTAGTCTAACAAATTCAATATGCAAGTTATAAATTTAATCTATTCAAACCCTTCTCCTATCAAGTATGCACATATTTTGCTTCTATCAAAATACAATGAATTGAAATTTAATCTAAGAACAATAATTTTAAATCTATTTTATGTTGTAGAATGAAAATATTAGGCTAATAAACTAAATTGAAAGACTAAATTAATTGGAAGAATAGGGAACTAAGTCTAGAAAACCAAATCGAACGTATATACTACTCGACTTGAAATAAATATATTCTATTCTTAAATCCAAAAAATCATTTTGAAATCAATTTTACTCTAGGTACATAATGAAGAAATCTAGCTAGAAAGAAAAATTAAGATGAATTTGAAAGCAATGATTTAATTCTAAACTTCAGGTCTTGTAGATTAGTAATGTGCGCATGTTATAATTATATTGAATCTGAACATGATCTTAAATCTGAGACTAAGTAGCAATTGAAAAGCATTAAACTAATCAAAGAAATATTTTTTTTTTATTTTTGTCTTTTGAATGAGTGCTCATCCTATGCAAACAAAACAATAGTAAGTGATCTAAGCTACAAGTAGAACATTAGCAGGTTTCATAATAATTACAAAATTAAATAGAAACAATTAAAAAGGAAAAATACTAACTAACTAAACTATCTTACGACTCTTCATGGGGTCCTCCTGTTGGGCGAAAGGATCAATTAACTCAAATCAAGGAACTAGTCACCAACACATAGGAACATAAGAGGAACATAATATTTGTTATTATGAAATAGAGTTTTTATGGTAAAAATTAGAAACCTCGGGTTCTTAATATTCATCCTCGTCTTCCAAATCGAGGCTATATTTATACTGTTTCTAGATTAACTACTTAAAGAAAGTAATGTCAAAAGGAAAGTTATGGGATTGACAACTAAGCATTTAAATTCACTTAAGAAATGATTATCGTATGATTTTCTCTTTCGCAGAAAATCATGCGAACGATATTCATCTACACATCATATTTTCAAATGCATATAGTCGCTCGGTTAATGCCATCCTTTTCCATGCTTTCTTGATGTCAAAACTAATTTCTTGAAACCCTTATGTGTGAATAGAATAGAGTTGACCTATATTTTGAAAAATCAGATCCTCGAACCCTATGATCTTCTGAGTAAGCACAATAGGTTAGTGTCCATGTCTTCGACATTTGCCATCGATCCATGTATTTTGTTTGCCTTGAAATTTTTTAGAACCTTTCTAACAATGGCCTCATCTGCAGAAATTATAATTAGTTATGGAAATTGCACAATTCGGTAGACATAGTGATATTTTAGTCAATTTCATAAAGAAAATATAGATTATGAGCTACAATTTTTTGATACCTTTTTTTATGGATGAAAACGACCCAAATGACCTTATGAACTGTAAATATATCAAAACAAACTATGGAATGGATTAAAAGAGGGGGGAAATGTCAAAATTGAGGACAATTCGAGGATCCAACATTCCCTCATGTTGAGGATGTTACATGTCCTCATGCACAAAAATTAAAATTGAATAAATATCCTTGTTATTTTGTTGCTTTTGAGGCCTAAATTAACACATCCTTTTTACTTGCAATCCCATTTCTTTTCACATTAATGGACCATTTGGGTTTTCTAATGAGAAGTTTTTCTTGTAGTCCTTTGACCTTATTTATAAGAACTTTGTTGTTTTCTTTGAGATTTTTGTTCTTCTTATACCAGTAACAAATTCTTAACAACATTGTGTCATTTTGTATCTTCAAAAGTTCATTTTGTGCCTTAACCATTTCCTTTTCTTCTTCGATGTATTTGTTCAATACCTCTAGCTGATAAATGTCTTGTTCGAGAGTATGAACGTGTTGAAAACCACTCAATCAGGGACTTGAAAATTGTCTCTTATCCATTTGGTATGGTGGCTCCGACTAGATTTATGGGACCAGTTTCCCAGTGAAATATAATTGGGTGAATGGATGGTATTATAACTTACTGTAACTTGGTTGATGGGAGTGATAACAAGCTTAAAGTAAATAAATATACCTATATATATCTATCTAGGGATGAATTATTCTCTTTGTACGATTTATAAATATGATCTTTCAGCGAATGCAAATAAAGATTATACAAACACTTAGAGATATGAAAACAATTTGAAATAATTAATTTAATTAAATAGTTAATTAAATCAATTGAATAAGACTATATCGCATTTGTTTACTGCATGTATTGAATATGTGATAAAATATGACAATCGAACATGTTCAAATGTGAATTAATGCCTGATTGTTTTCAAAAAAATACATAAAATAAACCACCATAAGAAAAATAAATATTTCTCATTTGGAACAAAAAATTAACATATAGGATAAAATTACCATGTATACACTAACTCTGCTCATTTGAAAATTATTATTTGGTCAAACCCTTTCTATTAAGAAAACTTTAACAATACAAAATTGTGACTTCTGTAAAGTATTCCTTTCAAAATTTCATGACCCCTTCTTAAAAGACATGAAGGGGTTTATATAATAAAATAGAGAGTTTTAAAAATAGTAATTACAATAAAATCTGTGGAGGTTTAAACAAATCTCCTTAAACTAAGTGAAAATAAAAACAAAAACATAATTTAATGAGGTGACTTAATTGACGGTTTCCCTATTGTCTCATCAGCCATTCGTTCCTTCAGTTGAAGGATTTTGAGCATAGGCTTAACCTCAAGAGGTTGGTCTGGCCTAATGCGCAAATGTCTAGTGAAAACTGCATCTGAAAGTGGAGGCATCATATAGGAAGAATTTTATGTAAGGCATTGAAACATGAGCCATTGGTTATGTGGCTTTACCAAGTATTTCCAATACTTATCCCAATCTAGCTTTTCAAACTTTCTAATGCTTTCCTCTTTGACTTTGGAAACTTATTTCCATTGCCTTATCAAATCTTTAACAATAGGGAGAGAACCAGGAGGGAATCTATCAATAATATTGGCAGCGATGAGGTTCTGACTGACGTTTCAACAATATTATTAGCCACATATCTAGCTCTACAAATGGCCCTTTCAACTTGTTTCAATTGTATGTCCCAATTATTAAATAAAATTTCCTTTTCGAAGTTCTCAATCCTGGGAAGATTAGCCTTTTGGCCATCAGTAGTATATTGCTAGGTGACATATTGTGACACTTTATCGTCGATTTCATTGAAACTGATTCTCTGGTCTTCTATTCAATTCATCAGTGAATCACTTTGCTCACATAATTAAATGATACTTGACTTTTGACAAAAAATAACTTACTGATATGCCAACAGGGTATTCAATTCCAGTGCTTCTTTCCTAAATTCATCTATTTTCGGATTATCTTTCAATTGCTCAATAGTAGACTGCAATTGATGGATTTGAGTGTACTTAGCACCAATTTCATTTTGGTGTTGTAATTTCAATTGATCAATGCTCTCTTGGAGCTGTGATACCTGTAGCTCTAGTTGCTAGTTGAAATTCTGCTTTTTTTTCCTGTAGTTCATGTTCTAATTGGATGATTCTTTGATCGTTTTATTTAATTAGTTGTTGAACTTCAGAGGCCTTATCTATAGTAGCATATGCATAGGCTCGTGCGAACTGGGTTAGACGAGTTAGATCCTGAGAAGGATTTGCTTGTGAATATTTTCAAACTACCTCCACTGGAAAATCTTTTGGAACAAGGAGTTGAAACTGCTCTGTCCTCCTTATTTTTATTTGCCTGCTCATAACATCTTTATGTTTAGGACTATAGAATATATCCAGAGGAGGGATTTCCTCAATTTTCAGTACAATTTCTATAGTAGGGAAGGTCGGGATGAATTCCACTTCTTCTGTGCTAACTAACTTATCATATGGCCCAATAGGAAACAAGTCCTCACTTTTTCTTTGAGGCATTTGCACTATCTGTTGATAACCAGTAATCATCACTTCTTGGTATCCTTGGAGTTTTTGATTAAAATCCTTCCAAACATCATTCAAATTACTTGGGAACTCTAAACCCATGGTTTGAACTTCACCATATTTATCCACTTCAGCTTTACTAAGGAATTCAGTATCCTTAGGTTCCTGTTCTTTTTCCTATTCCTTTTGTGTTATGGGTTGGGATACTTCTAGAATTTTTAAAGAAATCCCTTCCAATATTTTGTTCTTGTACCGTTTAAACTTTGACATATATTGTGGATGGAGGCATGATGTTGCTAACTTCTGAACTGCGACATAAGTGTCAACTGACTCAAACAGGTCATCGAAATCATCATCTCCGTGTATAAAAGGTCTGGTTTTTACTTGAGTGGTAGAATAATTGGAAACTTGATTGAGGTCGTATTGTCTATTTGAAATTGTAAACAATTTCAACCATTCAATTTGGTTGACCTCTAATCCCATGTGCTTATAGTTGTCCACAGTGTAAACACCACAATGAATTGGAAAGGAGGGTCATGATGCTTCCTTGGCTTCCTTCATAAACTTATTTAATCCATTGTCAACAGTTTGATAAGCCATTTCTCTTGCGAGAAGCTTATCCAAAACATATAATGGTAAAACATGTGTTCAATCCAAGCTCCCAAAAACTCTGACATAGGTAAACAATTCTTCTCCAAACCATTTTCCAATGGAGGAGAAGTCATCTTGAGCTTCTTTAGACAACTTGGGGGCTTTCTCATTAAACACAACTTAAAATAAAGGGAGCATAACTCCATGGAAAATTTTATAAAAATGGTTTTCATATTTTTACTCCCATAACATGCTATGATAGACATGAATGGGGAGAGGGTCCTAGGTAGTTCATTTCCAACCCATGGTTGGAAAATATGAAGTGAAACATACAACGTCCATAATATAAGCACTCATATAAAATGGGAGGAAATTTTTGGATGAAATAGAACGATTTTTCCTATATTCCAGAATATGAGTGGCAATATTGTTGGACAAAATGGTTCCCTAGTCCATGATATAAGAATCTGCGACTTCTTCCATTAGGGTAACCCATTCAACTAAAAACTTGGTAGTATCAGGTTGACCAAAGAGCTTAGACATCATTTCAGCAACATAACAGTAGGGACTAGCAAGGAAGTCAGTAGAATACATACCCTTATCATCATTTTTGTGTTTATTTGGGTTTCTCCTCCATTTCTTAATAGGATTTTACTTCAGCTCATTATCGCTAGCGAATTGCGCCAGAAATGCTTTGTCATAGACCTTTTCTCGGTTTGGAATGTGATACATTGACTTTAATTCTTCTGCTTTAAAAGAACCTATCATTGTTCCTCTGCTGGTTAAGAAATTTGTGTCCCCAATATTGAGGTTATCGATTATCCATCTTACCATATTAGTATATGGTAGAATTTTTGGGCGGGAAACAACCGAGTGTAGAAAATAATTGGAAACTTCTTCTAAAGTAGCTTCTGAAGGATCAGAAGAATTTGCAGTAGCTTCCTGTTGAACCCTATGGGGTTTCTCATCCTCAAATAACTTATAAATCATTTCCCAGGAGGAAGAACCACTTTGCGGCCCGCATGTTGTGTCTGTGAATAGAGGAATCATTTCTATTATTTCTCTTACAATAGCTATAGGATTTGTGGGTGCCATAGGTTTCTTATTTTTCTTCACAACTTTCGACATCTCCAAATAGATTTGTTTATTTGGAATTTCCTATGAACAATGAACAATGATAAGTATAAAGAGGAAATTTTGATTTACAAATACGAAAGTACCATAATAATGGAAACAATCAAGAAAATGAAACTTAGCACGCAGTTAATACATAAATCCAATGCTTCTTGCAGTCAAATCATTTATGGAAGATTGGGCTGTAAAATCGTTCAAGTTATGGCATTAATGGATAGTATGGGTTGATGTGTCCATGCAATCATTCCAGCATTTAAATGATATATGTTGCATCATGGGTGTTATTCGTGTGTGAATCTTTATAGAGTGTCGATATGATACATTTTGCCGATTGCGATATCACAATCATAATATTGAAGAAAATGAATGAAGGGAAAGAATGGTGATGAAGTGAAATTGCGATGTGATAGATTATATCACATAGAGGAAATATGAAGGATGACTTTAAGATCGTCAGGATAAAACTGCGAAATGCGATTTGTGATTTGCCTACGTGGTAGAAGTGGGTCCCGTGGTTTCTTTCTCATAGAATTTTTTTGGGAATGACTTTTTCCTTTAAAGTTCTTTGTTGTATTTCGCATCGCAATTTGTGTTGAGTGGCTTTTAGGAGCCATATGTCTTTCATGTGATTTTGTGATTTGCTTAACATTCTCTGCTCAGGTTTCTTTAATACGAAAATTCAATGTTTTTAACCCATTTCATTCCTATTTATATTTAAATTAATCACTTAAGGGTTTTATTTGTTCTACTCTAAAGAATTTAAAAGGGTCTCCATTATTTTCCTAAGGTAATTATGCTAAAATAATGGGGGTTGTTGAATAACACAACAAAATGGTATCTTAATCTCCTTTAGAAGTAGTAGTAGTATGATGCTCATAATTAACTATAGGAACATCATCATATGAAACTTCTTCATGAAATTGAGTTTCTTCAAGATATTTTACCTTCTTTTGTGCTCTTTTCCCCAAATTTTCCAAATATTCATAAACTTCTTGTTGGGTTGGATCAATATCGGGAGTTTTTCTCATTGGACTTTGATGAAATGAAGATTTTGTCACTATTCCTATGTTAACATCATCTTCCTCATCAAGATTAAAAATATTTGGAGGGTCTTGTCGTGCTTCTGCATTTGAATGCTTGGAAATCCGTTTACTTCTTCTTAACTTTTTCTCTAGCTCCACTACCTCTTGTGCAACCTTCCTTTTGTTGCCTTGTTTCTTCTTTTTTGTTGTCTCTGCTTCCCTTTTTGCTTTTGGTTTCTTGACATTTTATATTTATTTCTCTCTTCTAATATTTTTTTTGTCATTTTTATATTAAATATTCTCCAAAAACTAACTAAGTGGAGCAACATACTTTGTTTAACCTGATGAAATTTCTATTTGTTCTAGTCCACTAATTGTCAAACCCTCGTCTTCTTCTATGATAAATTCAAGCCCCAGGGTTTAGAGATGCCCTTAATCACCTCTTATTTTTTTGGTAATTCTTCTTCTGAGATATCCACAAAGTTATTTCTAACGAAAAAGTATTTCCAATTATCACCAATAGAATTCAACTGGGCTTCAACCAAATTTTTTATAAAAACATGGTGATACAAAGCTATGTGAATATTCCTGGAGTCTATTTTTATATTAACGGCCATTTATTTAAACTCAATATCAAATAATAAGGAAAGCTTAATTCTTTTCCCTCAACAAAATGCATAAGCAACTTTACATGATAAAATAGTAGGGTCTTGAACCTACCTTCACAAGTGAGAAATATTTTGAGTACTAATAGTAGGTTTATCCATTTGGTATTCAGAGCGAGGATTGTGCCGAAGTATCCATGTGAGTATTGTGCAATAAATCCCTCCAATATTCATCCTTAAGTCTCTGAATTTTTGTAACAAACAAGGTTTCTATACCTACAATAATATTCAGAAAATTTTGAAGACAAAGTTATCCATTGTAGGACAGGTAATGTATATATATTTGATGAGATGATTACAAATGAGGGTGAGGGTATGATTATATACCCTAGATAGATACCTATTCACCAATGGTCATGTCCTTAGAGACATGTCTCTTCATTACTAACTAACTAACTAACTAGCTAACTAACTTATAGTTAATTAATTATTATTTTTTATTATTTATTTTTTAAGTCCCTTATTATGTTAGTGTATCCCCCCTTATTGTTATTGTTGTACCCCTGTAAACCCTATATTGTTATTATTGTGCCCTTACATTATTATTGTTAGGTCGGCTAGGATTACATTGTGGCCCCATGGACTCCTATATATAGAACGGAGGTTTTTTCATTTGTATCATTCAAGAATTTTTAATTCATGTAATGTATTGGAGGTTTCCCCCTCGAAGTGGCTTATTTCTAAGGCATTGATATCTCTTTTCTTCTATTTTTGGAGCTGGTTTCACAAAATTTGGTATCAAAGCTTTGGATTCTAGGGTTTTGCTGCTCCAAACAGAGCTTGGTTTGCAATATTTTTAGAGATATGATCTGTGGAAGTTAGGGCTTTCTGCAGGCTCCTGAATTTCACTTAAAAAGGTCATTGCGGAATTTTTGCTATAATTTTTTTTCTACGAAGGTTCAGAAGCTGAAATTTTTAGAACGCAAAGCAGAAATCTAGAGGAACATCGTCGAAAATTTCAGATCTTGGTTCGCAATATTTTTGGAGATATGATCTGGGGAAGTTATGTATTAGGTCATTGTGGGATATTGGACATAACTTTGCCTTGAAGAGTCCAAATCAGGTCAAACCTGTGGCATCGAAAGAGGATTCAGAGGGCTACTTCAGAGCCAAATTTTAGATATTGAAGATCTGAAATCAAAGGGATAATTCAATTTCAATATTGATCTCCTCAAAAGCAAGAAAAAGGTGTGTATGTCTTTCGAATTACATAAGTCTCATTTGAAAAAAAATAGTTTGAATTTATTCCAAGGGAATATTTTAGAATTTTTATCAGTATTGGGTTCTATAATCCTCCAAAAAATAATTCCATACCCATTAAGCCCTCAAAAATCTATACTATGACACATGAAGAGGAAGAATTGCAGTATGAGATATCAAAATTACAGTACCAAGTGCAACAAATTTCGATCTTACGAAGAGAAACCAAAGATGACATAGATGGTTTAAAAGAAAAAATGGAGGCTAAGTTGGATGGTTTGAAGGATCAAATAATAGCTAATATGGATGATAAATTAGTGGAAGATCACATAGAGAATCAACAACAAGTTCTCCAACTCTCAAAGGATAACCTAACTTTGGTGCAGAATATAATGAAACAACAGGAAGATCAACATCACATCGAAAGAAGTTCTGAATGCAGTCATAGAAACAAGAACTCGACAAGTATGATCAATTTCAGAGTATCTCAGCAAGTGGAAGAACTTTCCTGTAGAAGATTCCACATGGGAGGATGAGAATTTTATACTGAAGCATCAAGAAATAATCAAGCGTTGAAGACAACACTTGTTTGAACGACAGGGGCATGTTAAGTCCCTATATTAATAATGTATTCCTTAATTATGTTAGTGTAGCCCCCCTTATTGTTATTGTTGTACCCCTATAAACCCCATATTGTTATTATTGTGCCCTTACATTATTATTGTTAGGTCAGCTATGATTACATTGTGGCCCCACTAGGATTACATTGTGCCCCCATGGACTCCTATATATAGAAAGGAGGTTTTGTCATTTGTATCATCCAAGAATGTTTCATTCATGTAATGTATTGGAGGTTGCCCCCTCGAAGTGGCTTATTTATAAGGCGTTGATATCTCTTTTCTTCTATTTTTGGAGCTGGTTTCACAACATTATTATTATATTTATATTTACATTTACTATTTTTATATGAATTATATTCATAACATTGTCTTCTTCTTCAGAAATCTTTGTCCTCAAAGCTCACTGAGGAAAGGGCTTGATATTTTTTCCCATTTCGAATATCTTTTCACCTCTGAGCTTTCATCTTCATTGATACTAGATGATATGACGGAAGTGGTAAAGAAAATTTTCAAACTAAGAATGGATCAGACCATCCAAGATTAATCTTCTATGGAATCTTCTGATCACTGGAAATTTGCAATGAACTATTATCATAAGACTGGACTTTGCAAACTTCAGTATTTTTTAGAATATAAATCTGTTGCTTTTGTTGTGAATGGTACAAATATGTAGGCTGACTTAGTTGTATGCTCTTGTGATTCATATTTCAATAAGGAATTATTGCAAGTTGATCTTGATCTACTTTGTTTGTGGTGATTTCCTTATTTGCCTCAGGTATTGTTTTTTTTGAGTTGGTTACTGAATCATCACTTGGAATTTCCATTGTTTGAATTGCAATATCTGAATTGGTTTTAACCTCTATTGGTCTTTCTTCTTCTTGAGTTGCGATATTGAATAGATCAATATATATTCCTTTATCTTCAACTTGGACTAAAACAACTGAAGACTCAACTATTCCTGAAGTTGTTCTAACTTTTCGTTTAGTGACTTCTTGTCACTTTTAAGTTGAACCTTTATTTGCATATGTAGGGCTAGGATACGATTCCTTAGACGTAAAATCTCTTCGCTTTATGGATTGTTGATTTTATTCTTAGTATCTTTCTCATATTTTAAAGTTTATATTCATTCTAATAATGTTTGTTGAAGATTATTTAAATGTAGATTTCCCTATTCTTGTTTTGATAAACACTTCTTGAGTTCCTTTTTTGTGCCTTTATCTTTCTTGACTTGTTCGAGTAGTTTTTCATTGTGATCTATGAGGCACAAAATTTCTTTGTCTTTACTGCAAATGACTTCTTCAAGCTCTTTCTGCTTCTTTGGTATAGTTTTTTTATTATCTTGAAACATCAATTCTAAAATATCCTTAAAGTCTTCTAATGAAGATGTTATTCATTATGATTTTCTTATTATGTCTTAAAATGTGACCATCTTCCCCTTATAAGGAAATGTCAAAAGTTTTTTCTCTATGTTTAACATGAATGTACCCAATTCCTTAAACCAAGGTTGACTAAGAATTATGTCAATATTTCTATTAAAGATAATTAGAACACGAAATTGAGATATGCACTCATATTTAATTAACCTTTGACTCATATATATATATATATATATATATATATATATATATAATTAAGACTTTGAAACTTTTATTTGTATCTCTTTTTAATGTTTTTCTATATAAATTTTCTTCCCTTAAAAAAAAAAAAAATTTAATTCCAATTAATAGTAATCTCCCAAACTTTTATATAATCCCTTCCTTAACTCTAAAGTACCTTCTATCAAAATTGTGCACCCATGGTATCAATTTGTTTATCACTTCAAAATTATAATGAAGCCAAGAAATTAAATCAACCGGAAGTCGTGATGTTTGACCTTCGTTACGACTTCTCACAACGTTCTCTTCAAAAATCTTATGCGATATGGATTATGAAAGGGTGGGGGAAACATGTTTGGAAGAGGAGAAGAAAATGGTGAATTTCTCACTGTGTATGATACCAATGTAACCAAGAGTGAAATAATGCCCTGTCTAACAATGGAATATGTGGCGGTTATGGTGACCATTGGACTTTGGATTGCGATTCATCAACGACTGTGAATTGATTTGAGTTTATCAGGTCAGCTTACACTTGCAGCGGCATAGAAGTGGTCGTGTGGATGTGTGTGTGATGGAAGAAGAGAGGATCCTGGGTGGTGTAGCGATGGTGTGCTAACTTAGCCCATTTGTGTTGACGTATGACACAGTCGAGCAAGAAATGGATAGTGGCGGTAGGGAAGATGATTATAGCGGGGTCAAATGTTGTGATGAAGACGTAGAAAATGGGAAACAATGGCGGGAAGTCATACTAACGGCATAAGAAGGGGGCATCAAGAGGGTTGTAGATAGCGGCCAACAGCTCGTCATATATTTTTTTGTATAGATGTGTATTGTTTAATATTTTTTTCTATAGTTTTATAATCTTTTGTTTTTTTTTAATTTTATTGTATTTTTGGATTTTTATTTCTATAATTTTTTCCTTTAATCCTCATTATATATATATATTAAATGGCCAAAGGCTTGATGGTGAAACTAGCAGAATGGAGAATGTCCAAGTATATAGAGAAATGCCTGGTCGTGACAACAAATACGTTAACAAGGAATTTAATGGCCAATGGCTAAGATCAAAGAACATGACTCGCATACCAATTTAATGAACAAGGTCTGTATACCTACAATAATATTCATAATACTTTGAAGAAAAAGACATCCATTGTAGGACAAGTGATGTATATAGAATTGATGAGATGATTACAAATGAGGGTGAGGGTCTACATATATACCCTAGGCAGATACCTCTTCACCAATGGTCATGTCCTTAGGGACATACCTCTTCATTACTAACTAACTAACTATTAGTTAATTAATTATTAATTATTATTATTATATTTATATTTACATGTATTATTTTTATATGAATTATATTCATAAACCAGCTTTCTCCAATTCACGAAATTCATGTTGCTTATGTTATGATTGATTCAGATATTTTAATCCCTATGTCTCTTATTTTTGCCTCTACACCATAAAATGCTTTGGAAAATGATCTCATACCTCCACTTCATGGCCATTGAATTTTTCAAGGAATTGAAACCACCTCGCCTACTGCAATTGGTCTTTGACTTGCGGATAAGCACGAAGAAAATTTTCTCTATGTGGCTCAAACCTGAAAGTAATGGTAGAAAAATTGTGCCATCAAATTACCTCTTTTCAACAAATATGGATGAAGGTGGATGTAGACATGATGAATGATTTAGATAGTGATGGCAAGGTATGAATAAAATGGATAAAATTCTGAGTGACAAATAAAACTCCTCTTTTATTAATGATTCTCCACAAGTTTATTCAATCCATTTCCATAGGACCATTAGGATCTTTTGAATCATTTGAATAAGGTGGAGGGATTTCATCATGATGCAGTGTATTATGAATGGATAATCTAATTGTAGGTCAGTCAAGGTTATAATGTGGTCATAAAGGGTATCAAATTTATTATATAAGCTCATGAATCTATCAATTATTTAACAGAAAATAACTTAATATCCTATGCACATACCTTTTAATACAACCACTTCTTCATTTTTCAGATTCATGATACCTCTTGAATGCTTATTGGTTGAATGATTCTCGTAGGCCTGACATTGGTTGTGGAATTTGGTGGAGCTACGGAAATTATAAAATTTTGTAGCTACTTCCTGATTTTCATTATTTTTCTTGAAAACTTGTTGTTGCTGATGTGGTTGATCCTTATTGGTGCCAATTATTTATGAGGATGCTATAAATTCCTCTTTTTAAAAGAGAAACAAAATCTTCCAAAATATTTATTCAATTTAAAAAATATACATTTCAAAGAAGAATAAGGACAAGAGAAAATGGGAAAAAGAAATAAGGGAAACATGAAAATCTAGACTACCAAGGACCCCTTTGTTTTCAATCAAGATTTTTTGCATAGTAATTCCAACAATGTTGGTTTTCATATATATTCCTTTATTACTTTTTATTTTATTTTATTTTATTTTTTCCATTTATCAGTTTTTCTCTTCTTCTTTTTCCCAAAAAAGAAAATAATTATAATTATTTTAGTGACAAGGAAGAATAATATTACCTTTTCACTAACTTGAAATCAAATTCTTCTTGCAAATATTTGATAAATTTTTCCCTATTCAAGGGATTGTGATATAACTTTAACATGTTCCCATTGAAAATGAAGGAAATTTTTTCTTCATCGTTAGTCCTTATTCTAATTGCTCCATTATCAACAACAATATCTATTTCATAGGTACCATGCCAATGTTTTGGAAAATTTCCTTCAAAATCCTTAAACTTAGAATAAAAAGGAAGAGCCCAGTCACGAGGCTTGAATTTCTTGACTTTGATGAATTTGTCATGCCACCTGGTTCTTTGTTGTTGGATTACATTTGTTCTTTTTATAACGTCTTTTCAGATCTCATCTAGCTCATTCAGTTGTGCCAACCTTTTTTTTGAGCTTTAGATAGATCAAGACCCAACTTTTTTGTTGTTCTAAAAGTATCCACCTAGAATTAAATTGGAAGCAATACTTGCTTCCCATAAACAAGCTCATAAGGAGTATGTCCAGTAGTGTTTATCCATGTGGTACAACATTCCCAAATTTCCTCTAGAAGCCTTTTTACCACTCCCTTCTATGCAAGTGTATAGTCTTGGTTAGGATTGCTTCAAGTACCTTGTTGGTAGATTCCATTTTCCCATTGGCTTGTTGATGATAAGGAGTGGATTTCTTATGTTTGATTTGATATTTCTCCATAATTTTATGCACCAACTTGGATGTGAATTGAGCACCTTGATCTGTCAAAATTTGCCTTGGGACACTAAAACGAGTAAAAATATATTAAAAAATAAATGTAACTACAACATTTTCAGTAAAAAAATAAAGTGGCTTATATTTACCCATTTTGTAACATTATGCATACAAAAAAAAATATACCTATTTTGTTTATATGAAGGGTTGATTGGACCGAAAAAATCTAGAGCCCATTTTTCAAAATGCCCTACAAGTACCTGAGGTTGTAGAGGAATTTCATATGATAGAATGGGTTTTCCCATTATTTGGCAACTATCACATCTTTTGACATATTCCTTGGAATATCTAAAAATAGAAGGCCAAATATCTCAAAATAAGTACTTTTTATGTAGTTCTTCTATTAGCAAAGTGTCCTCCACATGGTTCATCATGACAAGCTTTCAATATCTTTTGTACTTCATCCTCTCAAATGCATCTATGGAAAATCATATCAAGTCTAGTATGGTACACTTCTCCTTCTATACATGAGTAAGGTGCACTAGTTTTGATAACTTTTTGTCTTTCTTTGCCTGATAGTTGTGGAAGAAATTTTCTCATAGTCAAATTGTTAGCAATATCAACACACCAAGGAGCTTTAGTAGATATTGCAAAAATATATTCATCTAGAAAATTATCCTTTACAAGGTATCAATATTATCATTCTATATCATGGAAAGGAAATTAGCTACTAAGTTTTCCTTTCCTGGCCTATCCAAAATGGTAATATTGAATACCTATAATAATAACAACCATCTAATAATCTTGCCGTTAGTAATTGGTTTATTCATTAAATTTCTAATAGTAGAATGATCTGTATGAATGAAAGTTTCATAATCAATAATATAATGTCGAAACTTATTGATGGCATGAAAAAAAACTAAAAACTCCTTTTCTATTACTGTATAATTTAACTCTGTAAGAGTCAATTTTTTACTAGTATAATAAATAACATAAGGAGTGAAGTATTTTTGTCCCAACAAAGCTCCTAAAGTTGCATCTGAAGAATCAGTTGAAATGTGAAAAGGGAGAGACTAGTTAATCCCTCTTAATATTGGTGCAACAATAATTTTATGCTTCAATAATTCAAATGGCTTCTGGCAATCAGAATTCTAGACAAAATCCTAATCTTTTTTAAGAATTTTAAAGCCAAGAGAAGTTATTTTTGTGAAGTTTTATATAAATATTTTGTAATAACTTGTAAACTTCAAACATATCTTTTACAAGTAGGAACTCAAATTTTAGAAATTACTTCTACCTTCATGGAAAATTTTAGGGGCTAATATTTGCAGGTGGGCTAATTTTCCATGGGTTTTCCAAAAACAATATTCGTCAATTTCCATTTTTTTATAAAAATGATTTGCCCAAATTTTACAATATAAAATTATTTTACGCTAAAAATCACCAACATTATATAGACAATATATATAATATCATTATAAATTTGAATAATTTTACAAATACATCAATAAACATTTTATAGTTTGCATATTAGGGACTAGTGAGATTCGCCAATTTTTTAAACTTCAAGATAATTTTCCATCCTTAAAATTTTTCCTATCTACCTTAGATGCATCCAACTTGATTCCATCACCTACAATATGGTAACCCAAAACAATTCCTTCATTAAAAATCATAAAACATTTATTGTGACTTGATGAAATATTTTCTTATTTGCATCTAATGAGGTTTTTTTCTAATTTTTTAAGAGCTCATTTAGAAGTATTTCCAAATAAAGTAAAATCATCCATGTAAACTTCTACAGAGTCATGAATCAAGTCTGAAAATATACCTAAAACTACTCTTTGAAATGTTGCAGGTGAATTACATAACCCAAAAGGAGTTAACATGTAAGCAAATGTACTCCATGGACATGTAAAGGTTGTTTTATCTTGATCTTATGTTTCCAGTTGAATTTGGTTATATCCACTAAAACCATCGAGAAATGAAAATTATTTCTTCCCTGCTAAGGTATCTAATATTTGATCAATGAAAGGCAGTGGAAAATTCTCTTTTAAAATAGCTTTATTCAATTATCTATCATCCATGCGCACTCTCCACTTTCCATTCTTCTTAGGAAAAATCACTAAAGGCGAGATCCATTGACTATCTGATATTAGATAAATGAAATTCAAATTAAGCATTTTTTGTAGTTCCTCAAGAATTTCTCTTATATTAGGATTCATCCTTCTCTGAGGTTGCCTCACTTTGGAATTTTCTTAAATGTATATTTGGCACATACATGTATTAGGATCAATTCCCTTAATGTAAGTATAATCCCATGCATATGCAAAATAATGTTTTGTACCATCTTTATCGATTGTTTCTTTTTGAATTCTTCTGAGTTATTATTAATGTTTAATGTTTTACCTGGAAATTTTCTTACTAAAGAATTTCCAAATTTTCCATTGAATGTAAATCTACTTTAGATTTTCCATATGATCAATATTCAATATTACATTTCTCTTGAAAATTTTGATATTATTCATAATATGAATAAGAATCATTATTGTTCATCAAATTTATTAATTGATCCCCTCATATATTTGTGAATGATTAAATATAGGTTGAATATCTTCAAATTCTTCATTATCATCATCGATCCAAACTTCAGTTTCTATTTCAGTTATTGTTTTTACTTATTTTTTTTGCAAGTGGATACAATGTGACTCTTTTAGTAGAATTTCCATCAGAAGTGTACATATCACCATATCTACAATTTATAAATGCATCAGTTGTAGTTATCGAAGGTCTGCCGGGGATAAATGGATGGCCTCCTAAATTATTCTTGAGAGTTAAAATCATAAAATAAACAATATACTCCCATGAATCTAAAGATACAAATACATCTTCTAATATACCATCGGGTTTGATAACATACCTATCTATGAGTTGTAATAAAGTTGGAGTATATTGAATATTAGGAAGCTTTTATTCATCTAGTTTTCTTGCTCATGATATCAATGGTTGTTCATAAATCAATCAAAGTGTTTGGGATCTCAGTACCATTGATATGAATTTTTACAATGGCTACCTGGATCTAAATATTTTTGAACTATTGGTTTTCCCACCATAATATCTACAATATTTCCTACCAATTGAATATTTTTTACTTATTTCCTTTTTCTTCTTGGTTTTTTAATGAAAAAATATTTTTTTTTTTTTTTAAATATAGGTATTTCATTTATAGATTGAAGTAAATGAATTTTAATGCAAATGTTTTTCAATTCATCTCTCATATTATATTCAAGTAAAATTATTTTCCTTTCTATTCCCTTATCAATTTGAAGAATTTCAAGAAAAGGGGGACTTTGTAGGGAATCATAAGGTTGTTCTACTAGAGGAATTGTAGGAGTTGATTTTATTTGGTTTTCACCTAATTGTGTAGGAACATATTCCTTTGGAGGAGTCTTTTAGTAACCAAGAGATGCCTCTTTTTCAAGAACTGTATCCTCGTTAAATTCTTGGATGACAACTGGTTGTGACTGATTTTACAAAATCATACCATAGATAAGTTGGAAATCATTTGTACCTAGAGGGGATAACATACAAGCTTTAAAATATTGGCCCTCAACATTATATATGGGTTGTTGAGGAGCTTTATTATTTGGATTCAAAAGTGCTTGAGAAGGTAGTTGATTTAATTTTTGAGGAAATGGAGTGGATGGCAAGGGAAGTGGTTGAATTGTATTCAATTGGGATTGAAATTATGGTTGCATAGGTTGTGAATATTGAGAGGGATAATACTAAGGTTAGTATTGAGGGTGTGGTTGTTGTAATTGAGGATTTTTTCCATAAGAATTTTTCCAACCTTATGACCAAGCTGGGTTTTGGGATTGAGGTGGCCAAGTTTTCCAAGGAATAGGTGAATTCCAGTTACTTTGTGGTTGTTCATGTTATTGATATTCTACATTGGGATATTGTACCATACCTGTTTTTCTAGGTTTCCAAGGTCTCTCAGGAGCAACAAAGCAAAATTATTCGGATTGACTTGTTACAGATTTGTCCTAGAAAACAACCGTAAGCTCGGGTATTAAGCGACATTCTTTTGTATCATGGTTTTCTGCACATATACCACATATTTAAACACTATCAAGAGGAAATTCTACAACTAGGACAAAAATAAATAATGCAACATTCTCGACTTTTTTCTTTTTTTGTATCATCAAAGCATCTAGTTGTTCACTAATATTTCCAAGGATATATGTTTTAAAGTTTTCTAGAAAATTTCCTAATTTCACTCTACTTACTATTTCAAATGCATATTTTCTTACTCTTGACATGACTGGATCTCTTGGGATTTTACCATATTTTTCCTTACCTCTTGCAATGTCTTTTCACAATTCACAAATTTCATAAAATTACAATTTAGAGACATCTCCTTTACCCATTAAAATAAGAAGATAAACCAACTTATCTCTTCTTGTTTTTAGCAAAATATTTTTAAGTGTCTATTCATCTAAATTTTGCATTTTATCCCTTTTGATAATGTAGGAAAACCTTTCTACCGGATCTTTAAGTTTTTCATCCTCTTTTTGAACCATCTTAAATACTTCATTCTTAAGGTTACAGTGCATTAAATAATCTTTGTATTTTTCTAGGAATATTCTTTTCATATCATCCAATGTTCTAATAGAATGTGTTCATGTACCCATGAACCATTTAAGGGATCATATTTTAGAGTGCCTATGTTGTGTAACCAGCTCCAAAAAGAGAAGAAAAGAGATATCAACGCCTTAGAAATAAGCCACTTCGAGGGGGAAACCTCCAATACATAACATAAATGAAAAATTCTTGGATGATACAAATGAAAAAACCTCCTTTCTATATATAGGAGTCCATGGGGCCACGATGTAATCCTAGTGGGCCACAATGTAATCCTAGCCGACCTAAAAATAATAATGTAAGGGCACAATAATAACATAAAAGGCAGAAAAGCAAAAAATAGCCATAAGGGGGCTAGCAATACAATATGACTACATTTTGACAATATAAGGGCTTAACATGCTCCCTTTGAATCAAACAAGTGTTGTCTCAACGCTTGACGATTTCTTTGCGTCTGCAGGCAAATTTCGTCGTCCTGCTGTGGAATCTTCTACAGGAAAGTTCTTCCACTTGCTGAGATACTTTTAAATTGATTGTACTTGTCGAGTTCTTGTTTCTGTGACTGCTTCAGAACTTCTTTCGATGTGATATTGATCTTCCAATTGTTTCATTTGATTTTGCACCAAAGTTAGGTTATCCTTTGAGAGTTGGAGAACTTGTTGTTGATGCTCATTGTGATATTCCACTACTTTATCATCCATAATAGATTTTATTTGATCCTTCAAACCATCAAAATTAGCCTCCATTTTTGCTTTTAAACCATCTATGTCATCTTCAGTTGCTCTTCGTAAGATCGAAATTTGTTGCACTTGGTACCGTATTTTTGATATCTCATATTGCAATTCTTCCTCCTCATGCGTCATAGTATAGCTTTCTGAGGGCTTAATGGGTATGGAATTATTTTTTGGAGGCATAATAGAACCCATTAATGACAAAAATTCTTCAATATGCCCTTGGAATCAATTCAACTTGATTCTTCAAACAAGACTTACGCAATTCGGAAAAAAACAATACACACCTTTTTCTTGCTTTTGAGGAGCTCGATATTGAAATTGAATTATCTCAGACGAGGCCCTCAAATATTTGAACCTGAAAACAATGTTGTGCCTAATTCTCTTTTTAATGCCACAGGTCTGACCTAATTTGGATTCTCCAAGACAAAGTTGTGTCCACTCTCCCACAACGACCTAATTCTGTACTGGTTCAGTAGAGCGAACTTGTAGGACTTGCCACATGTCACAGTTTCGTCCTTTGTCTCAGAAATTGATAGCCACGAAACTAAATTCCGTGTACTTGTGACCACTTTTTACGACACTCCAATCCAATGCCCAAAGAGAGAGTTATTGAACTTTTCCCACGATCACCTCTTTGAGATGAAATTCAGAAGCTTGAAAAAGCACTACCTTCCACAGATCATATCTCAAAAAATATTGTGAACCAAGCTCTAAAATTTTTTGACAAATTTTCTCAGGATTTCAGCGTCACACCATACAAATTTCAGATTCGGAACCTTCGTAGAAAAAAAATTATAGCGCAAATGCCACGATGACCTGTTTAGGAGCTTGAAAAAAGACCTAACTTCCACAGAGGATATCTCCGAAAATATTGCGAACCAAGCTCTGAAATTTTTAGAAACTCTTCCTCAGGATTTTGGCTTCGCACCCTAAAAATTTCAGCTTCTGAAACTTCGTATAAAAAATGTTATAGCGAAAATTCCACGATGACCTGTTTGGAGCAGTGAAACCCTAGAATCCAAAGCTCTGATACCAAATGTTGTGTAACCAGCTCCAAAAAGAGAAGAAAAGAGATATCAACGCCTTAGAAATGAGCCACTTCGAGGGGGCAACCTCCAATACATTAAATAAATGAACAATTATTGGATGATACAAATGAAAAAACCTCCTTTCTATATATAGGAGTCCATGGGGCCACAATGTAATCCTACTGGGCCACAATGTAATCCTAGCCGACCTACAATAATAATGCAAGGGCACAATAATAACAATATGGGGGTTACAAGGGTACAAAAATAACGATAAAGGGGGTTAGACTAACATAATAAGGGACTACACTATTAATATAGGGGCTTAACAGGCTATAAATAATTTTATTTTTTGAGTATCAAGTAAATAATCATATGATCTACAGAATACTTCAAACTCAAAAAGAAATGTGTCAAGATCCTCAGTTCTTAAGCCATGAAAATTAGGAAGGATAGAAGGTGATACATTTTTCGTGGTAGAAGTGATATATGCATCTAATATAGGAAACTCGTAAGGTCATATTCTTCATGATGGTCTCCATAATCTCCTTTTCCACCTCTATCTCCTCTATTTCCTCCTCTAATTCCTCCTCCACCAATCCTAATTTCACCATCTCCATTGTGTACTTATCCTTCCCCTTCTCCTATCATTGTAGTTTCCTCAAAGATGATATAAGGTTCAGCAATAGGGTTTTCTACTTTTTCCTCTAGTTCTTCTACTAATGGTATGTTAGAAAAAATTCCTCCTCTTTTTCACTAGGCACTTCTAACTCTTGTCATAATATTTGTTCACCTGTTGAAGAGATAAATATGAGTACTTCAGTAGGGGATGTAGGTTCTTCAACTAAAACTTTTGTAGATGAGGTTGGTGAATCCCTTACATGAATTTCAGACCTATGTACTTTAGGAAGTCTATGTCTACCTACTATGGATGGAATGTGAGTTTCGGTGGATGGTGTGTAAGTACATGGTCTAGCAGGTGTGGTTAGTGATTTTGGTATAGAATTACATCCTCTACTTCTGCTGACAAATATTCCCCTAGAATCTCGTTCTGTATACATGCATCCTAGATGATATTAATATGATTTTAATTATGCATCTAGAGAATAAATGTATCTAGTATGATATGCAAATAAATAAATAAAATTCCTATATACACTTACCTGTCAACAATGCCAAAAATGTTGGGTAATTTAATTTATACTTAAATTACATCATTAAATTGTCAAACTCAGGGTTCGTGTAGTTGTGAAGTGTATGTCCACAATATATGCTAGGAGGTTTATTTTTTATCAAGAAATTAATTTCTAGTCTACCAAATTCAATATGCATGTTATAAATTTAATCTATTCAAGACATTCTCTTATAAATTATGTGCACATGTTCTTTCTATAAAAACCTTTTTAAATAAAAAGACAATGAATTGAAATTTAATCTAAGAACAATAATTGTAAATCTATTTTATCTTGCAGAATGAATATATTATGCTAATAAATAGAATTTAAAGACTAATTTAATTGGAAGAATGGAGAAATAACTCTAGAAACCAAATCAAAATTCTATTCTACTCGACTTGAAATGAATCTATTATATTCTTAAATGAAAAAAATGTTTTTGAAATCAATTTTACTTTAGGTACATAATGAATAAATCTAATTAGAAAGCATAATTAAGGTGAATTTGAAAGAAATGGTTTAATTCCAAAATTCAAGTCTTGTATATTACTAATGTTTTCCTGCTGTGATTAGAGTCAATTTGAACAGTTAAATTTGAGACTAAGCAGCAATTGCAAAGCAGTAAACTAATACAAGAAATATTTTTCTATTTTTGTCTTTTCAATGAGTTCTTGTCCTGTGAAAACAAACCAATAGTAAGTGATCTAAACTACAAGAAGAACATTAATGAGTTGAAGAATAATTGAAAAATAAAATGGAAACAATTAAAAAGGAACAAGACTAGCTAACTAAACCATATTAAGACTCTTTGTTGAACCCCAAAATTGCTTCTTTTTTACAACCCTTTTTAATTCCATTTTCCTCTTTTTGACCTTCATAACTTTAATTTGGGCATCAGTTCACAAGGCTTATATCATATTAGGTACTTGATCATGTTCTATTTCATAAATGACAATGTTCTTTATTGTTTATCTTAATATTTACATTTGATACAAAATTACAGTGATTTTGTAGTTGAGTCCAAGGTTTGATAGGTTCCGAAGATCCATCCAAGAAAATGGGAATATGGGCAGGTGGAAATTAGTTGGTACAACGTTTTTTTCCTATATTCATAGCCTATATCGACAAAGAGGACACCCTAACATCTTGGTCAAAGGAAATTCAAACACCATAGGAGGTGAATCGGGTGAGCGAGATGCATATTTTTAGCCTCATGATTTGTTGTGTTGATAGAAAATCATGAGAGGATCATGATATCTTATATTTCAAAGATAATTTTAGTTAATGTCGATTAGAATAAGGTGTAATACTCTGAAACATTTAATGCATAGGATTTTTATAATTATGCCTCTCAGCATAACAAACATAGACTTGGATTTTACATTACTAGGACAAAAATATTTGACTCCTTATGTCATTTACTATACAAGCAAGAATTTGACTCCTGCAGAGTTGAATTACACTGTAACAGAAAATGAATTTTTAGCCATTGTACATGGCATCGATAAATTTAGACATTATCTCACTGGTTATGAAACCTTCATTCACACATATCGTTCTGCAATTAGATATTTGATGAATAAGTCAATTACTAATGGCATAATTATAAGATGGTTATTGTTATTACAAGAATTCAATATTACTATTTTGGATAGACCCAAAAAAAAAACACAGTTGTTGATTTATTATCCAAAATTCAAAATGATAATAATGATGCTCCCGTAGAAGATAATTTTCCTAATGAATATCATTTTGCAGTATCTATTAAATCTCCTTGGTTTGCATATATTGATAATTATTTGGCTATAGGGAAATTACCATCATACTTATCTCCTCGAGAGAAAAGAAAATTAATTAAAACTAGTGCATCTTATTCATGGATAAATGAAGAATTGTACAAGACATGGCCTGACTTAATCGTTCGAAGACGTGATAGAGAAGATGAAGTACCAGAGATATTGAAAGCTTGTCATGATGAACCATGCAGAGGAAATTTTGTTGATAAAAGAAATGCATATAAAGTCTTTCTCTTAGGATATTATTGGCCTTATCTTTTTAAGGATGCCAAAGAATATGTTAAGAGATGTGATACTTGTCAAATAATGGGAAATCATGTTCCTTCAGATGAAATTCCTTTACAACCTCAGGTACTTATTGAACCTTTTGAAAAATGGTCTCTGGATTTTATTGGTCTAATCAATCCAACATCAAAACAAAAAAGATACATTCTTTTCTATACATATTATGTCACAAAATGGGTAGAAGCTAAAGCACTTCCTTTTTCTACTGAAAATCTTGTAGTTTCGTTTCTTTTTTAGGATATTTTCACTCATTTTGGTGTCCCAAGGGAAATTATGATAGATCAAGGGAATCAATTTACATCCAAGTTGGTATAGAATATAATGGAGGAATACAAAATTGAGCATCAAAATTCTACTCCATATCATCCACAAGCAAATGGACAAGCTGAATCTACTAATAAATTAATTGAAGCAATTCTCACCAATATTGTGCATATACATAGAAGAGATTGGGCAGAAAATATTCTAGAAGATTTATGGGCTTACTGTACCACATGGAGAAATACAATAGGGCATACTCCCTATGAGATTATTTATGGGAAGAAAGTCCTATTTCCTATTGAGTTCTAGATAAATACCTTAAAGACAACAATCAAATTAGGTCTTGATCTATCCGAAGCACAAAGATAAAGAATGGATAAATTGAAGGAAATTGATGAGATAAGACAACATTCTATCCATAGAACCAATATAGTTCAACAACAAAGATCTAGGCGGCATGAAAATTTCATCAAACAAAGAAAATTCCAGCCTGGTTATTGGGAATTTCTTTTTTATTCAAAGTTTAAATATTTTCAAGGAAAATTTCAAACTCATTGGCTTAGGCCTTATGAGATTGAAACAATATTTGATAATGGAACATTCAGAATTAGAACTTTCTATGAAGATAAAGTGACCTTCCTTGTAAATGGTCATTGACTACGATTATATCACAAGGCATTGTCAAGAGAAGAATTTATCAAAAATTTGCAAGAAAACATGAATTTAAAGTTGGTCAATAAAGAAACTTCTTCCTCTCCAGCTTAGCCTTCTACTTTATTTTTCATAAAAAAAGGGGGGGAGATATATATATAAACAAAGAAAAAAATGAAAATAATTTTTTGTATAAACATGAAAACCAACATTGTTGGCATTTTATACATAATATTTTTAAAATTATGCCACTATGGTAAAATTCCACTTTGGACTACTCACTTGATGGAGATGATTATGGAATTGAGTTCCTCTTTCCGAGAGGACCAAAATTAACCTAAATATCACCTCATTTAGAAAATAAGAAGTTTATTTTTTATTTTTCACCCACTCATGGATATTGGATCAGGTCGGCTTCACTCATATGGGATGGTCAGACTCAACATCAAATGAACATCATTGGCACCCCTTTGAAGCATATAAATAAAAGTGACATAGAATATCATTTGGACATCACAACATCAAGCATATTATTCTTTTCTATCTGATTAGATTCAATATATCGATGAAGAAAGAGATTGTAAGGAGGTCTGAAATCACAGGTCCGAAGGTAGCTCTGAAATTAGGGGTTTTGGCTGAGTCACAAACTTAACACTAATGGATCTGGGCTAGCTATAGATGAGGTAGTGGGTCATATCCTAAAGTTCAGGAATGTAGTCTTATGGTAGTGGCTATGGGTTTTATTATTGTTGACTGTCATCTGAAGGTTCTTGAAGTTTCCTAAAAGCTCAATCAAGTTATTTAAGAGAAATTCGCACATTATATACGTAATTACGCCACCTCACCGAGGTACATATATGTTCCTATCTCTATATTATGAAGGGATTTGAACCGAGCTCTTAATTAGTAAGGAATTAGTCAGAGCCGGGGTTTCTTCTCAGCGCGAGGAGTTTGTTTATTCAAGTCCTTTACATTCAGGCGCTTCGCTAAAAATTCAACCGGGGGGGGGGGGGAGAGGGGAGTGGGGCGGGGTAAAAGGTGCGAGCAACTCAACCAACTACCTGCTACATATATTTGACCTATGTGCATAGGTTCATGAAGTTTTTGGGTTATATTATTGTACATATTGTATTGGGCTCATTGTACTCTTTGTTGAACATTTTATGACAATATAATAGAAGAATATTTTCAAAGGTTTTTCCCTGGTCTTTGACCAAATATGGTGTCTCATGTTGATGTGTTGATTGTATCGTTTTTCATTAATTTTATTGTTATATATTCAATTACTGTTGATGAATGGAAAGACTAATTGTAATTGGAAACATTTCTAAGTGAATTTTGGAATTGGGATAAAGTAATTTATGCAGCATAAAAAAATCTAAAATTAACATGGTATCAAAGCTAAGGTGAAGGAAAAGCCCTAGTGGAGACAAGGATTGAAGAAATCATCTTTGGAAAGGTTGAAAGATCCAATATAGATAAATCAAGATGAAAATGACCACCTCCAAAGAGAATGATAAATTAGGTGATTCATCCATTTTTACATGGAAAACTAGGTTGGAAATCATAACTAACAACATTGATGTTTTGAACTTCATTCAAGGAAATGTACCTGAGCCTCCTATAAATGCATCTGCTACCGTCAAAATTAAGCATAAGAAAGGTGAGAATAAAGAAAAAAAATGATAGATGATGGTTTACAGGACAACTTATTTTCATATGTTGGAAACTTGAAAAGGTCCAAGGACATGTATGATAAGATAACATGTATGTATGAGGTCAACAATTTGAATGAAATAATCACTTTGAAATATCAACTCAAAGACACCAAGATGAATAAAGGATATTCCATACAATATTACATAATGAGGATATCTCATGTTAGATATCAATTGATAAGATTTGGATAAGTTGTACTTGACAGGGAATTGGTGGTCGTGACTTTAAGATGTCTCCCTCCTTTTTGGGAAACATTCATCACTACTATTAGTCACACAAATTTCCTTCCTTAATTTGATGAGATTTTTGTAAATCTCACTCAAGAAGAGTCTAGGATGATAGGAAGAGGAAGGATTCAAAAGAATGAAGAAGGATAACCCGATGCATTCATTTCCAATGACAAGAAGAAGAAGAAGAAAGCGAAAGAAGGTCCATCAAATTCAAGAAAGCCTCCTCCTAGAAATTAAAATAAAATGAAAGAATACTCACATATTGAATGCTACAATTATCACAAGAAGGAATGACCATGATGGAAGAAAGGATAGAAGAAAAAGAGATGCTCCAAGTGATCATGAAGAAGATCATCATCCACAAAAGAATTCAAAACTCTCCAGGTATGAAATTAATGTTTAAAATCAATCTGAATATATCCTTATTTCCACTCTTACTATTTCATCTCCTCCAGATTCCTGGGATAGTTGGTTAGTTGAGTGGGGTCAGTCATCACTTCTATGTTTACACTGAAGCTCTCTCTAATTTTTTATAGAGGGATTCAAATTTGAAAATTATTCTTGGAGACAACTCCACTAATCTCATCAAAGGCTTTGGATCCATCAAATTTAATTTGAATTTTATGGAATCTATTATATTTCATGTTGTAATGTATGTGTCTAGGTTGAAGAAAAAATTTGTATCAATTTCTGATAATGGATGAGGGTTGCCTTCATAAAAGAAAAATTTCTTACTTAGCTCGTTGGATCATATATGAAAGATGCATTCACTTTGGGAAAAATAAATGAAGGGCTCTTCAAGGTCACTAGAAGGCCACTATTGACATTGGTTCATAATACAAAAAATATAATTGAATTATGGTACCGAAGTTTATCTCATCTTCATTATAATGCACTTCCAAAATTGGAGTACTTGGTCTCCTATATTCCAAAGGTTCAAGCTCAACATGATGGATTATGTCTAGAATGTTCCAATGGAAAGATGACAAGGGGACCATTCCCCTCTAGTGAAAGAAATACAATTGACATCCTCCATCTCATTCACTATGACTTGAGTGATTTGATGCCCATACACTCTATAGGTAACCATATCTATTATATCACCTTCATTGATGACTAAATTTCTATAAATAAATGGATATACTATCTGAAGCATAAGGATGAAGCATTTTAAAATTTCAAGGAATGTTGTGTAACCAGCTCCAAAAATAGAAGAAAAGAGATGTGAACGCCTTAGAAATGAGCCACTTCGAGGGAGCAACCTTCAATACATTACATAAATGAACAATTCTTGGATGATATAATTCACAAAACCTCCTTTCTATATATAGGAGTCCATGGGGCCATAATGTAATCCTAGTGGGCCACAATGTAATCCTAGCCGACCTAACAATAATAATTTAAGGGCACAATAATAATAAAATGGGGTTACAAGGGTACAATAATAACAATAAGGGGGTTACACTAACAACAATAAGGGACTATACTAGTAATATAGGGACCTAACATGCCCCTCTCCTTCAAAAAAGTGTTGTCCTCAACACTTGAGTAGCTCTGGGTGCTTCTGTATAAAATTCTTATCCTCCCATGTAGAATCTTTAGTGGGTAAGTTCTTCCACTTGATGAGATACTCTGAAATTGATCGATTCCGTAGTTGTCGAGTTCTTTTTTCCATGACTGCTTCAAGTTCCAATATGATTTTCCCTTCCCCATCAAGTTCTGGCAATACTATTTGAACTGGAAGATTTTCACCTATAACCTTCTTTAAGCATGAAACATGGAAAACCGGATGTACTCGCGAAGAAGCAGGAAGCTCCAATTTGTATGCCATAGTACCAATCTTTTGCAACACCTTGTAAGGACCATAGTACTTTGGCGATAATTTATTATCCTTCACTGGATGTACTCGCGAAGAAGCAGGAAGCTCCAATTTGTATGCCATAGTACCAATCTTTTGCAACACCTTGTAAGGACCATAGTACTTTGGCGATAATTTATTATCCTTCTTTGCTTGCTTGAGGGACATTTGTTTGTATGGTTGTAGCCGTAAAAATACTCAATCTCCTATATCAAAACTTCTCTCGCTGCGATGTTGATCTGCCTGTTGTTTCATTCGATTTTGTGCCAAATTCAGGTTATCCTTTAAGAGTTGGAGAACTTCTTGCTGATGCTCGACGTGATCTTCCACTGCTTGAACCTTCGAATTTTCCCTTAAAGATGATGTGATCGATGGTGGATGATATCCATAAGTGCCATAAATGGGGTCATTTTTGCTGCAGTATGGAAGGAAGTGTTATACCACCATTCAGCGAGAGGTAACCACTTGACCCATTGTGTTTGTTTATCAGACACAAAACAACGAAGATATCCTTCCAAACATTTATTTACTATCTCTGTTTGACCATCAGATTGAGGATGATAAGATGAGCTATGAGCTAATTGAGTACCCAAACAAGAAAATAACTCCGTCCAAGAATTTCCCATAAAAATGGGATCTCTGTCGCTCACAATAACCCTTGGGCTTCCATGTAGCTTTTGAATTCTGTCCATAAATGTAGTAGCAACTGTACTTGCTTTAAATGGATGAGATAATGCACAAAAGTGTGCATACTTCATAAGTCTATCAACTACCACCATGATGACACTCTTTCCTTCGGACTTAGGTAAACCTGTGATAAAATCCATTGAAATCTCCTCCCAACGTTGACTTGGAATGGATAAAGGTTGTAGAAGTCCTGAGGTCTTAATTGTTTCCACTTTATTCTGCTGGCAAACCAAACATTCCGCCACAAACTTTTGAATATCAGATTTAAGGCCATCCCAAAAAAATTCTTTCTTCACCCTGTGGTAAGTTTTTAAAAATCCTGAGTGTCCTCCTAAAGGAGAAGTGTGCAATTCGAGAAGAATCTTTTGTTTTAGTTGGGAATTCTTACAAAGATATAAGCGATCTTTGTACCATAAGGAATCATTTTTCCAACTAAATGTATCGGATGTACTAGGATCTTGCTGCAACTTTTGAATGAGTGTCCATACATCTTTGTCCTTCTTCCATTCATCTCTTGCTTCGGTTATCCAATCTGGTTGGATAATAGAAATGGCACAAAGCAATGCTTCACCTCTTCATTCTTTCTTGAGAGTGCATCTGCAACAACATTAAGCTTTCCTTTTTTGTAGATTATTTCAAAGTCATAACCCAACATCTTTGTGACCCATTTTTGCTGCTCTTCTGAAGATATTCTTTGTTCCAAAAAGTGTTTAAGACTATCTTGATCAGTTTTTACCTTGAAGTGTCTTCCCATTAGGTAAGTTCTCCATTTCTTTAGTGCATGCAGTATTGCTAACATTTCCTTCTCATAAATAGGTTTCCGTAAATACTTTCCTTTGATTGGACGACTTTCAAAAGCAATGGGTCTTCCTTCTTGCATTAAAACAACACCAATTCCATTTCCTGAGGCATCAAATTCCACAATAAAGGTTTTTGTGAAGTCTGGCGTAGCTAAGACCGGTGCTAGGCACATTGCCTCTTTAAGATGTTCAAAGGCCTTAGTTGCTTGAGGAGTCCATGAAAATGCATCTTTCTTCAATAATGTTGTTAGAGGTGCTGCTATTCTCCCATAATTCTTAACAAACTTGCGATAATACCCTATTAACTTGAGAAATCCTCGCAACTGCTTTATGGTTGTGGGGACTTTCCATTCCTTAATGGCTTTAATTTTGTTAGGGTCTACCTTAACACCCTCATGAGATACAATATGACCCAGATATTCCACCTCTTGTACTCGAAAGAAACATTTGGATGTTTTTGCATATAATTGTTTCTCCTGCAATAGTTTGAGCACCCTGTCAACATGTTCAACATGATCCTT
Source organism: Pinus albicaulis (assembly GCA_034641835.2). Classification (NCBI taxonomy): domain Eukaryota; kingdom Viridiplantae; phylum Streptophyta; class Pinopsida; order Pinales; family Pinaceae; genus Pinus; species Pinus albicaulis. The sequence continues at coordinate 685,789,795 of CM076575.1, forward strand.
CCAAGACCTGCTATAGATTAGTATATCATCAAAAAATACTAGCACAAATTTTCTAAGGAAGGGTTTGAAAATGGAATTCATCGACCCTTGAAATGTAGAAGGTGCATTGGTAAGGCCAAAAGGCATGACCAAAAATTCATAATGACCCTCATGAGTTCGAAATGATGTTTTTGGAATATCTTGAGTCTTCATTCTAATTTGATGATATCCTGAATGAAGATCCAACTTGGTAAAATAAATTGCTCCATGTAATTCATCCAATAATTCATCAATCACAGGAATGGGAAATTTGTCTGTAATGGTGAGCTTATTGAGCTCCCTATAATCCAGACACATTCGCCATGATGCATCCTTCTTGTGTACCAATACTACAGGAGCAGAGAAAGAACTTTGACTAGGTTGAATTATACCCGCCTCTAACATTTCTGCAATCATACGTTCAATTTCACTCTTTTGGAAGTAAGGATATCTATAAGGGCTGATGTTTGGAGGAACACTTCCTGGAATCAATTGAATAGCATGATCATGATCACGAATAGGTGGGAGTCCTTTGGGAGTTTCAAACACCTTGGAATGATTGTCCAAGACTTGTTGGAGATCTGCGGAAATAGATGATTTTGATGTCGGAACTTCTAGTGAGCATAATTGTGCAATTACGCCTCGTTGTTCTTTCTTTAGAAGCTTTGTCATGACATTAGAGCTTATTATCCTTCCCGGCTTCCCTTCAATACCACGTAATTCGACTTCCTTTCCTTCTGAAAAAAATTTCAAGAAAAGTTCTTGAAAATTAAAAGCTACCGTCCCCAAAGATTGTAACCATTGTACTCCTAGTACAACATAAACACCTCCCATAGGAATGGAAAGCATTGGAATAGTCAATACATATTCCCCCATGGTTAGCTTGATATTATGGCATTTTCCAGAGCAATTTATAGTTCCTCCATTTGCAACCATCACTTGACATTCTGGTGCTGGTATAGGAAACAATTTAATTCCTTGGCTACCTTACAATGAATAAAATTATGGGTGCTACCTGAATCAATCAACACTATTACCTTTTTCTTCTTGATTTGTCCTTGTATCTTGAGAGTTTGAGGAGTGGTAATTCCTGCCAGTGGATTACACGATATGGTCGGATTCATTTCTTCCTCTTCTAGGGTTGGTTCCTGGTGTATATCCTCTTCTTGTTCATTTTCTTCTTCCTCTTCACAATCTATGTAAAATAATTTCTTCTCAACACACTTATGACCTTTAGTGTATTTGCTATCACAACTGTAGCAAAGCCCTTTTGCTCTTTTTTCTTCCAATTGTTGTGGTCTCAACCTTGTAGGTTGTGGAAATCTAGGTGTGGCAACACTTCCTTCTTTATAGAATTGAGTGGTAGGTTTCCTTGTCGTCATAATTTTACATTCAACTTTTCTTGCCAACCTGAATGCCTTCTCCAATGAATCAGGTTCCAAAACGCGAACTTCATGTTGGATGTTATCCTTTAAAGTGCCTAGGAAGAGATCAATCCTGTGTTCCTCTGTAAGATCGGTTACCCTTATATTCAATTTTTGGAAGTCCTCAATGTGCTGCCCCACTAAACCCTTTTGTTTGAGATTTATCAATTGGCTAAAGAAGGTGTTGCTCTTTGTATCCTCATAATGTGCTATCATTTCCTCCGTAAAAATTGACCAAGTGACAATTTTTTTACGGGAGCAAAGCCATCGATACCATACAAATGTATTTGTTCTAAATGTAAAGTTGCAATGCGCACCTTTTGTGTGTTTTGCACGTTATGGAGATCAAAATATTGCTCCATCTGTAGTATCCATGTTACAGGATCCTTTCCATCAAACTTCCTCATATCCATTTTTGGAATATGGTGGTTCTTCCAGCCAACATTCGAGTTTATGAAATCACAATTAATATTTATTTTGTTCTCATCGGGAGGTTCTTCTCCTATATTTCCGCCATTAGGAATCATTTCTGGTTTTAAGCTTGTCATCAAGCCTTCCATGTATGCTTTTAGATCACTCTTCATGTTTTCCATGTTGTCTTTCATGTCATCCATCTTAGCTTCCACGCCTTTCTTCAAATTGTCCATCTTCACTTCCATGCCTTTCTTCAAAACTTCCATTTCATTTTTTGTTGCTCTTTGCGAGAGTGAAAACTGTTGCATTTGCTCTTGTAATTTTGATAGATCATGTTGCAATTCTTCATCTTCATGAGTCATAGTAGAGCCTTCTGAA